>OW029933.1:15197759-15735259 GCA_932305915.1 Agriopis marginaria
TAAATATTTTTTATTGTAGTTTTTAAATTTTGTCTAACTTTTTATGTTAATTTACTATTTATTTAGTTTTATAGTTGGTAGTTTAATTTGAATAATATTATGTAGTAAGTAAATAAGGTATTACGCCATGGTTTTTAACTGTTATGTAATATTTTATGTAAATAAATTGAATTTGAATTTGAATTTGAATGAGGTTGAGGTAGCCATTGTAGTGACAGCCTGGTGAACGCCTGACTAACGCGACAGTGTGCACAACTTTTACACGCGCAGTAAATCGCCACCGTGCACGCCACCGCGGACGCGATCTGAACGCGTTGGTTTGGCCTAGGCTTTAGAAACTACTTTCACAAGTTGAAAAACTTAATATCGACAAGAATAATAGGAGGACTTACTGCACAGCGCCTTCTGCACCGTCCGGAGTTTGAGCGCGGTACGGTACGCGGAGAAGCGCACCTCGTTCAGGTCTGCTAAAGAATTCATCAGCTCGATCATCTTCGGGTGGTCCCAGTGGGTCGTCTCCAACTCGTGGCTGGCGAGCGTAATAAAATATTATATTAAAATCATTTCTGGTACAAATAGAAAGAGAAACCATGGATCCATTACTGCGACTCCTTATAGTATACCAACTGGTTTCCAATTCGTTGCAAACTGGCCAATTCGAACTTGTCCCCTGATGGACGTGGTTCATAAAGACCATAGGTATTGTTATTGAGTACTAGGCCACTTGGTTACTCTCGCGCTACGCAGGAAATTTCACCTCTGCCCTTAGTCCCAGATTTGATAGTTTACGAAAACTTTTTTCATTTACGTATTGTTCCATACATTTTAGTAAAGCGCCTCTATCGGAAACGTGGAGGAACTAAATTTGGCATTTATCGGCGGTATAGATTGCTTCACTCTAATACGAAAAAAGTTTTCGAATACCTTTTAGCCCAGCAATGTATGGAGCAAGACGAAAACGAAAAAAGTTTTCGTAAACTATCAAATCTGGGACTAAGGGCACAGGATGCGTGCTTCACCAAAATGTTGTACTGTGTGAGTACTGCGCAGTGTCTGCAGTAAGATACTCACTTGATATAGTAAGGGACGTTGGCAGGTGTGACGGCTCGCTCCCAGGGCGTCTCTACGGAGCCGGCGAGGAAGCCCTGGGCCGCGCCCGCGCCGCCGTCCCGCGCCACGCCGGCCAGCTGTCTCGCTCGCTCCTCGCCGCCCGCGCACAGGGCGCCCACCCTGGAATCATGGATAATTTCAGTTTTTCTCACATTCTACAGGAACATTGATATTTTCCAGGATAACGTACTAGCCAACATAGGAACCCTAAGTGCCGGTATAAGCTGCCTTCATACCAAATTGCATTCAAATCCGTCCAGCTGTTACCGACTTTCGCATTTACAATAATAGTGATAGTGTCTAATTTGGTCTATTCCACTTTTATCACCTGCAGGCCTAGCATGGGCTGTGGATAAATTGTCTTTCCACCGTTTATATCCACGCCTAGACGCGACAAAGCTACAATATGGATACGTTTGTCTTTTTCTCGCGGGATACAAAAAGGTGGAAAGACAAATATGTCGACGGCCCGTGCTAGGCCTGCAGGGTGATCAAAGGCAACTCTTTAGTGTCCTTTGATCACCAGTGAATGTAATCACCTAGATGACCATAGGTATAGCCAGGGCCAGCTAGAAGCTTGACATGCCGGTAGAACTCGTCTGCCAGCCTTCTCACGGGTGACAGATTAGCTCTAGTTCTGAAATGTTTAAAGTGCCTTAAAACCAATGTATCGTAAGTACCTGGTATTCAAATCATCTAGCCTTGCGAGCAAATGATCAGGAAGCTGTATTTTATCCCGTGCCAAGGCTTGGGCCTGGCTGTGCAGCTCATCCGCTAGCCTCCTGAGCGGTGGTAACTGAGCCCTGGCCCTGGAGACTGCATCCAGCTGAGCGCGGGCATCCCTGGCGTCCCCAGGTCCTCGCCAGGAGGAGCGAGCTGCTTCCGCACCCTGGATGCGGCCTGCGAGCTCGTCCAGTGATGTGGTGAAGGTTCGGACGCGCTGGAATAGAAGACAAAGTTCTTGTTAGTTTGGTTTGCGGAGGAAATTATTTGTGAAAGTGTTTGTTGGAATCTTGTGGTTTCTGCGTAGAAAGCAGATTGATTTGTGAGAATTCCCATGGAGTTCTGCTGTATTTAAACATAATTTGTATAACAGACTTCAAGCCTGAGAATTTTCATTGCGAAATGTATCTAATAATAGGCGCTCGAAATTTTTAGCACAATTTGTAAATTTAGAAAATGTCTACGTACTTGACTAAGATATTGTTTTTCTTGTAAGATATTTCTGTTTCGTTGTAAAACATCTGTGAAAGATTGTCGAATTATCCTCGGATATAAACATTTTTTGCACTATGGAATATCCACAATGAACTAAATACCTCCTTAGTTTACCTGTATATTGCAGAACGTCTGAAGAACTACCGACAAACGAGTTTAGAAAAGAAACAACTAATGCTCACCCATTCCCAGTATGTATAACCTTGTAAGGGCTTCACGACCACGAGCCCCCAGCCGTGACCTTGCGTAGGGGCTCGGGTTACCTGCGCGTGCGCTTCACATTGCACTTCCTATGTGCGGTTTGGAAACGTTATGAAAACTTACCTATATCTATATTTTTAACACGATTTTTATTAGCTGTAAGATATTATGTAAGATAAGTCAGGTTTGCTTGTTGTATGGGCCACGCTACAGTCCTAAATAAGGACATAATATAGCCAATAATGTAACTCGATTAGTTTTGATTTCCTAACCTACCAATACAAGGGTCATTGATAAAATATTATGTACTACGTACGTAGTAGGTACCTACATATTTTCCCAATGCCAAGGGTAAGGTAATTATCCACTAGGTAACCTCCTACGAGTATGTCTCGAATTACTTGTGGTTGCACTTTGTAGCAATGCAGTTTACCTAGACTACCTAAAGAGTGACTACTTGGTATTAGGTATGTCTAGTGGTGTGTAAATATCTACTCAGTTGTGTGTATAGGCTGGATAGACAGGGCTTAGAACGGGTTCATCTCTACTTGTGTTGGATAAAGGTTTAAATATTGAATACTCAATAATTTATTGCATATTATGAAATTAACATGCATTATCTTATAGGTAGTATATTTTTGGTAGATACCTATCTAGGGTTACCAGATGGAAAATTTAAAAGTCCGGAGAAAAAGCCCGTTTTCCATTGAAAAATCCTGAGTTTTTGTCGCAATTTGAAAACTTTCTCACAATCGTAATTTACAAGTTTGTTGAAATTTTCAAATTATTATTGTTTTTTTGCTTATTTGATAGGTACTTAAATATTAAAATAATAGAAGATTATTTTTTGTTTTTGTAACTTTGTAAATGTAAGAGATCTGAAAAATCTACTCTATTTTATTGAAGATTCTAAAAATCCTAAGATTTCCTGAGATTTACAAAATCCGCCCGCAATCCTGAAAAAAGCCAAAAAATCCTGAGACCTCAGGACAAATCCTGAGATATGGTAACCCTATACCTATCACTAATGACCCTGATTGGATATACCGCATGAAGCGCTTTGATTCCAAATTTATTGTGCGAACTGCTAGTCTGTGGAATTCGCTGCCTGAGTGGATACCTACTCCCCGATAGTTACAATCTGGGTGTCTTTAAAACGAGAGTGAAAAGGTTGCTCCTAGGCAAGCGTGTTCCATCTATTCAATACTTTATTAATTAATTAATTTAGTAAATATTTTTACAGTTTTATTTCTTTAATCTACGAATAAATTTACAAATATTTACAATAAGTAAAAATAAAAACGCCATATTTTTTTTAACAATAATAAAAATTATTATATTATGATTATTTCCATGCGGCCATCGTAGGCCGCATCAAGTTGGTGGCCAAGCGCAAGCCTATTTATATAAAACAAAAAATGCCAAAGGCTGTAAAGTGCTATAGGTCTTATATGTACCTATAGCAATAATAGAAAAATATCGCCATGATTATAGTGCTTTTTAATGAGTACCTACCTATGACGTCTTTATTGGTAAAACCTCAAAAATCTTATTTATTAGAGCAAAACTCAGTGGTATACATTGGTTAAAGAATCCCTTGAAGGTATACCTATACTTTATTTATATAGTTTAGAATCTTCTATCCGGGAACAAAACACGATAAAAGCTCCTTTGCAGTACCGAACCAAGCTTCTATCTGTGCTGTTATTTCCTCTTCGAAATCAAAACCCCTTCCTTCTATTTCCGCCCTAAAAATATGCCGACGGCTTATCGGCACAATCCATCTGAGCCAAAATCGGATTCGACGATTTTTCGCCGATTTTTTCCCGGAGAATATTATATTCCCCTATTTCGTAAAAGCGTACATTGCTGCCTATCAGATCCTTAGAATGCGTATTTACCTGGTAAGCGGTATACGTGGGGGAATTGACAACGATGTGAAGTTATTTCGTTAGGCAGGTGTAGTCTATAGACTACATATCTATATACCTACATATCTAATGGGGGATTTGTAACGCGTTAGTGACGAAATTCACGAAATGCTAAGCATCTTGTTATTAGTTGTACGTAAGTAGGTATAACTGTTGGTGTGTGTAGGTAGGTGTGTGTTGCCAGTGATGGTATTATGTCATCACTGGCAACACACTGGCTGTTATGTGTGACTCTGAGTTTTTCCAAAAGGCCAACAGTTAACGACCACGTCTCAGTATATGGTACTGAGACTTGGTTATTAACTGTTGGCCTTTTGGAAAAACTCAGAGTCACACAGCGGGCAATGGAGAGAGCTATGCTCGGAGTTTCTTTGCGCGATTGAATCCGTAACTATACTTAGGCCTACCTGTACACCTGTGGGTAGGCCTACAGGTAGGCCTAAGTATTAATTAGTTATAAGTTTAGGCCTACATGTAGGTAGGCCTAAGTAGTATTAAGATTTTGATTATAACCTTCAGAACTAAGCTATTATGACTAACACTTGACTTGTTAGTCTTAATTCTGCCACAGTTTAGTTACTAACGCTAACAGTTTAAACCAACCACTTAAGTGGTAACTTATCAAAATAAACTGGCCGCTATTTATCTGACATCAAACATGTAATTAGAGAACAAGCAAACAATTGGCCTAACTAGATAATTACGGACTACTATAAAGTACTCGTATTATAGGGGTAGTTAATTTGATATCTTATTGTACCTACTGCGGACATCGGGTCAGTTTTAGATTTTACATAAATAAAATTTTACTGAAATTAGTCCTACTATATTATACTATATAAAGTTATTAATATTATAAACGTGAAAGGTTGCAAAAGGCAGGCTGTCGTTCAGTGTGGAGGTTAAAGGGGGAGGCCTAAGTTCAGCAGTGGACGTCTTCTGGCTGATGATGAAACGCGAAAGTTTGTATGTATGGATGTTTGTTCCTCTTTCACGCAAAAACTACCAAATGGATTTTAATGAAAGTTTACAATAATATAGCTTATACATTAGAATAATACATAGGCTATAGCGGGTTGTTGTAGCCAGGCCGAAGCGAGCTCTACGCGTACGAAGTAGCGGGTTTCAGCTAGTCTTATATAAATATTAAATGTTTATCAGATGAATGAGGAGATCCGTAGACGAACGAAGGTTACCGATATAGCAAGTTGAAGTGGCAGTGGGCACGATGGTGGAACAGATGGCCGATGGGGCCGAAAGGTTCTCGAATGGAGACTACGAACCGGTAAGCGCAGCGTAGGACGTCCGACCCACCAAGTCCAAGTCCGACCATGATGGACAGACAGATGAACTAAAAGTGTTGGAATATTGTTACAAAAATCAATCTGTTTCACTCCAACCTGTAGATAATTAGGTCTTTCTCTTTCGTACATATTATTTACATTAAACTAAACAGTGCCTTATTGTTTGTATAGATTTGGTTTAGAAGGCTTAGATGAGATTTCAGTCTCGTTGTTTCCGCGTCTCAGTAGAGAGCACACACACCTCTCCTGCTAATGACGATCAATAAATGAGTAGTATTTTAAATCGTTAAATATGTCTTTCATTGGCTTCCCAATTCCAACAAAAAGAGACCGCAGAGAAACGCTTTTCTTTTTTAGTAAATGTCTTTTTCAAAAAGATATTTGAATGAAAAGTGTATAATTGTGCCGACCCCCGGAGAAGCCTAAAGTGATCAAGTTCGAGTGGCACTGTTAACAAGATAATATAATTAGTTACGGTCACGGAGCGCTGTATTTGGGTTCCTTGTGTCGTGAGATGGAACGATAGCTGGCCAGCTGCTCACGATGTTGCTACTCGTGGCTAAGGCACGATTCACACCACACCGCGACCGGAGCTAACAGTTTACCTCACCTTTCCTTCTAGTTTCTATACAACATCAAATCTGAACATCGTTAAACATTCATTCGAAAAAAAAATGCATAAATAAAATAAAAAAAAACTAACCTCAAATCAATTAAACATATATTTTTTTGTGTGATTGTGAGGCACATCCAATGCAAAGTCAAAGTCTAATTATTTATTTTTCAGAACATGGTAGGTACACAAATACATACAAGATAGCATACATGAATGTTAATTAGTTATAACCATAATTGTTATCCGTACGGATTTTATATTCCGCCAAGAATAAAATGTTAGTGATTAGCCTGCAAATACAATCACGAGTGACCCAGAATCTAACCCAAAATCTGGATTTTGGGTCAGATTCTGGGTAGATTCAGATTCTGGGTAGAATGGTCAGATTCTGAATAGTTTTACATCACCGCCTGGGCGGTGATGTAAAACTATTATCAAAGTGTCGCAACAAATTGAGCTAAGTTAACTAAGCTTTTACGGTCGCGGTGTGAATCGCGCTTTATGCACCACTGACCACTTTGTGCACTGATTTAGTTTATTGTAGAGAAAGTATAATTTATTAGGGAACGATTAACAAGTAAGTTACAGCGAGATTTCTAAATATCGAGTAAAATCTAGACAAAGCTCGCAATTTTAGTTTTCGAAAGAATTTTGTAGTGCCGATTCTGTTTATACCTACTTCAACTTTTTTCTAAACTAAATAAAATAGAGCGCCTGGTGCGACGCGTGACCAAAATGTTGGCGTGTTTCTGGCTGGCTGGCCATTCAACGTGGTAATGCCGCCAGCAAGCTGGGTACGCTGCCAACTGGTAGTGGGCATTAGCATTTGGATTGTCTTTAGACCTTCAACGGTCTATGGGCAGTCTAACTGTATTTGTAATGTTAGTTTTAGCTTGTATTTTGTTTAGTTAATAAAGGCACTTGCCCTATAAAAAAAGTAAAATTAACTAAACTAAAAATGCTGATGTCTTGTTATATTTATAATCTGAAATGAAAAAGAAAAACAATTATTATGGAGCTGTCAAAACTAAGTTTAGAAGTGGTAGGTACAACATAATAAGTACTTACCTAGGTACGTAGGTACCTACTAGTAGGTAGGGTAGGTATCTTTTTATCAATAGAGAAACGCGCACGTAGTTTCTCTGATGTTACGCCTATCAGTGACAACTTTGAAACAAGTAGCTGTACTAACAACTTTTCAAAATTACCTATGCTCTGGACTGACCTATGTAAAAGTAATTTTTAAACTTTCGCGATTTGAACACATGTTTTAAATGTTTATCGGGACTTATCACGTATTATTTAATATAGGTAAAAAATATGTACCTTTAAAACATGACCTATGTAAAGTTCGCAGTAAAAGGCGTATTAACATTTCGTGGTAATGCCGCCAGCATGCTGGGTACGCTGCCAACTGGTAATGGGCTTGAGCATTTGGATTGTCTTTAGACCTTCAACGGTCTATGGGCAGTCTAACTGTATTTGTAGTTTTAGTTTTAGCTTGTATTTTGTTTAATTAACATTTCGTGGACTGTTTTAAAACCACATAATAAGTAATTTTTAAACTTTCGCGATTTTTACACAAATGTTTTAAATGATACGTGATAAGTCCCGACAAATATTTAAAACATAGAATAGATATTAAAACTGCCAGGAAAACGTCGACATCAGAATAGCTCCCGAATAACCACATACAAAAGTAAATCGTACAAAATAAATAAAATACAGCATCAAAACACCGCCATCTCCCCTAAACGTCAAACGCACAATACGAGATTTTTATCCGGGATAACCGGATAACGGTGTGAACCCACTAGGATGCACTAAGGCAGAAAAGTAAAATTATACTATTATTACGAATGTTTTTGCCCTTCTTTCACGTCAAACAAAATAACGAGCCGATCTATGACATTTTATATGCGCAGCCATTCTGAATTCCAAGCCAACTCTGACTCTAATCAAATAAAACATGTCTCCATAGTGACTAAATAGTATTTTTAAATACGATATTTCAATCACGCAAACCTAAGTCTAAGAAGGCTGTCGTTCAGTGTGGAGGTTGAAGGGGGAGGCCTATGTTCAGCAGTGGACGTCTTCTGGCTGATGATGATGATGAAACCTATGAAATCATTTAACAAAGTTTGCATATTTTTTCTTGTTTGTCGCATCATGTTGCGGTTTGCACCCTTGTGCGCATAAACTTTAACCGGATAACAGTGTACCGGTGATAACCAGTTTTTAGAGAGTCCGTCCGGTTATCGGGCACGACACACCCGGGCCTTGTACTAGATGTCCCGGGATGATAAGGCCCGCATTTACAACCAAAATAGAGGATACTATGTACCTACAGTTTGTAAACTTTTCAAAGCTAATTCTGCGAAATGGGAAATTAGATCGTTACATATAAATGCTGGGCATAATTAGTATGGTTTTAGCTTTGTTAATTTTGTGTTAGAGCTATTCTCGAGCAAAGTATTATTGAACAACATACATTTGACTATTTAAAATACTACTAATTCTGCTGTTTTAGTGTTAAATAAATATTTAACACTAGCGGTCCGCCCCGGATCCGCACGGGTATAGTTATATACCATATTAAAATAGCCTATATTAATCAGTGATAATGTAGCATTTAAATGATGAAATAATTTTTAAAATCGTTCCAGTACGTTTTGAGCCAATTCGTTAAAAACATACTTACATACAAATCTTTCCTCTTTATAATATTACTAGCTGAAACCTGCTACTTCGTACGCGTAGAGCTCAGCCTTCGGCCTCGCTACTACAACTACTACCGTTATAGCCTATGTGTTATTCTTATGTATAAGCTATATTATTGTAAACTATCACTAAAATCCATTTGGTAGATTTTGCGTGAAAGAGGAACAAACATCCATACATCCATACATACAAACTTTCGCGTTTATAATATTAGTAGGCTTATTATTTCCCTTTATTTCTTACTATTGGTCCGCCCCAGCTTCGCACGGGTATAGATTATAGCCTATGTCACCCGAGGATAGTGTAGCTTCCCGTCAGTGAAAGAATTTTTCAAATCGGTTCAGTAGTTTCGGAGCCTATTCAATGCAAACAAACAAACAATCAAATCTTTCCTCTTTATAATATTAGTATAGATAGTATAGATAATTCTCGGGTCTAGCCCGGACATTTGGTAGGCATTGGTGGGGCCGAAGCCAACACGAAGAGGCCCGTTGAATATAAATTTACAATTATAGAATGTGTATAAAATGAAATATAGGTAATGATTATTATTATTTATAGTTTTTCTTGCGAAAATCTCTCGTTTCCGAGGTTAAGCTAATATCCCGGGCTGTTGGCCAAACGTTTTTTTTTTTTTTTTTTTTTATTGTTATCTATTATTCTTCTATTGATAGGAATTTTCGTACTATTCTGCAAGTGTTTAAAATGACTGCTTTCTGAAGCAAGATGGAGGTTAGTCGGTGTATGTCAAGACTTTGTAAACTAGTGTGAAGTGTATATGGGATCACACCGGTGGAGCAAAGAACAGTCTTGACGGTTAGAACTCTCCATTGGGTTTTTAATTCAATGGCCAGATCCGTATATTTAGTGAGTTTTTCAGTGTATGTGGATAAGTTTCACTTATAATGCCTGGTACGAGATTTTCCTTCTCATTTCCGTTCTATTTACTTCACTTTTCTGTGGTTTTGGTCTCCTTTTGATTGGCCATTTTTGTTCGGAGACCCGATCGTCATAGTTAGATATCTTTGACAGAGACATGAGAGCTCCCAGCAGGCCTAGCACGGGCCGTGGAGAAATTGTCTTTCCACCGTTTTTATCCCGCGAGAAAAAGACAAACGTATCTATATTCTAGCTTTGTCGCGTCTAGGCGTGGATAAAAACGGTGGAAAGACAATTTATCCACAGCCCATGCTAGGCCTGCAGGAGTAGTAAAAACTATTATTTTATTCTGTGGTAGTGATAATACAAGATATCACCCAGTTTATGATTTGTTATCTAACTTCGGGTAACTCGCTGGGAGACTCGTAAACTTTTACGACATTGTCGCCTATTTTTTATTTTTTGCTGTGGTAAAATAAAGAAGATATTGCCTTTTGGCCATTGCAGTTGCAATGTTTTGATATCTTTTTAGGGTATCGTAATTTAAAAGGAAAAAACGGAACCCTTATAGGATCACTTTGTTGTCTGTCTGTCTGTTTGTCAAACCCTTTTTCTCAGAAACGCGTATAGGTAACAAGTTGAAATTCAAGTTGAATATCAAATACTTACTCGGGTTTAGTCTCTTTCAGCTGTCAAAAAATCAAAATTGTAAGTCAATGATTTAAAAAAAAAACCGTTTATGTCGCATATTTTGCGATTTCACAAGGGAATCAAAACTTATAGGGTACTTCCCGTTGACCCAGAATCATGAAATTTGGCAAAAAGCAAGGTTTCACAGCAAATAATAAAGAACAAATTCGAAAGTCGTTAAATTGAAGTTATATCATATAACAAAAAAAAAATTGCGATTATAAGCTTAGGTACATTTTGTAGTTGGTATGTATGGAAGAACCTTACGGTCCACTACGGAGTTAATTTTTAATTGTCTTTTAATATTTCAACTTTTTTGTTTGGACTCGCGCTTGTCCGGTATAAAAGCACGTTGCAGACTCGCGCGAGTAATACTTGCGCAAGTACTACGCATCGTCTGCAACGGCCACAAGGATAAGGTAGTGGGTACAATTTTAAAAGTAATGGTTAAAATAAAAAATATAAAAATTGCGGTGAGCTTACAACATGTTGTCAAAACAATCGAAAATTTGTAGGAATAAACTTGTTGAATTAAAGTCGGAATAACGTATTTCCCAACAAAATGTGTGAAAACGGCATTCAGATGCCTTATTATGGATGATTCGGACCGTGATCGCGATCGCGCGCCATCTCACTTACGCACGTGGTGCGAGTAAATAGATACGAACGGGACGGCATGCAATCTCGATCACGATCAAACTTCTATAATAAGGCCGCAGTTTCCATAGGAATCCATCCAGTTGCTGCTAAGCATAGTACTTACCTATCTATAGCTATACCATTGATATTATGTACTACGTACCTACTTGAATTATAATTTTATTGATCTTACATATTTATAAAGATCGATCATCTAAAGCGATAATCGCCAATAAAATCGCATCCAAACTGGCGCCAAACAAATCAAGCGCAATAGTTTCGCAAGCCGCCGCCACGCGCCGCCACTGTCGTTGCATTTCGCGGCGTCTTGTAAAATGCATTATGAACATTAGCCCAGGAAAGTTAGGGTCTGACCCGGAATTAAATTTAAACGGCAATTTTTTTTCGGATTATTATTCTAGAGCCAACCTCTCGTATAAAAACACAAAAATTAAAAAAAAAGTGTTTCGGAAACATCCCCAAATTTAACATTTTGCATTTAATTGAAATTATCCCGATCTAAAAATGCTAATGGGATAAAACGTTTTGCACATTTGATAAAATCACAGTAATTAATTATTTATTTAAAAATTAAAAACTTTTATTAATGGCAAACGTTGTTAGGTCACAATTTTAGTGTCAAAATTAAAAACTTAAAATGATGCTTAAGCCATAATAGCTAATGGAAATATTTTTTGTGATTTACATGTCGCCTAACATCTAGAACATAAAAATTTCATAATTAAAATGTCTACCCCAAAGGAAATAGGTATTTTACCTCAATTTTGTATTTCCACGTTTTATGCCTCGACCAAAAATGCTAATGGGAAAATTTCTTTTTAATTATTTCATTTTATACATTTTACAACATAAAAAAGTAAAATTAAAAAAAAAAACTATACGGAAATGACGAAACATAGATATTCCTAACGTCCACATTGCGATATCGTCTCTACGGCGCGGAAATAATGTCTATTTCAGCTTGCGCGGCAACGCGAGGTCAATGAGCGCCGATATGTATACCTATACCTGGAGCGTTAGTGCAATCGCGTATGGGACAGAACAAATAGGTAGGGCTTATCTAGAACCAAAAAATAACAAACGACGATATTGTACATTTATTAGGTTTATACCTACCTAATGTAGTTAATCAATTTTTCAACTAATAGTGTTAAGTCATTTCAGTTATAAAATGATAGTTTGAAAATAAATAGGTACCTACCTGACGTATTTTTTGTAACCCTCGACCATATTATTGTACTATTATTTATTCTGTGCATTGACGCAAAAAGGGGTGTTATAATTTTGACCACTATGTGTTTGTGTGTCTGTATATTTGGTCGGGGGTTTTTAAACTCAATAAATACCTAGTTTGTTTCAGTGAGTATTGTACCTACGTAAAATAACATAAAAACATTTTAGGTACCTACCTAGGTAGGTATTTACCTATTACTATTGATACTAAAAAAAAATTACTACAAAAATACGAAGAGTTGATCGATCGGCTACTTTATTACGTAACTCACGACCGGTTATTTTACCGTAAATTTTGCAATCGCTGTTGTCAAACGTCCAATTTTCAAAAATATGCAGAGCTTTTGAAAATCTAATGTCTGGGAGCACGTGTGGGAGGTTTTTTTTTTATAGCTGCTGCGACACTTTGATCGTTGATATAGGGTAGGTTCGCCGGTTTCGCGACCACGTCCTAATTCCGACCATTTCGCATACCTGTGGTATACAGGGACAAAAAATAGGATACTTGACAGTAACACATCTAAAAATATACTTTAGTGGCTACGTAAATATGAACCCTACGCACATGCACACTCCTCTGGCTAACTCAAGCGTTTGATGAATAATAAAAATGTAAGTTTGTGGCTCGCATCAAACAAGCAAAAACACGCCATTTTGTGCAAAAAAATAGTGCAGTGCTGATAATTTCACGGTAAGTTTTAGCTACTTTATTATACTTACCAGTTTGTCATTGTTTGTGAATGTCTAGTTATTGAATTGCTAAACCCGTTTACATGTTATTTTACCGAGATTTATGCTAATAAACAAGTAAAAAGCGGTGGTCACATAATAGACAAGCTCTTTCTTAGAAAAAGCTAGATTTAATCTAGGGGGTCGGAAACAAGCGTATTCATGTCAATAAAGTCGTGTCTTGTTTACAAGTAAGGTTTGAAAAATACCTTTTTTTTTTTAAATTTAGAACCTTGTAAGCACATTATTTATATATTTTTTTACATCGGACTAGGCTAACGTTTGACCGCGATCTCGCCTGATGGAAAGCGATGTTGCGGTCGAAGATGGAGCACGTTTACCCAGTAGTAACCTATTAACCTTAGACTTGAACACTCCAAGATTGTAATGCTTTTGAAACACAGACAGAGTTCAGTGTGGAGGTTAAAGGGGGAGTCCTATGTTTACCAGTGGACGTCTTCTGGCTGATGATGATGATGATCCCTTAAGAATAAAACATACTGACACCAAAAATTATTCGTGGTAGAAAACCATGCCAGCCTTAAAAAGCACGCTAGTATTCGACTATGTATTTTTGTTTTTAATAAACAAAAATGGTGTATTCAATGTTTTTTCTAAGTGATGGTTAATTATGTAAAAATAAGTAAAAGTTAATTTCAATATTCTGTAAAAAATATCATTATAATGAACACAATTTCTTTTAACAATGTTATTATGGTCGAAAACCGAATAACCTCGATTCCGTTTTCGACCAGTAAAAACAAACTTTTATTCAAAAAAGTAAAAAAAAAAACTCCTGTTTTCCGACGTTTTAGTGGTGCTTTTTTCTCCTAAGATCATAAGATAACAGGCCAGGTAACTTCAGGGGGTGCGAAAATTCACCGGCAGTTGGGCCGCTACCACCCCTAACGAAATTTGGCCTGGCAACGCACAATATTCGCACGCTGAGGACCGACGAGAAGATTGCCAAGCTGGAGAAAGAATTGAGCAAAATACGATGGACTATCTGAAGTCCAACGAGAGGGAGAGGATACTATAGTTCTGAATTCCAGAAACATACTCTTCTTCTGGGAAGGAGAGCGAAAGTTCCAGGATGGTTTAAGTTTTCTCACCCACAGGTCACTCATCAACAACGTGATTAAGGTCGACAGTATGTCGAGCAGGGTAGCATACCTCATACTCAGAATAACCGATCGTTATTCACCGAAGGTCATACAGGTATATGAGCTGACCTTGACATACCCTGGTGATGAAGTAGAGACGTTTTATGAAGAGATATCCAAGGCCATAATATATACCTCCGAAACATACTTCATCGTTGTTATGGGTAACTTTAACGTAATATATATGTGATAAGATTGGGGTCATAATAGTATTGGTCTAGACAGCGGAATCTGAGGGGGCATCGGCTGGTCGACTTCATGGAGAAGGAGGAACTCTATTTGATGAACTCCTTGTGACCATACAAGAAGTGGACGTGGATGAGCCTGGATGGTTCGACCTAAAATGAGATCAACTTCATCATGAAAAGACCAAGAAGCGAATATTCTATAATGTCTCCGTGATCAGCAAGGTGAAAACTGATAGCAATCACCGTATTGTCAGAAGCCCATTGCATATCAACGTCAAGCTCGAGAGGTCGCGTCTGGTGAAGTCCACGCTCCGTCCTGGTCATGCCCAAATCCAAAACCCCAGACTTCCAACTAGAACTGAGAGCTGGGTGTCCTATCGAAGGTGCGACGTTATTTCACGTCGGAACAGTTGCTTTCACTGTATCAAGCACAAGTTCGGTCGTGCATGGTGTACTGCTCTCACCTTTGGGATGGATCAGCTAAGTATCAGCTTGGGGCGTTAGAGTGTATCGAGAAGCGTGCCAAGAGGCTCGTCGACAACGAATCCCTGGTTCAGACTTCAGACTAAGCTCCTTAGTCTTGAGCATCGGCGCAAAGTTGCTAGTCTATCGGTCTTTTATCGAGTACATTTCAAAGAGTGTGCATCGGACCTTCATGATCCCTCCCTCCTGCCCATTTTTCTATCGGACTGCCAGAGCGGGCACAAAAATCGACACCGATTTATGGTTGGTATTCCGAAAACCCGTACGAAGCGCTTTGATTCCACTTTTATTGTGCGAACTGCTAGTCTGTGGAATGCACTGCCTGAATGGGTGTTCCCCGATGGGTACAATCTGGGTGTCTTCAAATCACGAGTGAATCGGTTTCTTGTAGGCAAGCGTGCTCCACCGTAGACCGCATCATCGCTTAACATCAGGCGAGTTGGCGGTCAAGCGCAAGCCTATTTTTAATATGAAAATAGAACTGCATAATCGCTTCCAGGGCCTTGCCGAAAGTGGAGCTATGGTCAAATTAAATGATGGGCTGGTAGAAACTATCCAAGCATTGGGGTCCAAGTTCATTAAATCCCACGTCGGAAAATACCTCAGAAGCTCTCAGACTAAACCATTAAGCTAATGGGAGACCTGACTGAGATCAGACTGCAGTCTTCAGCTGATATGTCGGAATATGGCAAACTCAATGGATGAATCTCGAAATGGGTACGCCACGATTTGCGTTCCTATAATACAAGATGTATTAGGGGTGTATTTGTGAAGAACTCGTCTATTGGGCTTATATAAAAGCCAAATAATGGAGCTGAAGATCGAGGATGGCAGTATCATTTCGTCAAAGCCAGAGATTCTGAGAGAGCACGAGAGGTTTTACGTACACCTCGACACGACAGCCTATTGCCAGTACAGCTCAGGACAAGAGAGCTACACTGACCCGACACTACACTGAGGAAATCCCAGACATCAGCTTTTACGAGATTAGAATAGCTCTGAAACAACAACGCGCCAGGTGATGACGGAATCACGACAAAACTACTGCGAGCGGGTGGAAAACCGGTACTTTTATTCCTCCAGAAGTTGTTTAATTTCGTCATACTCGAACATACTCGAAGTTACTACGCCTGAACCATGGCTATGGGTGGTTGTGCTCTTCTTCAAAAAAGGGTTATAACACCTTATTGATGAAATATAGATCCATCTTACTCTGGAGCCATGTGTACAAGTTATTCTCCAGAGTCATTACGAACCGTCTTGGAAGCAGGTTTGCTGACTTCCACTCTCTCGAACAAGCCGGTTTCCGTAAAGGCTGGAGCACCATAGACCACATACACACAGAAGAATCCAACTCTAATGGGCAGCGTTCGAGAAATTGCGTGATATCTCGTCCAAGATACCACAGTGCCTAAAAAATACCACAGTGCCTAAAAAAGGTATTTTGACCTGATGACATATGGTACCGAGACGTGGTCCTAAACTGTGTTGGCCATTAGGGAATACTCTAAGAGTCACAAAACGGGCAATGGAGAGGCTATGCTCGTAGTATCTTTGCCCGAAAGAATCCGGAACGTGGATATTCGCCAAAGAACCAGAGTTACCGACATAGCTGTTAAAATTTGTTGAAGTAGCAATGGGCAGCCCACATCGCTCGAAGAACCGATAACCGATGGGAAGAAAGGTTTTTGAGAAAAGACCACGAACAGGAAGGAAGAATCAGCGTAGGTGAACCGACGATATTGTGAGATTCGCGGGCAGATGTCAGGCAGTCGTTTAGTGTAGAGGTTAAAAAGGTGGAGGCCTATGCTCAGCAGTGGACGTCTTCTGGCAGATAATAATGATAGACAATAGACAATAGACAATATTTTATTCGTAACAAAAATCCATTATATAATACACATAAAGCTACACACAAATAATCATAATAATGATCATAGGCCTCCCCCTTTAACCTCCACACTGAACGACAGATGATGATGATGTTTCTCAATAAATAAATAAATACGTACATAAAAACATTTGTTGACTTGTTTTTTCATTGTCGACAGTTCAATTTAGAGAGTGGTCGAAAACTGGTAATTAGGTGGTCGAAAATAAAATTTTGTGGTCGAAAACTAGATAAATTAATACTTATGGCTATTGATCAAAATATATAAAAAATGGCAGGGCGCAACTAATAATTTTTCACATTTTAATAAACTAGAGGATGTAAGAATGTTACTTCAGTAGGTTAATGTCTAAAAACGACACTGTACCTAACATTTTATTTAAGCTTTCCAAATTAGACAACTTCACTCGGTCGGAAACCGGCGAAATCACCTTATGTACCACGACACTTTAGGTATATGTAACGAACGACAAGCTTTTTGTGGTGTCGATGTCGCTAAAAAGCGCTATCATCACGTATTTCACCCACTTATATTATTTTTATCAAGCCTTGGGTACCAATATTTGCCGTACCTGAACTTAACGCGCATTTGCATATACGACATATTTGAAATTCCATTTTTCCAAAATCTAAAACGCAGCTTGTTCTTTGGCCATCTTGAAACAAAATGTACACGCGGCTGCACAAAACAAACGGAGTGAGCGAACGAGTATACCTACGCATCGTACGACCTACCATACGTGCGACGGCCGCACGCCTCGCACGACCCGCCTTCACCCCGCGATCGTCCTGCGCTTCATACCTACCACAAATATCATTCATTTTATATTACTTCCAATCATTGTATTTTTTTAATTATTATATACGTAATTCCGTTTAATTATGCTTTGTATAGTTAAAATAAAAACCATCCATTAGTATTTATGGCTAAACGGTGATTTCTGTTTTTATGAATGCGGCTAAATCCCTTAGTAAATTATTTTAATTATGATAAAGAATAAAAATACTATTATTTCTAAGGCTACACACACTTATAATATGGAGTTAATATTTTTGGCTACTTAGAAAACAATTAAAAACACGTTATTATTTTTTAATGATTAATCCAATAATATTTTTTTTTAATTTCGGTGTAAATTTATATTATTAAATAATAGCTAATAGGTAAAATTAAAATCAGCCCATTAGTATTTTTAGCTAGTGAGTTTCAAGCCTTCCGGGAGTTTTAATTTTTTTTTCTATGTTCCATACAAAATTTTGGGATCAGACTATTTTATACTATTTTTTGGTCAGTAAATGGTACCAACTGTAATTTAAAAGTTCCATAATTAATTATGTCCGACCTCTCCATACTAAGGCTCCCCCGTTTACTGGGCTACATTTTCAACATTACACAGCGCTGTAAAATGCATTATGGATATTGTAAGCCGCTCAACTACAACGTGGGTTGTCAGCTGGTTATTTTATGGGCGGTGTTGTGACACAGATTGTTATCTGATTAAACGTTGTTTCGTCACTATTTGCGAAAACTTTTACGAAATTTGCAGCTTAATCATGCGCTTTTACATTGTATTTCACATTTATTAAAATATTTAAATACTGCACCTAAGACTCGATTTTTATATTCAGTCTCTTAGGGGTCCTGTATATCCTCTGCAGCTCTCACGCTCGCACATTTTTACATTATTGAAGATATAAAATCAATGAGTGTGAATTTCCAAAAAGTAACAAAATCATGTCATGGTGTCTATCGTAACATTACAAAAGTACATTTGTTACAAAAAATAGTTAGCGGTTTTTTGATATGTAGGTATTTACACTTCGGTAAAGCACACGAAGGCATAATTTTGACAGATGTTTCGTTATGATATAAATGTGTATATGAATAGGTAAAGATAAATAAGATAAAGATAATTATCTTTATCTTTACCTCACCCCTGTGATATCCTTGCTCTGTAGTGCAAGTACCGTTCTTTATCGATAGTCAAATTTGAAAGTTGTGATCGTTAAATTCGATAAAATGCCATTTGATCAGTACTTACTATGATCGATTCTATGGCATTTTAACGAATTTGACGGTCGATAAAGAACGGTACTTGGACTGCACATCTTAACAAGAGTGAGAGAGATGTCGACAGGTGAATATTTCGTCGATGTCACACGACTCATAAATTTTTTTTTGATATTATTGGTACACTATTTATTTCTTTTGTTTTAAGACTCATCACGATTTATTTTTATTATTATACTTATAGCCAGTGTCAAGTGTATTTCTTGAATATTACTAACCATAAAGTCACTCATCGTATAGGTATTTGTATGAAACAAACACCCTAGAAATAGCTTCAAGCTACAAGGGCCAAGATCGTATTTTGATCAATGAAAACCACAGTTCGTAATGTTTGTTTAAACGCTTACAATGTAGGTTTATTTACTCCACTTAACTGGTGGTCATTCAACCCCGTGAGTAATGGTGAGCGCACACTACTGGCCAACCGTCAATCAGTATAACAAACTTTATTTTCTGTAAAAACTAATTAGTTTTTCCAGTTTTTCGTACACTGCCATTGTTGATAAAAAAAGCAAAAACAAAAAAATGCCGAACCCTCTTTGCATGTTACTGAATCTTTTTTTTCGTATTTGTATAGGATGTCATAATAGATCAACTTAACGAGTTAAATTTTATATTATAGTGCATACCAGTAATAAAAATTACAAGCACATAGAAAACAACCAAGTGCCACAAGTGACGGCCTTATCGCCACCCCATAATGTGGTCTTTTTTTAGGACGTTGAATAGTCAATATTATGTAAGTTTAGCTTTGCACATAGAAGTAAAGTCAAAGAGCAAGAGAAACCAAAATCTCCATATAATTAAAACAAAATAATACAGATAAGCGCCAAAATAATCGAATGGCAAAAATCTAATCTCTGTAACGTTTCAAAACGGTCCCTAGGTACATGGCAAATGCGTCAATCACGCGAAGCCAAAAGCCCCGATAGAAGAAAAAACAAAAAAAAAAACCTACAAACCAAACACCACATCATGCTGTGTATTTTGCCCTTGAACTCTGTTTACTTCCGAAGATAAAAGCGTGCACAGTTCTCGCCTTCCTGTTTATGAATGTTGCTACATTTTTGGTTTGTTTACAAAATTTAAAATGCTTTTGCTATCCATTCACTAGTTTGAAAAGGTTTCTATGAACTTGTCATGGTCTGGTGGTAATTAGCTGATCTATTTTGTACCACGTTAGTTTTGAGTTAATAAGGTTTTAATTTGTATGCGCAAAGTGAACGCGTGGCCAGGATGCACCCTGATAGATGGGCCCAGAGGATCACACAGTGCCTGAAAACGGACGAAGGACCCAGGCAGGCCTAGAAACGCTGGCGCGATGACCTCGACACGTTCCAGTTACAGTGGTCAAGTCTGGCGGGTGATCGCACTGTCTGGAAAGAAATGGGGACATTTGCCCAGGAGTGGGACATGCAAAAAGTGAGTGTCGACTTATTTTTGATAAATTGTTGTTTTAGATGTGAATTTCATTTCACATCATACCTACCTATTCTCCGTAAAAGCTTCCTGCAAGTCGAAAGCACTAACTAACTGAGTGGTTTAACCTGGAAAATAACTTAGCAGTAATTTCAATTAGTATTTAATTAATAACAGACGAGTAATGTTTGAGATATGAATGCCTTGTTTTATTTACAGTTATGCTTGCCAGTTACGACGGCAGTAATGGTCTATAAAACCGCACATTTGAGCTTTGAAAACCGCTTCAACTTTGTTTATTTAGTTTTAGGCACAAAATACATCATAGAATTCACAAAACTTAATTTAATAATTTATTTATGGATAGTATACCTACACGGTTGTTCCAATTACATTTACTTTTTTTTTATATTCAGATAAAGAAGTCTGATCAGAGCGTTGTTTCTTTTTAGTATTTTTTAGATAATAAATATATAAACAAACATTAACTAAAAAGCTTTGCATTCCGACTTGATCGATTGAAGTTTATTAAGTTTATTGACTAGGACAAACATTTGTGTGATGAACATTTGTGTTTGTTCTATATCTGGGTGTTAATATCTATTTAAGTATGTATTTAAACCTATATATGTATATATATCAGTCTCTGGCAGCCATATCACAAGCTTTGCTTAGTTTGGGGTCAGATGACCGTGTGTGCAAAAATGTCCCGAATATTTATTTATTTATTTTACTAGCCAAAATCCCTAGTACCAATCTATTAGAAGTTTAACGTTCGACGACTTTTTAGTTCAGTTGATATTTATAAAACTACACGTAGTAGGTAAGTTAATTAATACTTTTTTATAAAAATAATATTTACGGTGTTTTATACCATCTTTTTAGATTTGTACGCCTACAAACTAGGCAAAACATGATACAAAGTGACTAATATTTTAATCCACTTGTTGTGCATGAGTTTTTAAATGTGTTTATTATTTAATCGTGTTAAGTGCGAATAAATTATCTTTATCTTTATGTATGTAAAAAAATGGTCATCTCGATTGCTTTACAATGACGTTGGACGACTACCAAAATATAATGTTATGAAAGACCACGGCTTTATACCACTTTAGACCACCATACGTATAGTAGAAATGTGCCATAAGTGCCCATAATGTAGAAATATGCCATTTGTGACCAAGTATCCATAATGCGGCGCTGTCTATACTATCTAAACTAATATTATAAAGAGGAAAGATTTGATTGTTTGTTTGCATTGAATAGGCTCCGAAACTACTGAACCGATTTGAAATTTTTTTTCACTGTTGGGAAGCTGCTCTATCCCCGGGTAACATAGGCTATATTGATAGGCCGTTGCCGATTTAGATAGCCCGTTGGTCCAGTTGGTAGTGAACCTGCCTTCTGAGCTTGGGGGCGTGGGTTCGATTCCCACCTAGGACAAACATTTATGTGATGAACATTTGTATTTGTTCTATATCTGGTTGTTAATATCTATTTAAGTATGTATTTTAAACTATATATTATGTATGTATATCAGTCTCTGGCAGCCATATCACAAGCTTTGCTTAGTTTGGGGTCAGATGACCGTGTGTGCAAAAATGTCCCGAATATTTATTTATATAATATTTTCAAAAAAATAGGGATCCTTACTAAAACTACAATAATGTAACCCAAGGAGTAAAAAATAAGATTTACAATTTTAACTTTGCGTGTTTGACAGTTCTAAGACAGGACAACGTCTGTCAGGTCAGCTAGTTATAGCGTTAAAGAGTCATCGGAATGTCCGATGTGGTCTCTTCCTTTTATACCCAAGTATTACAGAAAAACTAAACCGTTACAAGGCTCTGTCATTAACATAACGCCTACTTCCATTTACAAACCACTACGAGATAGTAAGTTAACAGGACTTACATATAAAAACTAACATGGACATATTGGCATCCTCTCTTCTTTAGAAAACTTGGCTAGGCTAGAAAATCTGTCCTGATGAGTATTTAGTTAAAGTTGAAGATAAGGTGGCAATAGGTTTTTCTTTTATTTTTTTTTTTACATCGGACTAGGCTAACGTTTGACCGCAATCTCGCCTTATGGAAAGCGATGATGCGGTCGAAGATGGAGCACGTTTGCCCAGTAGTAACCTATTAACCCTAGACTTGAACACTCCAAGATTGTAATGCTGCGGAAACACAGACAGGGGCAAGGCGTTCCATTGTTTTGCTGTTCTAATTAAGAAAGAGGAGTCAAAACGCTTGGTGCGAATAAATGGCATTTCGACCAAGTAAGGGTGACGCCTTGCCGTTCGTCTGGACGTCCGGTAATGAAAAGGTGATGGGGGAACAAGTTCGTGAAGTTCCGTTGTACACTCTCCGTGGAAAATCCTATAAAATACCGACGAGCTTGCGACTTTACGCCGGTGGTTCAGACTCTGGTTTAGTTATATGACCAAACAAACTTTCGGGACAAGAGCTTGACCTAATTATTAAAATTCTGTTCAGCAAGTTACGAAACTTTTCGTGGTAGGTCTCAATAAAAGAAACATAAAGCTCAAATAAAAAATATCTACACTAAAAACATCAAAGCTTCAGTCATTCTGGCCATATGGCATTTCAACCGATAACTATTAAAACCATTACACAAACCAAAACAATCTTAGAAGTTATCGTTTTTAAGGTTTAAAATGGGACAAACGTATGTACATTTGCGATTTTATAAGGCTTTTGAAATTGCGGTATAAAATGTCTTAACTACCAATTTTTAAGGACGTAAACTGTGTCATATGACGTCCATAAATAGGATTGAAAATACTTTACTGGAGCTACGATATGGGCTGTTAAATGCTGATGTTTAAGGGCTGACTAAGAGGCGTGTTTTTTTACGAGTTCCTATATTGTTTTCCTTCCAAGCCATTGTTCTATTGCGTAAGTTGTAAATAAGATTTATTTTACAAATTGAAAACGGTACAATAAAAACGATATAAATAAAGCAACAACTCTATTCATTTCTACGTGATTTATTATTCATTTGAACTCACAATCTGTGACCGATGCCTGATTTAACTGGCCTATTTTTGATAAGTGCTTTACTAGAGATTTAAGTTATTAAATACAAAACTTGGCTAGAAGGGAAGATGGACGGTGGACCAAAGCAGTCACAGAATGGTGGCCGAGGAACGGAAAGCGACCACCGGGCAGACCACCAGCCCGCTGGTCGGACGACATCGTTAGGACAGCAGGAAAGCAGTGGACAAGACTAGCACAGGACCGGAAAAGATGGCGCGCTGAAGAGGAGACCTATACCCAGCAATGGCTGGAGAATGGTTGATGATGATGATGAAATACAAAAAAAGGATGCCCAACAAAGGTTTTACTTATAAAAAGAAAAGAAAAAAATAGTTTTGCACTAAGGGAAAGGGATTGATAAATGGAAGGTTTTAAATATCAACGAAACGGCCAACTTCTAATGAGCTAACCTAACTACTTACTTACTTACGTAAATTTTAGGTACGACTATACATTTCCTAAAATATCTACAATGGAAAGCACGAGAGAGCAGAACAAAGCAGCCTTGCATAGACTTGAGCTAGAAACATTGGAGGGCTATACTAGAACATTTCCCGATAGATCGGGGTCCGATTTCGAGCAGACTGCAGCAATTGCAAGTCAATGCACTGGTCGCCCACGTGCACAGTTTGCGATTGGCGACCGGTCGCGATCGCTTCGATAACACGGAACTGTTAGAGTCAAATTAGGATTATTGGAAAGAGATTTATTTAGATTCAACAAATTCATACAACCTCGCCCCCGGCCCTCGGACCCGGGTATGTCCTAAAACTGCGACCAGAACCACCGTAGGATGGGCAGCAGCGTCCTGTTAGTAAACGGTGAACGTACTGCGATCTCCAAGCCGCCTGCCAAGCGTGGGGATTATGGCAACACCCCTCTCTAAGAGGGAGGCCTTGTTCAGCAGTGGACATTTAATGGCTGATGATGTGATACAACCTCGCAAAATTTGGTAACAAATGTTTCACACACAAATCAGCAGCTATTAAACGTCCACTGCTGAACAAAGGCCTCCCTCTTTGTTTTTTTTTTTTTGTTAAAATTTTCATGACCCTGGATTTAATGTCCTTTAGTCGTAATATTAGACATGTTTACATAGTATTACAAGCGTCAAACGAGTCATAGTCACAGTCAGAGTCAAACTAAGTAAGTCACGGTCAAGTCAAACTCATGTCCCTGTAAAGTGGTGGAGACTTTACAAGAGGCTCCTATGGAGTTTGGAAACAACACGAAAAGACACGTTTCACCTCGTTATATCACTTGTCCATGCACACTCGAGCACGTTTACGAGCACTTAATGAATATTAATTCACTATTTAGTACACATTAACACTTGAAAATACACAAGTTTAGGAAAATTATCCAACGAGCCGACATGTTTTTTTCCACGTTGGCGCCAAAACTCAACAATTTAAAAACATGCTTTTCTCGAGATTCGAACCTCCTTAGGCTTCTCAATCCATTCAAATCTTAGAGGGATGTTGCCATAATCACTACGCTTGGCAGGCAGCTTGGAGATCGTAGTACATTCACCGTGTACTAACAGGACACTGCTGCCCATCCTCCGGTGGTTCTGGTCGCAGTTTTAGGACATACTTACATACCCAGTCCCCGGAAATGTATGAAATAGTTATTTTTTCGAGTTTTTTTTTTTTGTTTTTTATTTTTTTATTTAAGGGTTGGGTTGGTCCCTGTTTTTATTGTTTACATCAATTTAGTATGTAAATGTATGAAATATATAAAATAGTGTTTATTTTAATGCAATTGCAAATAAAATGGATTGGGCTAGAGGCGTTGGGACTACAATCTCTTTCCGATTTAAATTTGTCAAAGCAAAAACTGTAATGACAAGTGAATTGCCAAGGATGTTAAGAAGCCATATGGTCGAAGATGGTAGCACATCTAATCTAGATTTAGAACTAGTTCTAATCTCAAATGAGATTTTATGTAAGGTAAACTTAACATCAAACTCACAAATAAAAAAACACTTACAAGCAATTTTTCTATCACGCAATCGTATTTTGACCTCATTAAAAATAAATCAAACCACAAAACATTCCTGCCTAACAACACTATCCCTATTTTGACAGCAATTTTCACACCTGTCAATTAAAAAGCGCGCTTGAAACAAGATGGCGTCACAGCAATTTGTCAGCGTCGCATGCTCAGGCGCAGGAAATTTGAAATTTGAATTTCGAACAGCTGAGACTAGGGTTATCACACTCTAGAAAATTAAGTACTCTAAAACTAGGGGGAATGGTCAGATATTTTATTGTGACATACCAACTCTGTTTCGTATAAACAGTTTTAACATCTTAATAATTTAAAAGGAAATATAAAAACTTCATCATAATAATCATCAACAACACACACACACAAACACACACACGCATAGACATAGAAATATTAATACATATTTATTGTTCACACCAAAAGATGTCAATGTATAGCAATAAACTAGTTAATGAGTGTTAGTTTGTTATGTATTATGTGTTGTTGTTCTTATATTATTATTCAATTTGTCGTGTCCTGTTGGGTGTAATGTTGGCCATGGGTGATGTCACCGGCGGCTCCAACGGAAGACCAGCGCTGGTTGTTCGCAACCAGCATTATGCTGAGATGGAACCGGTTTGTGGAGGAAAACAATTTGTAATGTGTGTATTTATTTCTATTAATTCTTAAAAAAAAATTATTTTCTTCCATAAATAAAAAAAATTCTATTGTCTATTTCTATAATGACTGGCAGCTTTGTCGCTATAAAAAATCTCTTTCATGCAATAGGCCTCTCTTAGGCACGCTATCGTTACCCGACTTTTGGCTTTTCTTCTTTAATTATCTACCAATTGCCTTGCTTATGGAACACAATAAAGATCATAACACATTATTGTATGGATATAATTACTCATTTACACGAAATGATTTTGCTGCATTCAATTCGGAGTGGAAACAAATGTTTTTGAGACGTTAAATATAACAATACCTACGTGACCGACATTTCTATTTATGTCAGCCCTACCGAGAACATTGTCTGCATGTCTGTCACTTTGTTCTAGGTAGATATTATTATGTATGGGTTGTATGAGTCACGCGATTGTTGAGACAAACCCGTCTGCTACGTGGTAGTCTAATGACATTCTTGGGCGAACATTACGTTATGAAATTGAAATTGTTTTGAGGCATAGGTTAAAGTTTATGATTTAAAAAGAGTTCGTTGGTAAGAAGGCCTTTATAGTTCAGAAATTAGACAATTAAGATTGTTTTTTCTCACCAGGCCTGGTTAGTAGACAATGTAGTGAAGACAATGGTTCCGTTTTTTGCCCACACGGTAAAATCTTGAGGGGTATTATGAACTGAACCTAAATTCAACCTAAAAATCTCCAAAATTATGTCCGAGTTATAAATGTCATATTATTTTATTTATATTACACGGGAATTACTCACGTCCGACTATAGTTTGCCAGTGCGAAGCGAGACGCAGCCGCGCGCGCGCATTCACCTTGAAAAAGACCGTCTAATGCGGTTGAAACTATAGCCGGAGTAACCGGCTTAATCTTACGTGAGTATTCTCGTGTAATATAAATAAAATGTGTGAAAACCACGTCAGTTTCAATAATAATAATGTCATATTAATTAAAAAACATCAAAAAAAATAAGTCGATTTGACAGGTATATGTATATAGCTATTTATACAAACGCATAGCTATTTATTATAGCTATATATATATATATATTTTCTATTTATCACATACGTACATATAATGGCCCAAGCATTCTCTATGGGAATGGGAAGTAAAGTAAAGTGATGTGCCGCATTTTGAAAGCACTAAATGGCGTCTACATAAAGTTAATTATGATGTTTTTGACAGCTAACCTTTGATCAGCTAACTTAAGAACCCGCTTGGCAGCCTTGTTAAAATAACCGCCGTAAGAGCCCTCTCACAATTTTTGGCGACAAAAAAGCAACGAAAACTGGATTTTTGGCGTTCTGTTTCTATCGAATAGAAAGATCTACAGATTTTTTTTCCTGTAATAAATAGATCTATTTTTGTGTTGAAAATTACTTTTTTTTTTTTGGTAAATATCTCAACATTTGAACTTATAATTTTCAATTTACAAAACTAGTTTTTGTAAAACTCACGGAGAGAAAGTTTGAGAGTGGATTTCGTTAAATAACTGACATAAAATAAACCATTTTAATGTTATGGTTTACTTGTTTTATATTCGTCTTGGGAATTACCTACCTACGGCTTAATTTTTTTGTTTTATGCCCGAACGAATTGAACGATGCGTTTTGCAATAAGTACCTACACTAAGTTGGCGGAACCCAGGCCGACCGAGGATGAGGTGGACTGACGCCATCAGAAATACTGTCGGGAACGAGTGGATGCGAATAGCGAGAGACCGGGGAGAGTGGCATAAACAAAGGCAGGCCTATACCCAGCAGTGGGTCACTCAGGGCTGATGATGATGACATTCCTGCCTTGCGAAGACTTGAAACATTTGACACTCCTCTTTTTGCGTAGGCAGTGAAACGCCACAAACAGGAAGGCATAAAAATCTAGTCATCTTTTTACCGTAATTTATGCAGATGTAGAATCAACTTTTCAACAAAACACCAATCGTGTTCTCATGTAAAAATCTGGTGTGAACGCCCTGTATTCAATATATGCAAACCAGTCCTTGTTACCAATCAACGGGACTCGATGTGCAATCTATCAATGTCCTTGACACAACGTGGTTGTCATGAATTTAGGATTCCACACGCTAAAGTAAAAAAAAAACGGCCAAGTTTCTTGTTGCACGAGTCGGGCTCGCGCACTGAGGGTTCCGTACCACTACAAAATACAATAATTAACAATTTAAAAAACCTATTTGGTCCGACTTAACGCCTATCAAAATAGCCAAGCAAATACGCCGTCTCATAGTTAATATTTTGCAAGTGACGCTCGGTATAACTTTTAATGTACAGAAATTTGTCACCGACTAGCACTTCATCATCATCATCAGCCAGAAGACGTCCACTGCTGAACATAGGCCTCCCCCTTTAACCTCCACACTGAACGACAGCCTGCCTTTTGCATCCACTGGATGCCCGCGACTCTCACTATGTCGTCGGTCCATCTAGTGGGAGGCCTCCCTACGCTGCGTCTTCCGGTTCGTGGTCTCCACTCCAGAACCTTTCTTCCCCATCGGTTATCGGTTCTTCGAGCGATGTGGCCTGCCCATTGCCACTTCAACTTGCAAATTTTAACAGCTATGTCGGTGACTCTGGTTCTTTGGCGAATATCCACGTTTCGGATTTTATCGCGCAAAGAAACTCCGAGCATAGCTCTCTCCATTGCCCGCTGAGTGACTCTCGAGTTTTTCCAAAAGGCCAACAGTTAAGGACCACGTCTCAGTACCATATGTCATCACTGGCAACACACACTGGTCAAAGACCCTCGTATTGAGTCGTCTGTCGTCCGACTAGCACTTGGCCTTTTTTTTTTTTTTTTTTTTTTTTTTTTTATTGTCTGTTGTTATACTTTAGAGTGTGTACTATAATCGCGCCAAGTTTGACGTTTGTACGTATTACCGCTTTTAAATTAGAGCTAATACAAAAATACGTTTGTTGCATGGGGACCCCCATTGCAACCATGCAACCATGCAAACGTATTTTTTTACTAACTTGAAATTCTTTCACTGACGGGAAGCTACACTATCCCCGGGTGACATAGGCTATAATCTATACCCGTGCGAAGCTGGGGCGGACCGCTAGTTTAAAATAAAGTGAAGTATCATATTTTTTTTTTTTTCATAAAAATTACAATCTCTTTCTTACAAACTTCACGGAAAGTTCAATAAACGGGATTAATTGCTTAATTTTTAATCTTATAGGAAGATTATTTCCTTTAACTTAATTCGACTCAAACTATTGTTAGGTACAATATGAATCACGCAGGGGCAATTTGACTTACGAAATAAGTATCAAAACTTATCTTGTACGGTTTGTTTAACATTGTACGGTTTGCAAATCACGTGAGAGATTCCATGCTCTTTATTTTGCTAAAAAAACTGACACATGTAGATTTAATATTGTATGACGTACTTGCAACGTCCGAACGTGAGGGACGACTTTAGTTTGTAACATCACAATGTACCACGTTTGCTAGTTTTTTTTTTTTTTTTACAAAATCGTACATATTTCTTACCGATTCCTCCTCCTCCATGGCGCTGATGAGCTCGTAGTAGAGCATCTCAGCCTCCTCCGAGACCTGGACCTTCTCCATCTCGCACGCAGTGTACGCGATCTTACACGAGATCTCACTTTGCAGGTGCATTTTCATTTTATCACGACACAAGAGTTGATTTAGCGTCAAAATTACACTTCGGTCACTTATATCAGTGACAAAACTTCACTCCGGTTCTAGGAATTACTGACAAAACTTCACTCCGGTTCTAGGAATTGCTGACAAAACTTCACTCCGATTCTAGGAATTACTGACAAAATTTCACTCGGGTTCTAGGAATTATTGACAAAATTTCACTCGGGTTCTAGGAATTACTGACATAACTTCACTTATAATATCAACTATACCTCGCACTAGGTAACTAAAAATCCTGTGGAAATATTGTTTTTCAACACTGTTTAATTCTTTCCTTTATAGTTTATTTACGTATATTACTTTTATTTAATTTTATTATACTTATTTCCATCACTAGTTTTACCGTCCAGTTCTTGTAGTATATTAATTTTAAACCCATTTTCTTTGGCATCGAGTCGTGTGCAACTGTTATTTCATAATATCACAATTACTAGAAAATAATTATACTCGTAGACAGAAAAATCACGTAACACATTGTGCTATCGTTGTTTTGTAATAGTATCTATCGAGCTCCAATTCATGAAGTAATACTTAGATAGATAAATACCTATATAAAAGTAGGTATGTCATGTTGCAGATATTATGATGCTTAGGTATATACCTACGTTCAGGCCTTTACTTTCTTTTATAATTTTACTAGGTATGTACGTTGCAAAGAACGGTACAGTATTTTATCTAATTCTATTCTGTATTCTATTATGTCCCTTGTTTGATGCATTATAAGTCCTACTCGCATTATTATGTTATCAGTGTCCAATATTTTTTTGTGTTATATGAACGTAGAAAAAAATATTATAAATATCGGTGATCCCTGGAAGGATCGAAGTGGCAGACATTGAGTCTTGATCAATGATAATATAACCACTTGACTGCTCATCTTTTACCCCGCATGAGGCAATGGATCTAACATGTCAACCTAAACTATTTCGAGCGGGGCCAATCTAGGCGCGAATTGAATGAATGACTTGATTCTCCAATCACAAGCGTCGAGTCGCGTCAAGACTCCAATCACAAGCTGCCCCCCGCGACTGATTTGGCATCATTTTGCAAAAGGGAATTTTGACTACATGCGCCATCAAGTGGTTACATTATTGGCTTTGGTCTTGAGTATCCTTAGGCAGGACAAGGACGTGGCGAAGACTGACATTGATACACCAAGACACCAATCTCTAAAACAGTATTTAAGACTGGAGGAGCTAGGCTTTTTGAAGCTAGAAGTAAAAAATATAAAGAAAAGATAAATGTTTAATCATATGAGAATAAATAATTGATATTAAAGATAAAGATAAAGATTATTTATATGCACAAAACACGAGTAAATCATACACACATTTAAAAACGCATGCACAATAGGTGGGTTAAAATATTAGTCACTTTGAATCATTTTTTTGCCTAGTTTGTAGGCGCACAAATCTAGAGAGATGGTATAAAAATACCGTAAGAATTATTTATATAAAAAAGTATTGATTAAATTAACTGTCGAAACTAAATTAAAGCATTGTAAGGAGCGTGGAGGATGCAATGATGACAACTTAAACATTTCCCAAATAAAATACCCAAACCAATGTCTAAGTTATTTTAAACGTCCCGTTAATACCAATCCAGTCCACTTGCGACCACGCTCGCAAATTACGCCACTTACAAGTTATTCGTTTTGGGCGTCGAGCTTTGAACCCGTCCGGAGGCAGAAGTGATGGTGCCGTAAATACAGCGCCATTCGTCATGCTTAGCAGACAGACCGATCTGAATAGGTATGCTGTAGTTAGATCCAGGAAGCTTTGGTTAAGTATCGGGCGACGGTTTTAAAGTAGACTTATGAACAATCCACTGACTTATTTTTGTATGTTATGACATGTTGATTCTTTTTGAAGTGGTATTCACTTCAAAAAGAATCAACATGTTCTGAATGAATCAACTTCTTTAGCTGTTTTGAGCCATTTTAGCCATTTTTGGGCTATTTTTGGTAGGGCACAAGCAACACAGCTAGCACAGCACACACAGTTAGCACAGGGCAAAAGTTATAGGTTCGCGTCACTGACATGTGACGTGTTGCGCGAGACTGAGTTTTTAGTTTTCATTTCTGTCGGCAGTCCCCATGACAGCCCGAACAGATTTAAAGAAGGTTTTAAGCATTTCACTTTCATGGGTATTTCACAAAAAAATCTAAATTAAATTACCTTTTGAAAAAACCAACTTCATAAAAGCACAAAACACAAACATTCTAAGTCAATGCCACTACAAAGAACAAAAAATTATATTTTTATACGGATTTTGAAGTCGGTGCGTATTTTACTAAGTTTGTCAAGTCGGTATTTAAATTAATAAGTAAGTCATGTTTTGTTTACAACAGGGGCGGAGCTACAGGCAAAAGCTAGTGAAATAAATACATATATAAATATTCGGGACATTTTTGGTCACATGGTCATCTGACCCCAAACTAAGCAAAGCTTGTGACATGGCTGCCAGAGACTGATATACATACATATATAGTTTTAAATACATACTTAAATATATATTAACAACATTAAATGTAGCAGAATACTCTCATAATTATATGCAGGTAATCCAGGCATCCATTCCAAAATTACGAATCAAACTCAGCTAAACCAGGACCAATGCCACCTTAAACACGCCATTCATCGGGCTTACCCTTATATCTATCATCCTGAACTTAAGGCAGGTTATATTGAGAGCATTGTTATGTAAATAATACTGTTGTGTTTGAAGGGAAAGTGCTCCTCGGTGTCGATTTATTAACATTGGATAAACAAGATAGCTGGGAATTATGTTTGCGATAGCATTCCAGCGATATTGCCTACTACAGCAGGAATACGGGAATATTTTCGATGGAAAGTGATGCCGAAGAAGGAGATGGATAATTTTAGAGCTTATCTTCTCTACATAGTATAAAATGAAGTCTCTTTCCACGTCTGTTTCCAAGTCTGTCTGTCTGTATATCCGCTACCTCCTAAACTACGCAACGGATTTTGATGAGTGAGATAATTTTTCACAGAAGGTTTGTATGTATATTATTGTATATAATAAAACTTATACCCGTGCAAAGCCGTTTTTATATATTAATATATTTTATATAACGTCTTGAGTCCCCTTAGTATAGTTATTGATAATATTTGACTTCTGTTAACGTGCACTAAAATATAAATATAAATTTTGCGCCTCACTTACACTTACCTGTGACAATTTCCGTCAACGAGAAGTTGACAGAGCAATTTTAAGCATTGCTTAGCTTAAGTAACGCTTATAAGTAAGGCCGTTTATTATTACAATGACCAAAGAATAATGTCGCCAAATCGTTTTTTTTTTTTTTTACTTCGGACTAGGCTAACGTTTGATCGCGATCTCGCCTGATCGAAAGCGATGATGCGGTCGAAGATGGAGCACTTTTGCCCAGTAATAACCTATTAACCCTAGACTTGAACACTCCAAGCTCCAAGCAAGGGTTCGTCTGAAAACCGGCGCTGATAGTCCTTGACTTTCAGCATTTATGCAGAGACGGACCCATTCGACACTGATTGCATCCTTTAGATACAAATTTTTGTAAAGGTGTCGAATAAAATTTATTTTCTTTCTTTTCTTTCTTTCTTTCTTTCTTTCTTTCTTTCTTTTCAAGCAGTTTTTGCAGAGAACCTGTAATTTCGTTTAGTTAACATAAGAGGAACGCCTACATACAATCTTTTACTCGGGCGTCCTTCTCCAAGCTGGCGCCAGTCGTAACGTCACAAGTAGCCAGACAGAGTCCTCCCAAACACTAATGATGCCATAAATACGGGATTCGTCATCACCGAGACAGGATACTCTGATGAAAGCTTCATTTAACACCCTACAATTAACTTTAACGTACCTAAGTACTTTAGATTTAAAGCTTTTACGAATAAAACGTGTTTGTGTTTTAAGTTTTTTGCATTAGTGATATTGCTAGATTATGGACAATTCTTTATTTGTGGGAAAAACATTACAACTAAACAAAACACAAAGAGCCACAAGCAGAGAGAGAGAGAGAGTGGAGATAGAGTGGTGGGTGAGTACACGACGTTTCCGAGTATAGTGATGTGGTGTTTCGAATTTCAAAGATCCGTTATATAAATAGCTTATCTTGACTCTACCATAGAATACAAGGTGTAAGGGGAACACTCTCGAAGCCAAAAGAAGGTAATTGTACTCATCATTATGAACCACTTTTAGTATGGGACCAACCCTGAAATCGCGAAAAAAAATCAGCTGTTTGTCGAGTGTCAATGAATCTATAGGACAGCTGATATTTTTTTTGCGATTTCAGGGTTGGTCCCATAGTAAAAGTTGTTCATAATGATGAGTACAATTACCTTCTTTTGGCTTCGAGAGTGTTCCCCTTACACCCTGTATATACCTAATAAATAAATATACGGGACATTTTTGCACACACGGTCATCTGACCCCAAACTAAGCAAAGCTTGTGATATGGCTGCCAGAGACTGATATATATACATATATAGGTTTAAATACATACTTAAATAGATATTAACACCCAGATATAGAAAAAACACAAATGTTCATCACACAAATGTTTGTCCTAGGTGGCAATCGAACCCACGCCCCCAAGCTCAGAAGGCAGGTTCACTACCAACTCGACCAACGGGCTATCAAAGAACGGGCTATCTATAGAGATTATTCTATTGCATACAGTGACTCTACCTTTTGAGCCATTCGCGCTCTTTGTTTTCCTACTTCCTGATTTGAAATACTACAGTTTCAAAACTTAGTTCTAAGCTGTCAAAATGCGCAAACCCCGTCCCTGGTAAGTAGTAGCTTTGGAGTAGCCATTCTAAGAATTTTGTCTTTCTCTCTCTCTCATCATCATCATCATCATCATCATCAGCCAGAAGAAGTCCACTGCTGAACATAGGCCTCCCCCTTTAACCTCCACACTGAACGACAGCCTGCCTTTTGCATCCACTGGATGCCAGCGACTCTCACTATGTCGTCGGTCCATCTAGTGGGAGATCTACCTACGCTGCGTATTCCGGTTCGTGGTCTCCACTCAAGAACCTTTCTTCCCCATCGGTTATCGGTTCTTCGAGCGATTCTCTCTCTCTGCAAATTGTTAATTTCGCCCAAAAATATTAACAAAGGACGGAGTGACTTTATTTTTTAACGCGTTATATCTGCGTTTGACTACCAACTCGTGTATTTCTAAAGGTGTGTTATTATAGGTACGTGACGCCAGTACAAACACAGACAAAAGTATAATTTTTACTTGTCCGTTAGTTTTAGGAAAATTACGCGTAACTCATCTGTCGTTATCTATTCACTTAGCACTGGACTTGAACACTTGTAATTACCTGATTAACTATGACCTGCTTTACTATCATTTTACCTACTTAAGACAGTAAGAATCATCAGGAAAATAAACTAAATGACGAAACAATTCGATCAAACTCTATATACAAACAACAACAATTGAGCTGAGGTCAGACGAGTGCAATTTTTTTTGCGTTTCGCTTCTCACAATTTGCTTTGTATCTGGTTATACATTCAATTTGTTATGTTAGATTTGGTTGTAAATGTGCACCTGCTATTTTCCAGTTTCGTACAATTTTTACAAGAGTCACCGACATAGCTGTTAAAAATTTGCAAGTTGAAGTGGCAATGGGCAGGCCACATCGCTCGAAGAACCGATAACCGATGGGGAAGAAAGGTTCTGGAGTGGAGACCACGAACCGGATGACGCAGCGTAGGGAGGCCTCCCACTAGATGGACCGACGACATTGTGAGAGTCGCGGGCATCCAGTGGATGCAAAAGGCAGGCTGTCGTTCAGTGTGGAGGTTAAAGGGGGAGGCCTATGTTCAGCAGTGGACGTCTTCTGGCTGATGATGATGATGATGATGACAATTTTTACAAATAACTAACTACTAATTAATTTTACTAATTAATTAATATTTTTTTATTGATTGTAATAATTAATTTTATTTAAAATTAATTAGTACGAATTGTTATAACGAATTTTTTGTTACAGATTTAATTACTTTTTGTTTCAGGTTAGGTTAATTTTGATCTTTTATGTAATTAATATTTAAATTCAGGTTAGATTCAAATTAGAATTACAATTATCTATGGAGAAAATAGTTTAACCAAAATCCTTATTGTACTCGAAACGACGTAGAAGCGGAATTACACTAGAAATTCAACATATACAAAATAAAATATCTCTGCATAGTATAAATTGAAGTCGCTTTCCGCGTCTGTCTGTCTGTCTATATGTCTGTATGGCCGCTAACTCCTCCTAAACCACGCAATGGATTTTGATGCGGTTTTCACCATCAGTTAGATAAATTTTCAAGGAAGGTTTATATAATATAACTAGCGACCTGCCCGGCTTCGCACGTAAACTACACCCGTGCGAAGCCGGGCGAACGGTGAAATAGATAGAACACTGACAAAATACAGATAGTCTTATTTTAGGAGCAATAAATAATTTAATATTTTGATATTGTTTTTTTTTTTACTGGGCAAGTGCCCTTATTAACTAAACAAAATACAAGCTAATACTAACACTAAAAATACAGTCAGACTGCCCATAGACCGTTGAAGGTCTAAAGGCAATCCAAATGCTCAAGCCCACTACCAGTTGGCAGCGTACCCAGCATGCTGGCGGCATTACCATGATTTGATTGATATTGAGTAATTGAATATTTATGTGAAAATTTGGGAGGATGGGCAGCAGCGTCCTGTTAGTACACGGTGAACGTACTGCGATCTCCAAGCCGCCTGCCAAGCGTGGGGATTATGGCAACACCCCTCTCTAAGAGGGGCCTTGTTCAGCAGTGGACATTTAATGGCTGATGATGTGTATGATGTGTGAAAATTTGACGACCCAAATGCGCCTGTAAAATGACGCAAAAAAAAACCGCGTCAAAAACCACACTCGTATGTCTTCACCCTTATCTTGAAACAAAAGATTTATACATATAAAATAGACTTTCCCATTTCAGCCATAGAATTTCACTTCGCTCTTTCAATAAAACAATTCGCAGTGCAGCATACACTGTTGGCGCAAAAGGAAGTGGGCTCTAGCTTGGTAAACAAGCCACGCAATGGGCAATAAAAGTCACAATATCTCAATCGGAGTTATCCACAAGTGCTGGGGCTAGAATTAGTGCTTTAGTGCTTACTATTTCTAGATCTCGCACTTGGCAAACTAGACTGGCTTCATCCGTTACCCGTAGGTCTATTCTTGGTGCTTGCTGAAATCTAGGGCTTAAGTTTGTCGTATTGTTGGCTTTGGAATAGAAAACGTCGATTGCATAGGTATTCATTAGTATGTCGTAATTTTAGACTTGGACACTCTGAGGGCTGTTTGAATAGAATTTTGTTTGGGGTTCCGTACGCAAAGGATAAAAACGGGACCCTATTACTAAGCCTACGATGTCTGTCCGTCTGTCCGTCTATTCGTCTGTCCGTCTGTCTGTCCTACCTTTAAACAGCTGTATCTTTCGAACTGTAATAGAAAGCCAGTTGAAATTTTCATAAAGTATGTAACGTTACGGCAGATTAACTAATAAATAAATAAAAAAGGTTAAACATGTTTAAAGGCTGATTATGATGATGACGTGGGCTAAACTCTATAGTGATGCAAACGTTCTAACTGTTAGACAATTATATATATTACAATGTATCCTGAAGGTTCATAAAGGTATTACTGTAGACCCAGGTATCGTAAAAAAAAGGAACCCTTACTCAGTAGTAAAGCAACCACCCGTAAGAACCCTTTTTGCAGAAAAACAATTTTCAGTACACTCAATAAAAATTATAATAAAATTAATAGAATCAAAAATATCTACACAATGTCACTTCATCAATGTAAAAAATGTATATTAAGATGGTTAAAGCAACTTGATTACGAGCAAACGGAGCACTTACTCAGTCATTGACATAAACACACAACACACACACTACACACACACATACATGCTCGCACACACACACACACACACAAACACAACATGTTACAAACTTTAAATATCATTCTACCTATTATCTACATAATTATAAACTGTTATATATATAATTATATATATATGTGAAATTACTGTAACAACGAAAGAGCGGTCTCTCCTAACACAGGTTGTCAAAACTTAACAGGAGAGACCAAACACCTGTGTACTATAAAAATCTGTTAATAAAGAATTTTGAATTTGAATTTTGAATTTTTGAATAATTCTAAGGATAAACTTTTTAGCTTTGTACCAAATTAGTCTTCAAACATAGCAACTGAGGCAAACAGAATGCTTTAATCCGTACTTTCTCTCTCGCCCTAAATCAAGTAAAAAAATCTTGTTTCTCTCACTCATGGAGAACTTTCTAGCCATATATCATCAGGTGGACCCTTAGAGCCTTGTTTTTAAACGGGCTTATTCCCAACGTCCCCTCTGACGTCCCTTATGACTTTTTACGGTTTTGCCAAGTAGGGCGTTTGTTTGAGTGGCGGTAGGTATAAACGAGTGAATTGGTTTCTTCTAGGCAAGCGTGCTCCACTGTAGACCGCATCATCGCTTTACATCAGGCGAGTTGGCGGTCAACGCAAGCCTATTATTATAATTTTAAAAAAGTATGGTATAGTATAATATAACATAGTATAAATGCAAGTCGCTTTCCGCGTCTGTCTGTCTGTCTGTATAGCCGCTAACTCCTCCTAAACCACGCAACGGATTTCGATGCGGTTTTCACCGTCAGTTAGATACATTTTCAAGCAACGGTTATATATATATAACTAGCAACCCGCCCCGGCTTCGCATGTAAATTACACCCGTGCGAAGCCGGGCGGGCGGGTCGCTAGTAAGCTATGTTTTGCTCACGTGCGAAACTGCGTTTATAGTGTCTCGTTACCACATCGCCCTAATGTCGCTTAAAATGGACCCATACAAAATAAATGCGTATTGCAACATTGCACCTCTCATCAAACCATCCCGTTGACATCTGTTGCCCCTGACTCTGTCTGCTATCATCGAAAAAAAACATCTCAAAGTCAGAAGCCCAGACACACGATCTGACAAATTTCCATACAACTAGCAACGTACCGCAACCTCAAAAACATTCATTGCATTCTCATGGCTCTCATCTTGGCTAATAAACAAAACAATGCAATGAAATGTTTTCCTATATTAAAAATGTTATAATGCATGGTAGGTACTGAATACTGGTACTGATAAAAGTCGGGTATACCAAGAAGTCGTAGGTTAGGCACTTAAGTACCATTTAGATCTTTGAAGACTAACTATAAAGTTTCAAAGCCGATCCGCTGAGAGTTCGCTTGGCACACTTGGGTGTTCTTTTGCGTGTCTCGTTAAAGCACAGCGAGACTGATTTAGATCGCAAGAATGCAGACATACCGTACATACAAACATACACCTGTCCTGTTTAATATGTATATTGTGGATACAGTGTTGTGGGGAAACACAATGAGATGTTATGGAAGAGATGGTGTAGAGAAATTTAATCTAGCTTGAACAAATTAACAAATCTACACCAAAGTTTGGCGGATTAACTAAGAAAAGAGAATTGCGGGCATCCAGAATGGATTGCATCAGTGGATGCAAAAGGTAGGCTGTCGTTCAGTGTGGAGGTTAAAGGGGGAGGCCTATGTTCAGCAGTGGACGTCTTCTGGCTGATGATGATGATGAACTAAGAAAAATAAAAATAAATCCAAAAAGTAAAAACTAAAGGAAACAACAAACGTATTTTTGTATTAGCTCTAATGCAAAAACGGTAATAGGTAGGTACGTAACGTAGGCACAAATCGTCGTTGGCATGATTGTAGTACACACTCTAAAGTATAACAATAAATAATGGCCAAGTGAGAGTCGGTGACAAATTTCGGTTTATTACCAAGTTAAACAATGTAGGGCGCGGTCGGCACTTGGATGGGTGGCCTGACCACCCATGCCATTGCCAGACCATAGCCTTGGCGTGATTTTGTCTTTTTGTGTTTGGTGTGCACGAGCCCGAATCGCACTTGACCGGTTTATTTTTTGATTATTTGATACCAGCTATCTATTTACTACCGACTAATCAGTTGAATAGGCATTTGGCAAGAAAGTATTGTGCATCATGAGATAGGGTAAGTAGGTACGTTGGACATTCTGAAATACGATTAAAAATGTACAGGATATTATTCTTTACCTACTGAAAAAACGTGGCTAAAAACAGTTAATCAAAAACATTCAAAAATAGTCTCGTTAATCTTACCACATCCTTTTCAGAACACCATTACTCAATGCGTTTCCATTTCACGCGGAAAAATAGCTAAAATAGCCAAAATAGGGCGCGTTTCCGCGTAGTAGCCAGAAAGTGAATTTTTGGAGAAGTGAAAACAAATCGTTTGACATGTGACGCGGTGTGCACGGAATAAATATGGCGGGTGAATGGCTAGGGTTACCATGCGATAGAATTAAATCTGACGTTAGATACCTACTACCTATCTTATTGAAGTTATACTTCTTATGCGACTTGCAACAAGGTTGCGTTAAACGTTTAACGCTACCATGAAGGGGGAATTTTTCTCTCTCGTATGGTTGCGAAATGCGTATCATTTTTTCGCACTGCGGTAAGCAGATCCGGTAGTGTAATGGTGTCGCTAATGGATTGAGAAGCCTAAGGAGCTAGGTTCGAATCACGAGAAAAGCATGTTTTTAAATTGTTGATATTTTTGCCCTAGTTAAAATTTTAGGGTTCCTTGTTGAAGTATAACTTCTTCCGCGCGGAGGGACTCCACGCACAATTTTTTTTTTATTAAGTTATTTGTGTCTTTGGAATCTTTCCATTATGGAAAACTCATGAGGTTTGATTTGCAAATTTAATTACATCTTCGATTTTACGCTTATTTCCTTTTTCTTGCTGACTTGGCATGCAAAAATGCTATATTATTATAATCACGCGCGTAGGAAATGATTATGTGTGTCATGTTTTATTTTTGTCCCACACCACACCATCAGCCATTAAATGTCCACTGCTGAACAAGGCCTGCCTCTTAGAGGGGTGTTGCCATAATCCCCACGCTTGGCAGACGGCTTGGAGATCGCAGTACGTTCGCCGTGTACTAATAGGACGCTGCTGCCCATCCTCCGGTGGTTCTGGTCGCAGTTTTAGGACATACTCGGGTCCCGCTTATGTCAAATTCAGTGCAAATGACATGGTGATACATACTAATTAAGTAACTATTGTTAGATGGCCTAAAGAAACCACAGGGAAACGCTGGATGCAGGTCGCTTCCAACCGGCCCTTTTGGAGATCGATGGGGGAGGCCTATGTCCAGCAGTGGACGTCCTACGGCTGAAACGATGAGCTATTGGCTGAGAAAAAGCTCTCAAGCTTATCAAGACTTGACCGTGACTTAGGTAGGTACTTTACTTGAATATTACCTGTTTGATGATAAAATATCAGATTTTCGACACTGGCAAATGCACAAGACGTGGCACGCCAACATTCTTTTAGGAGAAAAAGAAAAACAACTTTATTATTGAAACTGACGTGATTTTCACACATTTTATTTATATTACACGGGAATTACTCACGTAAGATTAAGCCGGTTACTCCGACTATAGTTTCAACCGCATTAGACGGCCTTTTTCAAGGTGAATGCGCGCGCGCGGCTGCGTCTCGCTTTGCACCGGCTTAATCTTACGTGAGTAATTCCCGTGTAATATAAATAAGAAAAACAACACCACAGAATAAAATGGTAACCCTAAGCATGTCAGGGTTATTTTGCATGCAAGTCTGCAAAGTTCTAAGGATGCAAGGAAGCGCGCGAAATCTTAGAAGTGGGACGCCTCACGTCGCCGACGGATCACTAGAATGTTGGCATTCAGCTCGATGTGAATGTAAGCTTGGACCGACCACATCGTGAGAGTCGCGGGCATCCATTGGTTGCAGATAGCAGGCTGTCGTTCCGTGTGGAGTTGTAAGGGAGAGGCCTATGTTCAGTGGACGTCTTCTGGCTGATAATGATGATGAAATGTAAGCTTAGAAGAAGCTTTAAAATACATAGTTCTTACAAAAAAAAGATTATAGGAACATTAGTAGTTTCTTACTTGTGTCGAGTGAGCAATACATTTAACTCCACTGATAAGCGAATAGGCCTAGACTTATTCTGTACTAGCATTACATCGGCCAGGCGGTTGTTGAGCAGTGAATTCTTTAACTAATTTGGTTATCTTTAACTAATCTGTTTTCTTTTTTAATTTAATTCTGTTTTCTTTTCATTATGTTTTTATTGTATCCTCAGTGTTCATTCTTAGATATTATTCTTACTATATTTATATCCGTGATGAGCTGTAACTGGCTTTGTGTATCTATTTAAGTTTATTTATAAAACATTTGAAACCAAGCTGTTGGTCGTCTAAAAATAAAAATAAAATAAAATAAAAATAAAATTAAATTTAATGTGTGTATTACATTGACATAGAAAAACGAAATCTTGCCACAAGCGCTATTTTTTAGCTCCCGTGTATCTGTTTATTTATGTGTCTGCGTATCTATGTATTGGTGTATCTATGTATCTGTGTATACGGGGTGTAAGGGGAACACTCTCGAAAGCAAAAGCAGGTAATTGTACTCATCATTATGAACAACTTTTACTATGGGACCAGCCCTGAAATCGCGAAAAAAATATCAGCTGTTCTGTAGAAAACGGTCATTGACACTCGACAAAATGTATGGAACAGCAGATTTTTTTTCGCGATTTCAGTGTTGGTCCCATACTTCCACTACTGGTTGTGTTGGTTACTTTTTTTTTTGGTTACCTTCTTTTGGCTTCGAGAATGTTCCCCTTACATTCTGTATATGTGTATCTGAATAACTATGACAGCCACAATTCCACCATCGTAGTTCCCAAAACAGAACCTATTTTTTTTTGTTTGAAAGGAGACGGTCTAGTTTGTCCTTATGATTGAAAAAAACTGTTCAGCCGTTTGAAGATTATCAGCTCTTTACCGAGGGATAAAAAAACGTTCTATACTTCATCATAATCAGCCTTTTTAACAGTCCACTGCTGGACTTATAGCCTGCCCCCGAAAGGGTGATTGGGCCATATCCACCACGCTGGCCTATCATTCTATCATCATCATCAGCCAGATGACGTCCACTGCTGAACATAGGCCTCCCCCTTTAACCTCCACACTGAACGACAGCCTGCCTTTTGCATCCACTGGATGCCCGCGACTCTCACTATGTCGTCGGTCCATCTAGTGGGAGGCCTACCTACGCTGCGTCTTCCGGTTCGTGGTCTCCACTCAAGAACCTTTCTTCCCCATCGGTTATCGGTTCTTCGAACGATGTGGCCTGCCCATTGCCACTTCAACTTGCAAATTTTAACAGCTATGTCGGTGACTCTGGTTCTTTGGAGAATATCCACGTATCGGATTTTATCGCGCAAAGAAACTCCGAGCATAGCTCTCTCCATTGCCCGCTGAGTGACTCTGAGTTTTTCCAAAAGGCCAACAGTTAAGGACCACGTCTCAGTACCATATGTCATCACTGGCAACACACACTGGTCAAAGACCCTCGTCTTGAGGCACTGTGGTATCTTGGACGAGAAGATGTCACGCAATTTCCCGAACGCTGCCTATCCGAGTATCATTCTATACTTGTTCCATATTAATAAGGACTTTAAAAAGTCAATTAAGCAGTGGTAAACGCTATACATAAGTGGTAAAATCCTCGTTTATATCGGTCATTAAAGAAATATCGCAGTAAAAAGCTAACTACAGGCCATTCATTGTAGCTGCGTTCGGAACCCTCGTGCACGCATGAATGGTGATTCTATAGCTTTGTGAGTGCTGGGAGATGTGGACGTACTCAGGGCGGGGCGGAAGCACATAGCTGTTTCACACATAACTGACCTAGAGAAGATAGGTCTCAGAATCTAATGGGACAAGTCGGTGTTTCTATGTTTGTATGTTTGTCCGTCGATAATTTGCGTATCGTTGATGTGAACTTAACCAAGTTTTGTATGCAAGTAGTTGATTTTAATACAATTTTCAAGGTTGAATATGAGCAAAATTGGTTTAGAGATTGCGAAGATATATGGGCTAGGTCATAGTTCAGGGCGAACAACTGGTGTGTATCTGATTATTTCATACATAGTGACTCTGAAACGCTACAATCGCTTGCATGAAATAACATCTGTCACAAGATATTAGTTATTTTTTTATGATTGGTTTTCTATTCTAACTGGATATCTAAAGGACAGACCGAGTCCGAAACACGACGCTGCGCTCAATTACGGGAATCGCTGATGTTGGCATCGAAGCTGCCAAATTAAAGTGGGGTTGGGCGGGACACGTGGCCAGGATGCACCCTGATAGATGGGCCCAGAGGATCACACAGTGGGTGCCTGAAAACGGACGAAGGAGCCAAGGCAGGCCTAGAAAACTCTGGCGCGATGACCTCGAACGTTCCAGATACAGTGGTCAAGTCTGGCGGGTGATCGCACTGTCTGGAAAGAAATGGGGGAGACCTTTGCCCAGGAGTGGGATAGTATAGGTTAATAAAAATAAAAAATAAAACTGGATATGGCAGATGAGCTTTTTAAATTATATGAGAGAACATTATTTTTATACCAGTAAGTACCTCAGAAAAAGTTAGGCTGAATCAAACGAGTGGATTGCATTTTTTGTGTAGAGTTAAAATACTTACTTACATTTTTGTGGAGACCAAAATCATAATTCTAGTTATATTTGATTCAAATTATGATTACATAAATTACTCTTTGGCCCTAAGATTCTTCGCCCAAAATAAAATGAATGGACGGGCCCAGAAGGAGCGCACTTTTGATGATTACAAAATGAGCGCCGGCGCTCTCTTCGTTTCAGTCAGTCTCTAGCCATAGGAAGTGCGACACAAGACTATTGTTACACGATAACGAAATATCTGACAAAATTATGGCTTCGTGTGCTTTCCCGAAGTGTAAAAACACAGCAAAAAAACTGTATTTTTTTGTAACAAATGTACTGTACATGGTTATAATTAGGTGTTGAAGTATAATGTCCGACGGTTTGGCTCGTTTTTACTGAGCAAGTTCAATGGTTATGGCATGTCCATTCATTTTATTTTAGTCGAAGGTTAGATTTAATAACCTAACTACCTATAATACTCATCAGTGTTGTGTCATAAAGAACATTTTCTTGAGCCCCCTTTCTGACTAGAACTAGTCCTACACTCCTTCCTTACTACGTCTCTGTATTATAGGGCGCCGATATTGTTCATGTATGGTGTGTATGGCTGTATGACTTGCATGTATGTATCGAGACCGGAAGTGCAATATAAACTCTAGAGAAGTGAGTCAGGCGTGGTTTACGTTTTCGTCGCTTGAGGACTTAATCGTACATTTCGTTACTTTGTGTTTATGGCGCCTTTTAGAATTTAGAACATCTTTAAATAGACTTGTACAACTGTTACTATATCTAGGTATTTCACATTGCGATGGTTTTTAGAATTTTTAGAGCTTGTCGTAAGCTCTAATTTAATTATCTCTACATAGTAACTGTACTCCGAGGTTTTGGGCATATTTTTCATAGTATATTGGCAAAGCCTCGCGGTTTTTAATTTTTATTTTTTTATAATTAATACATTATTATTTTTATCACTTTATTTCTATATAAACACGGGTCTAGCCCAGACCTTTAATAGGCATTGGTGGGGCCGAAGCTAACACCAAGAGGCCCTGTTGACTTATGTTGAGTACAAAATTTACAATTATGTATAAAATTGAAAATAAAATGATTGTACAGTATAGGGTAAAAAAATATTATTATATTATTATAACTTTTTTTTTTATAATTAACAGGCTTGCGTTTGACCACCATCACGCCTGATGTTAAGCGATGCTGCGGTCTACGTTGGAGCACGCTTGCCTAGAAGAAACCGATTCACTTGTGATTTGAAGACACCCAGATTATAACCATTGGGGAACACCCATTCAGGCAGCGCATTCCACAGACCAGCAGTTCGCACAATAAATGTGGAATCAAAGCGCTTCGTACGGGTTTTCGGAATATTAACCATAAAGCGGTGACGATTTTTCGTGCCCGCTCTAGCAGTCCGATAGAAAAATGGGCAGGAGGGAATTGGACCATGCAGATCCGATGCAACTTTACCAGCTATCCTAAAAGACCTGTTTATTTTTTCGAGATATAGAGTAGCGTATGTTTTATCGTATAACTGTAGCCCGTTGGTCCAGTTGGTAGTGAACCTGCCTTCTGTGCTTGGGGGCGTGGGTTCGATTCCCACCTAGGACAAACATTTATGTGATGAAAATTTGTGTTTGTTCTATATCTGGTTGTTAATATCTATTTAAGTATGTATTTAAAACTATATATGTATGTATATCAGTCTCTGGCAGCCATATCACAAGCTTTGCTTAGTTTGGGGTCAGATGACCGTGTGTGTAAAAATGTCCCGAATATTTATTTATTTATTATTTATAACCTACCTAAATACCTAATTTAAACATTGTATCATATCAGCCTGTCATGTTCCCACTGCTGAGACACTGGCCTTCTCTCAGAGAGAGGATGGGCTTGGACCCATCCACCATGCTGGCCCAATGCATGTTGGTGATTATCATGTCTTTGTATTTATGAGGTTCTTGGGCATACACTTTTTATAATTTTATAACTTTGATGACTATAAAATATTAATGGATTCGTCCATAAATATTTCAGGTAGCTGCGTTAATAAATAATTATTGATGAATGAATTTGACATATTTTATTGAAATACTGACATAATAATATATTGTAATACATTTTTGCTCATAATATTTTTAATTGAATAATTTGTTATTTAATTTGACTTACACATATAAGTTTATATTCGGGACAAAATAAAACTGTAAACACACACACACACACACACACACACAGTGTACACTCGTGTAAACTGACTTGCCTCATATGACGAACATGTTATATTGGTGAATAAATAATCTGAATCTGAATCTGAATCTAAATACATATATAGTTTAAATACATACTTAAATGGATATTAACAACCAGATATAAAACAAACACAAATGTTCATCACACAAATGTTTGTCCTAGGTGGGAATCGAACCCACGCCCCAAGCGCAGAAGGTAGGTTCACTACCAACTGGACCAATGGGCTATCTAAAAAAACTAACTTCAAGACTATACCTACATGTAGAAACGTAATCTAAAAAAAGTTGTAAATGACAGTTAAAATCATAGATTCATGGTTAAAACAGAGATTTTGAAGCCCTCATCAAAACTTTTGATGAAAAGAACCACAAACCAAAAAGGCATCTCTGTTTGATATATTTTTGGTATTTGTTGATTTTTATCTCACAGCGCAAAATCAATTTTGATAAAATGTATACGGGACATCTGAAGACTTATCAAACAAAAAAAGAATCATCCAAAATCAATGTATAATTGAAGCAGTAATCGCGTAACAAACATTTTAAAAAAAACCTACAGGCGATTTGATAACCCCCTTCTGCAGGCCTAGCACGGGTCGTGGACATATTGTCTTTCCACTGTTTTTATCCCGCGAGAAAAAGACAAACGTATCCATATTCTAGCTTTGTCGCGTCTAGGCGTGGATAAAAACGGTGGAAAGACAATTTATCCACAGCCCATGCTAGGCCTGCTGAAAAGCTAACCCCCTTCGGTTAAAAATATTGTGAGATACCAATTCGCGATAAAATTCATTAAAAATGTAGCCACAATATGACATAATTATCAGCAATGTATATAAAAATGGCGATATACGGAAGTTCACTATTGGAAAAGTGAAACAAGCTGTTGTTGTGTTGCGAGTAATATTACGGTTGTTTCGGAGAATAGGACGTTTGGGGAAATCTCTGATTAAACATTCTGAACCGATAACCGATGGGGAAGAAAGGTTCTTGAGTGGAGACCACGAACCGGAAGACGCAGCGTAGGGAGGCCTCCCACTAGATGGACCGACGACATTGTGAGAGTCGCGGGCATCCAGTGGATGCAAAAGGCAGGCTGTCGTTCAGTGTGGAGGTTAAAGGGGGTGGCCTATGTTCAGCAGTGGACGTCTTCTGGCTGATGATGATGATGATGATGAAACATTCTGGGAATTAGATGTCACGGAACTTGAACCGTATTTACAGATAGACCAGTATATAAATAACATCGATGCAACGTCCAACGCCGATAAGCTAAGTACGTAAAACAGGTGTGATCCAAATAACCAACGAACCAAGCGAAATCCGCGATGACCAGTCCTGCCTGACCGATGATTATAAAGAGACAGGTAAGGTGGCTCCTGATATGCAAAACTTGCAGCGAGTTAACGAATCTCCATGCGCTGGCAACGTCCATCGGTACAGACTAGGGAAGGACAGAGGAATAACTACGTAGGCGAGGAAACGAAAAAAACAGTTAAGGAAAAAATAACGACCAACTTTACGGGAAGTGGAATATTTGGACTCATCATCATCATCATCATCATCCACAAGACGTCCACTGCTGAACAAAGGCCTCCCCCTTTAACATCTACACTGAACAACAGCCTGCCTTTTGCATCCACTGGATGCCCGTGACTCTCACAATGTCGTCGGTCCATCTAGTGGGAGGCCTCCCTACGCTACGTCTTCCGGTTCGTGGTCTCCACTCCAGAACCTTTCTTCCCCATCGGTTATCGGTTATTCGAACGATGTGGCCTGCCTATTGCCACTTCAACATGCAAACTTTAACAGCTTATATTTTAATAAAATTTAATATTTGGACTACTCTTGACTTATTGACATTTTATGAAAATGAATTGAAAATTTTGGACGGTAATAATATTAAAAAAAGTATTAACTGATTGGCTAATTAAGAATTGTTTTTATAGTATTAAGGAATTTATGGAATTTTTAATATAATATAATTTAATAAGATAATAATATATAATAATACTTCGTAAAATATATACCTAACTAACAATAAAATAAATATATATCTAGCTTAAGAACATTTGCACGTCTGCATGCAGATTGAATACTATGTACCGAAAATAATTTTAAGACCTCAATGTAATTCTATGTATTCTAGCAAATAAACGATTTGATTGATTGATTTAATTCATAACGGTATAAAAAATATAATTCGCTAGAAGCGCCCGCGGTTTCACCCGATATCCTACAGCCAAAATGAACTTAAAAGTTCATTTTGGCCCATTTATTATTCATATTGGCCGAGATTATTGCCTTAGGAATCCATGGAATAAGCTCCCTTCATACCAAGGATGTAGCACTCTTTATGCTGAATTTCATTCAAATCCGTTCAGTTGAGATAAAAAATACATAGAAGTACTGTTGAAATATATATATAGAGTTGAACACTCAACCCAAAATATTTTTGATTATTAGTTTAAGTTAGTGCCTTAAGACGAAAGTCTTCGACCAGTGTGTGTTAAGAGATCGCAGGCAAACGCTGGATGCAGGCCGCTTCCAACCGGCCCTTTTGGAGATCGATGGGGAGGCCTATGTCCAGCAGTGGACGTCCTATGGCTGAAATGATGATGATGATGTATGAAAGTTTGAAAAGTTTGTTTGTAATAAAAAATTGTAAGTGCCTCGTTAGGACAGCAGGAAAGCAGTGGACAAGGCTAGCACAGGACCGGAAAAGATAGCGCGCTGAAGAAGAGACCTATAACCAGCAGTGGGTGAAGAATGGTTGATGATGATGATGATGAAGTGCCTTGATATCTAGATGGCGCTTCTCTTATTATACAAAAATTCGCACTGGACACTCTGGTCATTCCTAGTTTGTTCCGTGAGTCACAAGCTCGCGCACTGTCCTGCCGACTGGCGATAATACTGGAATAACATCTCACTGGCGCGAGCGACTCGACCGATAAATTCTCGCCAGGATGTCCCGCTGTCGCCTTAGATTTATTCAAAGCGCAGCTTTTGCATTCGTACAGTTCTGGTTACATTCTAACTGGGCTGGGTTTACTTTTACACTCATATAGGAATTGGAATATTCAGAGCTTTGATGACACTGATGTCGATTCCGTTGAATATGATGTCATCATCATCATTTCAGCCATAGGACGTCCACTGCTGGACATAGGCCTCCACCATCGATTTCCAAAGGGGCCGGTTGGAAGCGGCCTGCGGCCTGCATCCAGCGTTTCCCTGCGGTCTCTTTTAGATCATCCGACCATCCAATATAATATGATATGATATGAAAATTCATTTCATTTTTTCATTTCGGAGATAGGGCACAGGCTCAAGGAAAAGTGTGGTGACTCCCGCTCCGGCTCGTTCCTGGTGCAACGGTTGGCCATTGCCATCCAACGCGGTAACGCAGCGAGTATTTTGGGTACTTTTGCGCCGGGAACGGTCAGGGGTGGGTTATTTGAATAGTTATTAGTTTAGTTGTTAATAATTTGACTGAGATTTTAAAAATGTATTTTATATTATAAAGAGAAATAAATATGAAAATGATGTACCATTTTCAAAACTAAAATGAAGACGTCTCTATAAATAGCGCAATCACTTTCACACATTTTGAAATAAAAAGATATTTGACTGGACTAAAAATAGATATCTATATCTATTTTTAGTCCAGTCAAAAACAATTTTCATTTATTTCAGTAACTTAAATAACATCTTTAACTTCGTAAAAGATGGCATGGCACTTGGCACTTCCTGTCAGTTAAGTTTAGTTTAGATAATAGCAAATTTACATATATCAGGCAGAATAGATGGCCGATGGAGCCGAAAGGTTCTGGAATGGAGACCACGGACTGGTAAGCGCAGCGTAGGACGTCCACCCACAAGATGGACAGACGACCTAAAAGAGACCGCAGGGAAACGCTTCCAACCGGCCCTTTTGGAGATCGATGGGGAGGCCTATATCCAGCAGTGGACGTCCTACGGCTGAAATGATGATGAATAACAAAATGTATACCAATATGTAAGGTAAGTAACTATTTTATTAGTGTCGATCTGTAGTACCTATGTAGTTGTGTCTGTTTGTTAGTTTTTCAATGTATTTTAATTAGATAGCCCGTTGGTACAGTTGGTAGTGAACCTACCTTCTGAGCCTAAGGGCGTGGGTTCGATTCCCATCTAGGACAAACATTTTGTGTGATGAACATTGTGTTTGTTCTATATCTGGTTGTTAATATCTATTTAAGTATGTATTTAAAACTATATATGTATGTATATCAGTCTCTGGCAGCCATATCACAAGCTTTGCTTAGTTTGGGGTCAGATGACCGAGTGTGCAAAAATGTCCCGAAATATTTATATTTAATGTATTAAATATCAGACTCTTAACGAAAATTCAGGATAGTTTTTATATGTACTTCTATAATATTTTTACGTTGTCTTTTTGGCTCACAGATTTCACCCTCCAATAGTGGTATAGTCGTAGCTTTTGTTTTATTCATAAAAAATCTTCCTATTGATTTATAAATAGTTATATCTATATAATATACTTAAAAGAAAGTCGTGTTAGTTACACTATTTATAACTCAAGAACCGCTAAACCGATTTGACTGAAAATTGGTGGGGAGGTAGTTTAGAACCAGGAGACGGGCATAGGCTACGTGGGTGAAACCGCGGGGCGCAGCTAGTTAGTAATAAATATCTTTGGAGATTGCATTTTTTTTCATGTACATACCTAATTTATATTTACTCTGCCGTTATAAAAATTAAGAGTCTGCCAAAAAGTCAGCTTGGCTGTATTTTGTATTGTCATGCTTTAAAACTAAACTAAATATCTATACACAAAAATATATAAATAATAAATAAATAAATATTTCGGGCAATTTTTCACACACGGTCATCTGACCCCAAAGCTTGTGATATGGCTGCCAGAGACTGATATACATACATATATAGTTTTAAATACGTACTTAAATAGATATTAACACCCAGATATAGAACAAACACAAATGTTCATCACATAAATGTTTGTCCTAGGTGGGAATCGAACCCACGCCCCCAAGCTCAGAAGGTAGGTTCACTACCAACTGGACCAACGGGCTATCTAAAAAAAAAAAAATGCTTCTTTACCCTAATTATCTATGTATTACTTCATTGTAGAGCTGCTCCGTCGAAGCTCAAGTAACGAGGAGGCAAGTACATCGACACATGAGACCCATTACAAGATAACAGTTACAGCGTAACACGATAAGCCTATTAGAAATCAGACCGACAAACATACAGAAACATAATTAATCCTAGCACTGTTCAAATTAAAACACTCGTAAACATAACCAAAAAAGCTTGTAATCACGTTTAACGGAACGTAATTCACTTAAAAAAATAACATAAAAAAGTTCTTTGAAAAAGTTTCATTTCCGAATTGCACACGTGATTTTTTATTGATTATTTAAAACGGGAATCGTTATTTTTTCAAGATGGCGGCACGGGCGCGTTCGCCCGGCAGGCGGACGCCATGGCACTGGCGCAGGCGCAACCGGCGCGGGCGCACACTCATCGTATTTACATATTTATTGTGAGGCAAGTCCTGCGCGTGATCTTGGCAGAAAGTCGTGCATACACTCAGGATTCCTGCGAACGGAACGGGTTTAGGAACGAAAGTAACTGGGCTCAAGGGCGTTGGTTTTTTTGCGTGGATATGCAATTTTATGTGGTGAAACTGGTGAATAATCTACATTTTAAAAGGAACTAACTGACTGGATTCTCGTTTCCAAAATTACTTAAAACATAACAACTTTTGACCACTTACAGAAATAAGCTTAGTAATTTTTAAACTTTCGCGATTTGAACACATGTTTTAAATGTTTATCGGGACTTATCACGTATTATTTAATATAGGTAAAAAATATGTACCTTTTACCTATATTAAATAATACGTGATAAGTCCCGATAAACATTTAAAACAAGAAATAAGCTTTACAAAACTTACTTATGACAACTTAAAAAACTACTTGCCCTAAAATTTAATATACATTTTCATGAACATTAGGGCCCATTTTAGTTTTAGTATGTCATGAATGAGTAAGTAGATCTGAAGAATATAATATGACCCGATACACTGAAACTGACTCATAGTTATGGAATTTAGACTAAAGAGTTGATGCTACAGTACCTACCTACTTTAATCATATAGCAACCACGCGAACCTATGCCAATTTGTTTTTTTGTTACGCAGAAAAGTTGATTTGGTACTAAACTGCTCACCGATATAAAAACGGCATTTTTTACTAAAAAAAAATATGGCTGTATCGACAGGAGCATTGTTGAAAAATCCGTGGTAGCAACATTGATACACATAATGATAAATATCATCATTATTTACACTACCATCTACGCCACTGGAGCAACTTTGCCAGCGCACCAGAGCCTCACTCCGATGACTCCGATATTTCAAGGAGTTGGGTTGGCCCGGGAAATGCACAATACACCCCAAGCGGGACGTCAGTGCAGGACTTATCGCCCTCATCTCAAACTAATATTATAAAGAGGAAAGATTTGATTGTTTGTTTGTTTGTTTGTTTGCATTGAATAGGCTCCGAAACTACTGAACCGATTTGAAAAATTATTTCACTGTTGGGAAGCTACACTATCCCCGGTTGACATAGGCTATATATCCCGGCTTCGCCCGTGCGAAGCTGGGGCGGCCTACTAGTCTCAAATAAGAATAAGAATTTATATACATGTCATATAATTGAATTCATTGGGTAGCAACATGGATGGAATTGATAGAAGCAGCAACAAGCATATATCTACCAAAGTATATCTGCTGTAATTGGAAGAAACTTGAATAGATCAGAAGCCGTCAGGAATTCTCATCAATTCTCAATCAGTAAACAAACGGACAAACATGCTGACAAGGTATTCCATTCCTGTCCTTCGCTGCTGGCATCACAAACGAAAACGTGAGGACCTCCGTGAGAAATGCACATGAATGGACGGTGAATGAGTGAAGCAATGCGCATAGCTTAGTGTTGCATGCATTGCATCAATATAATGTTTAGTAGTCATTTGATTCTAGATAAAGAGAAATCGAGTCTAACAAATTGAAATAAAACCTAACTACATCGATATATACATGGACAAGACAAAAATTATGTCCAATGTCCATGTTGAACCCGTACCAGTAGTCGTTGGGAACGATACTCTCGAAGTTGTTGACCATTACACCTATCTTGGACAGATTGTTCAGTTAGGTAAGTCCAACTTAGGCATCGAGGTTGCCCGAAGAATTCAACTCGGATGGGCAGCGTTCGGGAAATTGCGTGACATCTTCTCGTCCAAGATACCACAGTGCCTCAAGACGAAGGTCTTTGACCAGTGTGTGTTGCCAGTGATGACATATGGTACTGAGACGTGGTCCTTAACTGTTGGCCTTTTGGAAAAACTCAGAGTCACACAGCGGGCAATTGAGAGATCTATGCTCGGGGTTTCTTTGCGCGATAAAATCCGAAACGTGGATATTCGCCAAAGAACCAGAGTCACCGACATAGCTGTTAAAATTTGCAAGTTGAAGTGGCAATGGGCAGGCCACATCGCTCGAAGAACCGATAACCGATGGGGAAGAAAGGTTCTGGAGTGGAGACCGCGAACCGGAAGACGCAGCGTAGGGAAGCCTCCCACTAGATGGACCGACGACATTGTGAGAGTCGTAGGCATCCAGTGGATGCAAAAGGCAGGCTGTCGTTCAGTGTGGAGGTTAAAGGGGGAGGCCTATGTTCAGCAGTGGACGTCTTCTGGCTGATGATGATGATGATGATGACATCGATATATAAATAGATGCTACTTTTATTCCATTTTCTATCTAATACATATTACAAAAAAAAACTATTTAAATAGAAAGGGGGGGACGGGGGGAATGTGGTTAATGGAGAATGTGGATAGACTCATGGTATAATAATATACTCCGCCAGGTATAGCCCTCCGAGAAATAATGTGACGTGGGCGTCCCACAATGATGTCATCAATGTCATGGATACACGTACACGTGCATAAGCAAGAGCAGAATAAGTAATTTATAACAAGTACGAGAGAGATGACGATACACGAAACAATGGCGGACTCTATGATTTTCTGTGTTAACAGTAGCGTGAAATTATAACTCCCCAATATTCGTATGTTATCTGTGGGAATCTAATAAATCAATGTGGTTTTGATAAAAATTTATTTAATATATTCTATTCGTGCTTAACTTGCTTGAGCGGACAAACCAAATGACAATTGAAATTCTTTTTGTATTTCATTTAATAGATGATTAACGAATTTGTTTCCCAATATCTGTGTTTGTTGCAATAAAGTGGCAACTAGACAGTGACGTAATTCTGGGACAACTGCCAGAGTGCCAGACCTTGTTTTCTTAGATCATGGATAGACTTAGCTTTAGTCTCCTGATAATGGCTCAAAGTCAAATGCCTGACAACCATAAAAACAGGGGGGCATTAAGGCAACACCGGGAAAGTTGAAACCGGTGGAAATTTCTAATTTCACCAATCACAGTGTCGGTCGCAAATTACGAACACTTGCTTCTTTATTTGAAAATCATTTGGACAGAAGTACACTTTCAAGCATTCCCTCGACTCTAACCCCAATTTGAAATAATAAGTTCTCAAAGTATTTCGGGTCAAATTGTGTTTGAAAACTATTTGGGTGCGATACTGAGAGCCCGGATTTCATTTACAGACCGACCAACTTGTCGTGGGCTGTTCCATAATGATATTAATATGATTGTCATTGGTTATTCCAGGACCTGCGATATTTTGACACTGTCACTGGGAACAGAAACAATATTTTACTATTGAAACTGACACAAATTTGAATTTGAAATTGAATTGAAACAATATTGTTTGCAAAAGAATAGCCTGGAGAGTTTGAATTATAATTTTCTTGCAATTTTGATGCCATCACTCAAAAACAGTGAAGGAAAACATCGCGAGGAAACCAGCATGTCCGAAACAATAAAAATAAAACTTCAAAGACATAACATTCACCAGCACACACTGGGCCAGCATGGTGTAATACGGCCCATACTCTCTCACTCTGAGAGAAGGTCTGTGTCCCAGCAGTGGGAACATGACAAGTTGAAATGATGAGGATGATATAATATGATGAGATATATTTAAAAAACCGACCGAATTGAGAACAAGAAGTTATAATTAACTACGACATATTTTTGCATTGTTAGTTAATATGGTTTAAGATTTTATTTTCTCTAAGAATAACAGTAATTCACTTAGGTGAGAAAATACATGTTTAACTTAACTAAGGTACTTAAAAATTGCAAACATTACAAGCAACTTAATAATATCGCATCAGTTTTTTTATTTTGTAGGTAGGTGACAGCGTAAAACTAGGGTTTGATTGCGTGTCGCGAATCGTCCAAAGCGCCATAGCAATATCGGTCATTAGTAATTGCCTATTACATAACATTTTTTATTTTTGTACATAATTACTGTTAACTCAATATAGTTTATCTTATTGTTCCAATAATGTTAATGATTAGTTTTTATTTTTTATTTTTATTTTTAAGTATGCGTGATATTATTTTTGTTATTATATTTGCTATGTACATAATGTATAATAAATGTGTTAGTGTAGGTGTAAAAGGTAAGTAAGTATGTCTGTCGTGTAAATGATGTGATTTAGATCAAATTATTTAATAAATACATATATTATAAATCATTAGCTTAAGCTGAGGACTTCTTAAGAATGAAATGTTTTAATTTTTTTTTGAAAAGCGGGAAGGATTGTATGTCTTTTATATTTTTAGGTAATTTGTTATAAATTTGTGCCCCTTCAAACGTAAAGTTTTTTAAGCCATTTGTTAATTACATATAAATCTAATCGGGTAAAGCTCAGGCGTAGCTATAGTCACTACGAATTTCACAATGAACTTTATTACAGCTCGCAAATTAGCGCAGCCATTGTGACAATACTAATAAATACCTTTGCTTATTACCCAACCCGGAATCGAACCCGATGCCCTAGAGATGCATTGTTACAGCGCATCCTGTGACACTCCCATACAGATTAGACAATAGCTAGTACTGTCTGCACTCCCCGGGGTCATCGACCGAGACGGTGTAACGATAACAAAACGTTATAATAATGATGTCACAGGTTTAATGGGGAGGTGATGCGTGAACTCGGATTTATTCAAGTGATAGAGGAAAACAAACACTTTCTCGATAGTTCTTTCTTGAGTAGGTAACGTTTGACTCGACGGATACCGGCAGCGGGCTTCGTCTAAACCAGGGGTCTCCAAACTACGGCCCGCGGGCCAAATCCGGCCCGCCACTGCCATTAATCCAGCCCGCGACAGCTTAAGACTAGTAAGACAATTCCATGTTGTGGCTCTTGCAACATACCGAAAAAAAAATTATGGCCCCAAGGCTTCAAAGTTTGGAGACCCCTGGTCTAAACTAATATTATAAAAAGAAAAAGTTTGTATCGAGGTAATCTTCGGAATACTAAGTGCTACCTCTATCTCTGCTTCTTCTCTATCTCTCATCATCATCATCATCAGCCAGAAGACGTCCACTGCTGAACATAGGCCTCCCCCTTTAACCTCCACACTGAACTAACTCTCTATATCTACATAGTATAAATTAAATTCGCTTTCCGCGTCTGTCTGTCTGTATGTCTGTATGGCCGCTAACTCCTCCTAAACCACGCAACGGATTTTGATGCGGTTTTCACCATAAGTTAGGTACATTTTCACGAAATGTTTATAAATATAACTAGCGACCCGCCCTGGCTTCGCACGTAAATTGCACCCGTGCGAAGCCGGGCGGGCAGGTCGCTAGTAAGCTATGTTTTGCTCACGTGCGAAACTGCGTTTATAGTGTCTCGTCACTACATCGCCCTAATGTCGCTTAAGGGTCCTGTATACCTTCTGCAGCTTTCTCTCTCGCACATTTTCACATTATTGAAGATATAAAATCAATGAGTGTGAATTTCCAAAAAGTAACAAAATCATGTCATGGTGTCTATCGTAACATTACAAACAAAGAAATTGTCAATTTGATATATTTTAATTTGACACAGTAAAATAGTAACAAGTGATTTTTATTTCTCGTGTCATTTTATTCCGTCAAATTACAAGATATCGAAGCAAACATTTCTTTGTTTGTAATGTTACTATAGACACCATGACATGATTTTGTTACTTTTTGGAAATTCACACTCATTGATTTTATATCTTCAATAATGTGAAAATGTGCGAGCGAGAGAGCTGCAGAGGGTATACAGGACCCTTAAAATGGAACCATACAAATAAATGCGTATTGCAACATTGCACCTCTCATCAAACCATCCCGTTGACGTCTGTTGCCCCCTGACTATGTCTGCTATCATCGAAAAAAAACATCTCAAAGCTCAGAAGCCCAGACACACGATCTGACAAATTTCCATACAACTAGCAACGTACCGCAATCTCAAAAGCATTCATTGCATTCTCATGGCTCTCATATTGACTAATAAACAAAACAAAACATAATGCATTGAAAGATTAAAGAAAGGTTGTGGTAGCCACTGGGTCACGCGCAAGGAAAATTTTACAGATCACGTGACAAGCCACTTAGATGGGTTTCAGGCCAAGCACTTTCGCTTTGAGACAACTACCAATCACACGAAGTACTTACTAACTCGTATTCTCAAATACCTGTACTCTACAGATACTTATGGGCACTTAAAAACAGCTACAAAAGTGTAACATGTCTCAGAACGCCCCAAAGGTTCGAGTATTGTCTCATTTCTTGGCTCCCTCCCAGCTCCAGACCGTCCGAGAATTTATGTATTTTAATCAATGGCCAAGCTTTTGGCGGTGCAAGTAATTTTACTGAAATTCTGTTTCAGGACGGAGACAGACAATATGAAGCAGAGGGCGTCTTATGTCTGGGACATATCTGAGTATAGAGTTGACGCTATTTTTTTCAATTTCAATTCATTTTAATCTCTTTCAAGTAGGCATACAAAGATACACTTTTGAAACGTCACAAAAAAACACAAAGCTAAAACCTAAAACACCAAGAAATTTACTATATTACCTACATGCATTGCCAGGGGATTTGAGGGTGAATCAGTTACTTCGCTTCGGTCATAGTTAGCACAGAGGAACTTCCTCTGTGCTAACTATGATCAAACACAAGTCTTTTTGAAATAAGTGGGTGTCTGGGTGTCTTCAAATCACGAGTGAATCGGTTTCTTCTAGGCAAGCGTGCTCCACCGTAGACCGCATCATCGCTTAACATCAGGCGAGTTGGCTATCAGGCGAGTTGGCGGTCAAGCGCAAGCCTATTATTTATAAAAAAAAAGTACTGTATCAAAAAACAATCCGGAAAATAGTAATCAAAGTTCTATAGGTATAAATTATTAAGATAAATAAATAAATATACGGGACATTTTTGCACATACGGTCATCAGACCCCAAACTAAGCAAAGCATGTAACTGCCAGAGACTGATATACAAAAAAGAAAGAGAAAAGAGAAGGGAAAAGAAATGAAAAGAGATGAAAGAGTTTTCTATAGTAAACGCCCAAATTGTATTTATAAGAAAACTAGTGGCGCTTCCTTGTTTTGTTGGGATAAATCCTGTCATTCTTGGACCCTCCAACTAACTCTGTGCAAATGATGTTGCAGCGTGAAAGAAAAAAATATACAAACAAACATTCATATTTACAATATTAGTATTTATAGGCTGAGTGGCTAGCCCTGATGGCAGATTGTTAATCCTGCCCGAAAGCCACTGGATTTACAGGAAAACAAAACCTAGATTCCAATTGGCACCATCCTTGTGCAAAACTGACGGCACATTTTCACAAAGGCATCATTTTGCAAAAATAAGAAGCAAAATCATTTTTCATTTTCATATCATTTAATTTTTTTTTCTTTCATCTTTAGTGAAATCCTTACTAATATTATAAAAGCGAATGTAACTTTGTCTCTCTGTCTGGATGCTTGGTCGCTTTTCACGACTAAACGGCTAGGCCGATCTTAACGAAATTTGGCAAGGAGATAGTGAGCATCACGAAGACGGACATAGGGTACTTTTTCCCCAAAAAAATGAGGAAAAACTGGAAAATCGCGGGTTGCACCGCGGGATTCAACTAGTTTATTATATCATAGACAAACAAGTAAGTACTTGTTTTACTATCTAGACATTTTGTGTCATAAGTAGGTATTACAAACTTACTTAGAAAGTCAACAATTAATAAAAAGGATCTGTTACTAAGTAGGTATTACATAATATTGTGATATCCTTTAACTCCTTCCGACAGCGAAATGTAGAGTAGCTAGACCAAGAGCTACCTTCAAATTTACCTAAGTACCTACGGAGTTTCACATTTAATTGTATCGTACCTCCCAAACACCTACAATGTGCTAAGACTCTGGATTCTATGTAACAGACTTTGGCGCAATTTTTAGAGATAAAAAGTTTCCCTACTTATCTTAAATTTCTTGCCTAATTTTATCAAGATTGAAGCAGTCATTTGTTTAGAATATACAGATCATTATCAACCTATCATGTTCTCACTGCTGGGACGCTGGGACACAGGCCTTCTCTCATAGAGAAAGGATGGGCACTAATCCACCATGCAGCCTTAGTGCATATTAGTGAATGACCAGTCTTTGAATTTTGAGGTTTTTGGACATACCAGTTACCTCATGATGTTAACCTTCACCGTTTTTGAGCGGTGGCATCTAAACGAATTAATTTATTTGGTCCAGAGCCGAGCATCGAACCGGGCGCCGTTTGACTGTAAATCACACATACTACCGTTCGACAACCATCGCTCTAAAATACAGATTGACTGCCCCGGTGGCTCAGTTGGTAGTGAACCTATCTTCTGTGCTTGGGGGCGTGGGTTCGATTCCCATCTAGGACAAACATTTGTGTGATGAACATTTGTGTTTGTTCTATGTCTGGGTGTTAATATCTATTTAAGTATGTATTTAAAAATATATATGTACGTATATCAGTTTCTGGCAGCCATATTACAAGCTTTGCTTAGTATGGGATCAGTTGACCGTGTGTGCAAAAATGTCCCAGATATTTATTAAAAAAAAAAAAAAAAGATATATTACAAGCGCATATATTATTGAGTGTGACCTTTCACAATACCTTCCTCGAAGCACAGTCAGCTCCTAAACTATATTATCGTTTCAAAATAATAACTAAGTAAGCGTATAGCTCGCGTAAAATGTTAGTAGCCGTAATAATACCGGAAGGAGGTCCTATAATACCTAACTACTCTTGGATTATGAACGTAAAGGAGGTTGGGAAGTTCCATCTCATTCGAGATATAAACCAAGCTCAAATAAGTTCTGACGCTTGGACGTTCGTATTTTGACCATGTTATTGAAACTCTGTTAGCGGAGTTGTATATTATTGTTTTAGAAATGTAATTTTCTTAAAAACTAACGGTCCGCCCCAGCTTCGCACGGGTATAGATAGCCTATGTCACCCGGGGATAGTGTAGCTTCCCGTCAGTGAAAGAATTTTTCAAATCGGTTCAGTAGTTTCGGAATATATTCAATGCAAACAAACAAATAAACAATCAAATCTTTCCTCTTTATAATATTAGTATAGACTAGCAGTCCGCCCCAGCTTCGCACGGGTATAGATAGCCTATGTCACCCGGGGATAGTGTAGCTTCCCGTCAGTGAAAGAATTTTTCAAATCGGTTCAGTAGTTTCGGAGCCTATTCAATGCAAACAAACAAATAAACAATCAAATCTTTCCTCTTTATAATATTAGTATAGATAAAGCTTCGTATTCACTAGAGAACCAAAATATGTCCCGAGATTCGTAAATATAGATAAATGTCCGAAATTGTGTCATGTCATTCGGAAAATCGCCCTGTTTGGTACACACGCGCAAATATTACGTCAAAGGCTACCCAATATGTCCCGTGGTGAATAAAATCTTTATTTTTACATTCACAAGTGTCCTACACGTAGTTTTAAATTACAAAGTAGTACGAGTAGGTGAAATACATCTTTATTTTAGCAATTCATCTTCACAATTTCGCTCGTATTTAGGTCTAGCTGTAGAAAGTATTATATATTCTGTGTTCTGGCCGACGGACTAGAGAGAAGTAGAGGGGGCAGAGAAGCGAGAGGGGGGGAATTAAATAAAATTCAGCTCTGTAACGAGGAAAGCCGGTAGTTCCCTATTTAATTATGAATTTATGAGCAGCGGGCAAAATGCAAACCTAAAGAGGGTGCGATGTTTGGCATGAGCGGGAGCGGAAGCGGAAGCGACCTTTATAGCCTGTTTGTAGCAGTTTTGGAAATACTCAAGTGTAGTCATCATCATCATCAGCCAGAAGACGTCCACTGCTGAACATAGGCCTCCCCCTTTAACCTCCACACAGAACGACAGCCTGCCTTTTGCATCCACTGGATGCCAGCGACTCTCACAATGTCGTCGGTCCAGGTCAAGTGTAGTAGTGAAGCCAAAATTTAAATTCTGATATCTTAAAATTTTCTTGTAGATTACTTCCGGATTCTTCTTATTTGTAAAAAACAACAAACATTCCTGAATATTTGGTAAATCTGTACTTCAATTGTATGAAAAAAACTGTTATTCTATGATTTTATTGTCGTAAAGTTTGAGATTATTATGAAATTCATACGTCATAATTATATTATAAATACGAAAATGTGTTTGTTTGTTCCCCTTTCACACAGCAACAGAGCAGCGGATCGACGTAATTTTCTAAATATAGATAGTTGAAGTGCCATTGGAAATATTTTATCCCAAAACAAATACGGTACTCTTCATCGAGGAAATGTCCACGCGGGTGAAATAGCGGAGCGCAGCTAGTGGATGTATAATAGGCTGGAGTCCTAATGTTTCATTTATTACAAATAAAGTCTTAGCAAAGGATATAATTAAATACATAACACAACATGAAAATATTAATTTATATTGGTTGACAAATTTCTGAGATTTTTAGTGGGAATAGAGAGCGGGTGCTCTGTCCTTCTCTCGCAGTGTGTGTTACTATAGAATTTGTATGGCGCACGCACGACTGCACGTCATAACGTAATATAGTGTGTTCTCTGTCTAGCATGAATTTAAAATACTTATAAGTTATTGATTTCTGAACAAATGTAAATTTTGTTTTCGTTGATGGGTTTTAATTATGATCAGCTTTTATAATTATTTGGCATAATTTTTTTTTATTTGCCATTTTTTTTATTAATTAGGTAATAAAAAAAATGCTTATCATCGCCATACACGAGCCCTTTTTTGAGCCCTCGTAGTTCGAAGTTAGAAGGGCTCAATACATGCTTGATACATGTAATCTCCGCTCCCGCTACCTCGTGTGACCGAGCCCTCTCCCTCCCGCTGCAGCGTCTCCCAGCTCTGGTTAATTAAGACACTGTTATGAGTGGCACTTACAGCGCGCTGAATAAATAATCAGATCTGTGCGCTCCCGGCGGCGGCGGTAGAGGGCAGTTTTTGGGCTAGTTGGGGGGCGAATTCAGACAAAATGGGCGAATTTGTGGAGTACACATAGGTTGGTTGGTAACATAAGCAACGGTTTTGACCGATTATAATACAAGCCATCAAACGTCCACTACTGGACAAAAGTCTTAAAGAGGGGTGTTGCCATAATCCCCACGCTTGGCAGGCGGCTTGGGGATCGCAGTAAGTTCACCGTGTACTAATAGGATGCTGCTGCCCATCCTCCGGTGGTTCTTGTCGCAGTTTTAGGACATCATCATCATCAGCCAGAAGACGTCCACTGCTGAACATAGGCCTCCCCCTTTAACCGCCACACTTCGACAGCCTGCCTTTTGCATCCACTGGATGCCAGCGACTCTCACTATGTCGTCGGTCCATCTAGTGGGAGGTCCATCTAGTAGTTAGTTAGGACATACCCGGGTCCAAAGGGAAAGGAGGTCATTGGAGCGATAAATAGCGGGAAAAATCTGTTCCATATTTTTTTTTGTGTCAATGACAGTTTTCTATGGAACAGTCTTTTTTTTTTCGCTATTTCAGGGTTGGTTTCATAGTAAAAGTTGTTCATAATCATAAACCGGCCAAGTGCGAGTCAGGCTTGCGCACTGAGGATTCCGTACCACAACAAAATATAAAAGTAGTGCAAGAAAACTCCCTAATACTTTTATTTTTTACTTTTTATTATATTTTTTACTTATTGTTTACCTTTATTATTATTTTTTAGTTAATCCGCCGTAACATTATTACATATTCTGTAAAAAAAAACTACTGGCTATCTATAACGGTTCGAAAGGACGGAGAGACGGACAGACAGACAGCGTAGGCTCAGTAATAGGGCCCCGTTTTTCCCTTTGGGTACGCATTATATTTGTTTGAGTGTGATATCATTTTTAAGGTGGTTCGTTGCACAGATGGCGGGAAATTCAAATTTCAAACAGTTTACTTGTCCTTGTAGCTAGGCCGGGTAATTATTGTAAACAACCATGATGTTTGCGCAAATTGATTATTATTCTTTACAAAATCATGTAAAGCTATTTATCTCTAATGCCCATTATTACTTACATTTGTGAATAAACAAATGTTTGCTGTTTCAAACGGTTTATTCACAAATGTAAGTAATATGGCGCGTTACTGTTAAATAATTGTACATTATAATGTAAAGAACAGCCAATATCTTGCGCAAACACTGTTATTTAAAAATAACTACCTGGCCTGGCTACTAGGACCAAAAAACTGTTTAAAATTTAAATTTCCCGCCATAGGTGAATCGTACCACCTTTAACCGACTTCAAATAAGGAGGTGAAAAATGACGTCAAATTAAAAATTCATGAATATACGACACCTACCCGCTAGCACCATAGGGCGAACTTGGACAGGTTATTAATAATTGAGGGTAGGTACCATGGCAACGGACCTGGAGGCAGCCAGCGCGCCCGGAGCGACGGCTGCCTGTCCACATGTAGCTAATCTTTGATGACACACGCCGCGCCGTGCACAGTGGACCGAGCTCTGTGTTCTAGTGATGTAACGAATGTCATATTTTGGACATGCGCGAATGCGAATGCATATATTCAGTTTTTGTTTAAAGAAGACAATTTTTTCTAGGCCCACCGAATTTACCGTATATTGATGGGTATAACACTATAAAATTCATCGTTTTTTTTTTACCATTCGGACGAAAGATAAGGTAAAAATGAAACCGGAATAATAATATAAAGAATAATATGTGTTGTTTTGATTTTTGCCACAATTCATTCATTTCTTATATAAAGTCACTTGACCGGAACGTTTTTAATACGAAAAAGGATGCATGCTTAGGAATTTTTATACTAAAATAAATAGACCATATTTTACAACAGTGACCATAGTAATCGGCTTTTGTCAATATTCCGGTTAGATCGGATATAGCTAATATTACCACTAAATCTAGAGATTATGAGGAACAAATCGACATGAGTTTCATTACTATACGGTATTAGTTTGTGGTGGGCCTATTTTTCAAACAAAAGAAATTGTCTCATTTGGCGCCATTTGTCTATGGCTTGGTGACTTTAGCGGCAGTCCCGTTCGAACGAAGTGCGTTCCGTCAGTTTTTCGTTCCTTCAAATTTTCATTGTTATGAAAATGATTGTTAAGCTTCATTGCCCAAAATTAAATAAATAAATGATACCAAATGATAAAGAGAAGACTGATAATGTGATTACGAGGTAAAGTTACCTTTAATTGCATTAAAAAACATAATAAATTAATGGAATTGGATTTTCTTATATTAAACAGTTATTATTACGTACTTAAAAAAATTATACACGCAAAAACATTCGCAATAATTTCGCCAATGCGAATGCATCATCATCATCAGCCAGAAGACGTCCACTGCTGAACATAGGCCTCCCTTTAACCTCCACACTGAACGACAGCCTGCCTTTTGCATCCACTGGATGCCAGCGACTCTCACTATGTTGTCGGTCCATCTAGTGGGAGGCCTACCTACGCTGCGTCTTCCGGTTCGTGGTCTCCACTCAAGAACCTTTCTTCCCCATCGGTTATCGGTTCTTCGAGCGATGTGGCCTGCCTATTGCCATCAACTTGCAAATTTTAACAGCTATGTCAGTGACTCTGGTTCTTTGGCGTTTATCCACGTTTCGGATTTTATTGCGCAAACAAACTCCGAGCATAGCTCTTTCCATTGCCCGCTGTGTGACTCTGAGTTTTTCCAAAAGGCCAACAGTTAAAGACCACGACTCAGGACCATATCTCATCACTGGCAACACACACCGGTCAAAAACCCTCGTCTTGAGAATCATGCGCATGCGAATATGCAAAAATATGCGAATATTCATTACATCACTATTGTGTTCATGGATTCTGCGAGTTTCAACATTCTGACGGGAGCTGGTAAGTTTTAACTCGAGGTTTTCCCACTTTTAGATAACGCTTGTTACTACTAATAATCATAAAGTAAGTCGTCTTTATATATTGTACTAGCCACGCACCCCGGCTTTGCACAGGTGTAAGTCTTATTTTTTTTACACCTTGAGTTACATTATTGGAGTTTTAGTAAGGATCCTTATTTTTTTTGAAAATATAATATATTAGCCTATGTCACCCGGGGATAGTGTAGCTTCCCAATAGTGAAATAATTTTTTAAATCGGTTCCTATTCAATGCAAACAAACAAACAATCAAATATTTCCTCTTTATAATATTAAGTTAAGTAATATATAGAAATCGCATTTAAGGTGGTTCGTTTCACATATGGCGGGAAATTCAAATTTCAACCAGTTTCCTTGTCCTTGTAGCTAGGCCGGTTAATTATTGTAAACAACCATGATGTTTGCGCAAATTGATTATTATTCTTTACAAAATCATGTAAAGCTATTTATCTCTAATGCACATTATTACCTACATTTGTGAATAAACTAATTTTTGCTATTTCAAACGGTTTATTCACAAATGTAAGTAATATGGTGCGTTATTGTTAAATAATAGTACATTACAATGTAAAGAACAGCCAACATTTTGCGCAAACACTGTGCTATTTAAAAATAATTACCTGGCCTGGCTGCTAGGACCAAAAAACTGTTTAAAATTTGAATTTCTCGCTATAGGTGAATCGTACCACCTTAATGGAGCAAAACCATGACGCTTACACGCATCGTGCGTTTAGTTCTTCTATATTTGAGGTTTTTCTCATATTTTTCTCATATTCTCGTAATATTACAAATATGTTTATTTTTTATTTCAGGTTAGGATAAATTAGATTCATTAACTACTAATTCCTGTAAAATTAAAAATAAGTTATTGATTATTTATTCTACAATATAATTGAAATGCAATTGAGGTGGAAATGCACTAGAGATCCGTCTAACAAATTGTTTTGTTCATAAGCTCCGTACGTAAACGTAAAAATTACGAATCCAAAATTCAGTGTAAATATTGCTTAAAAATATTTACCTTATCTGAATAAATAATACAAAGATTTGGAAACTTTTCACCAACCTACTTTCTTTTACAAATCCTTTCAACCACTGACTCGCTAACGATGCGCTAACCCCTAGATGGCAGCACAATCCCGGCTATCTGCGGAGGCGACAACGGGAAAAAACGCTCAATTTCTATTTTGGCCCCGCTCCAAACGCTTCGGACCACTGTGCGGCGCCATTAACATATTAATGGCGTAAGTTATTAGTATAACCGATTGGCTCTGTGTCGTTGTGCCTTCCCTAGGGGGGAGGAAGGGGATGTGAATGGAAATGCCATGTAGTCTCGTGCCCGCTGAGCTTTAGGATTAGCTTCAAGCCACCAGTTTCTTAAACATACTCAACTACTCATCAACATTTGAGGCGTATAGATGCAGAAGCGCTTCTATCCACTTTTTCAAATTCTTATTAATTTCACAAAAACTGATAGCTTGAACTAAATGTTAGCTAATCTCTACATAGTATAAATTGAAGTCGCTTTCCGCGTCTGTCTGTCTGTATGTCTGTATGGCCGCTAACTCCTCCTAAACCACGCAACGGATTTTGATGCGGTTTTCACCATCAGTTAGATACATTTTCAAGCAAGGGTTATATATATATAATTTAGATAGCCCGTTGGTTTAGTTGGTAATGAACCTGCCGTCTGAGCTTGGGGGCGTGGGTTCGATTCCCAACTAGGACAAACATTTATGTGATAAACATTTGTGTTTGTTCTATATCTGGTTGTTAATATCTATTTAAGTATGTATTTAAAACAATATATGTATGTATATCAGTCTCTGGCCGCCATATCACAAGCTATGCTTAGTTTGGGGTCAGATGACCGTGTGTGCAAAAATGTCCCGAATTAGCGACCCGCCCCGGCTTTGCACGTAAATTACACCCGTGCGAAGCCGGGCGGGCAGGGTCGCTAGTTGAAGATATAAGATCAATGAGTGTGAATTTCCAAAAAGTAACAAAATCATGTCTTGTGTCTATTATAACATTACAAACAAAGAAATAGTCATTTCATATATTTTAATTTGACACAGTAAAATGGTAACAAGTGATTTTTATTTCTCGTGTCATGTTATTCCGTCAAATTACAAGATATCGATACAAACATTTCTTTGTTTGTAATGTTACGATAGACACCATGACATGATTTTGTTACTTTTTGGAAATTCACACTCATTGATTTTATATCTTCAATAATGTGAAAATGTGCGAGCGAGAGAGCTGCAGAGGGGGTATACAGGCCCCTTAAACAAACTCAACTACTCATTCATTAATGAGGCGTATAGATGCAGAAGCGCTTCTATCCACATTTTCAAACGCTTATTTATTTCACAAAAACTGATAACTTGAACTAGATATACGCTAATATACTATAATTGAATTACATGATGATGGCTTAGTAACAATATTGTTTTATTGGCATTAATTAATCCGTAAATATTATAGATAATGTTTTAAAAAACATTGAAATCTGGATAGAGGCCATTTTGCATCTTATCAGTTGATAGAAGCGGTTTTGCATCTAACATTATAGGATAGAAGCGGTATTGCTTCTGCAATGAACGAATGGATGGTTTTTGCGCTAGATTTGAAAGCGTGAGGTCCCGGGCTCAAACCCCTGGCCCGTACCAATGAGCTCTTTGGAGTTTATGTACGGGTTTTCATACCAGTGGCTATTCGGTGAAGGAAAACATCGCGAGGAAACCTGCATACGTACGGAGAAGGAATTCAATGGCGTATGTGAATCCCTTTATGGTGAATCCAACAACCCGCACTGGGCCAGCGTGGTGGATATGGCCCAATCACTCTTTCGGGGGTAGGCTAAAAGTCCAGCTAGTGGACTGTTAAAAGGATTATGATTTGTGTTACGTATATTATTATCTTAATTTTGTTGATCAAGTTAATTTAAAATCAAATAATATACGAACGGCTGAACAAATTTTAATGGAATCCGGTACGGAAGCTCTAGAATAAGTGAATAAAATTTCTAAATTTGCTCCACCTCATTCATCATTATAAATTTTTTATTTATATTTTTTTTATCTGTATTCCAGATTAACACTTGAGCTAGTTTTTGTACAGACGAAAAAATCATAAAAATCGAGGCGCAAGTGCATAATAATTATTGTAAGTGAGATGTACGATCAGTCGTACAAATGTTTCACAGTTTCAAAATCGGCGGCCAGCTGTTAGCCGACCACAAATTAATTGATAACCGGGAACAGCACAATGTACTCTATAACAGAGACTTGGCTTTGACTAAAAAAATTATAGGGGTAGAGATCATGACTGTTAACTGTAGGTAAGTACTAGTACAGACTGTTATTGTAGCATAAAGTTCCACTGTATACCATTGCATTCCTAATGTTTTTTTATTTGGACCCAACGTGGTCCAAATAAAAAACAATGGACAAAGGAATGTCTTTGACTCTAGTTTGTACCTACGAGTTTTTTTTTTTTTCTAGTTTTTATTCAAGTCACTTTTGTTTTCAGTTGGATGCCTATAAGAAGAACAATGCCAAAATTATTAAAGTAGGTAGATTCTAGATCGGATCTAAGTGGCGCCAATAAGTATTTGAACGAATCAATTATGTTCTAAGAATCTGCACAGCCAATCTTGACTACTGCAATATCTTCTAAAAGATAATATTTTTTTTCATTTTAAGCTCTAGCTTTAAGTTTAAGACCCATTTGCACGACCGTTTTTAATCTCTATTTAATGAAATTCAAATGTCAAATAGTATGGAAAATTTAGTAAAATCTAAATTTAAACCAGATTTAATTTGTGGTGCAAGCCAGTCTAAATTAGCTTTTTTCTCTCTCCATCTACAGTGGAGAGACATAGCGGAAGCTCATTAGGTTGCCTGGAAGGATCGCTTTAAGCGATAAGGCCGCCTGTTAAAAGCCTAGACAATAGTTTTATGTTATCCTTGTTTTGTGGTATTTTAATAAAGAGTTATGAAGTTAATACTGTTTAAAACGCAGTCGGGCACATAATTAATATCAGGTATACTTACACTATAGCCTGCGGGCCGAAACAGCCCTGTGAACCTCAGTCACTGTTTTTATTTCTACTGCGTTACATTGCACTAATTGAGAGAGAAGAAATTGTATTACTATATTAATTAATTAAAACTAACGCACGATCCATTGTTAAACTGATAAAATATAGGACTTATTTGTTATTATTCGCATTTAGATTTAATTTCATGCCAGTAATTATTTGTATAAGTATTAAGTCGATTTATTGTTAGACTTACTTAATTTGATTATTGAAAATTGTTTCCTATCATTTTAGAAATTTTCAAAATTAATAATAGGTACTTACCTTAGTTTACTATAATGTAGTTTCCAGTAGGTACATAATATAATAACTATGTTGTTTTACTTTGTAGTATCGATTTAAGAAAGCATCTTACCTGCAAACAAAAAGAAAATTGGGTTAGAAAAATGAAAGGTTTTTTTTAAGCGGGTTGCACTAGCAGAAATAACTATTGGGCGAAGTACGAATATTCACGGGCGTAAATACGTATCGAATACCATGCAAATGTGCAGTAAAGTATTAAATAAATAATTTTAATACCGAAAATCATATAGGTTAATAAACAAAATAAAAAAAACTAATATCAAAGTAATGGGCCAGGATCGTCACACAGTGGGTGCCAGATGGACGGCGCAGTCAAGGAAGGCCCAAGAAACGCTGGCGTGACGATCTTGACTCATTCCGGAGAGGTTGGCAAGAGGTGGCGAAGGACCGAGATTTATGGAAGGAGATGGGGGAGACCTTTGCCCAGCAGTGGGACAGTATAGGTTAAAAAAAAATATATATATATATATCAAAGTATACGGAATTGGGCCAGTAAGTAAGTATTTTGGGAACAATTCCCATGCAGTTCCAACTAGTAGTGGTTTATTAAATTAGTTTCGTGGTGAGTTTTTTTTTCTTTTTCTCTTGTACTTACATTATGTTCCCAAATAAGATCCTAAGTGTATATTTCAATATATTTATTGTTTTGGAAAAAAGTAAGGATTTTGTTTCGTATTTTACGCACACAAATACCCGTACTTCGGCCACAGTAGTTTATTGTTGCACTGTACAATTATATACTTTTTAATTTCTTAAAACCACGACAAAGAACATACGAGACGGTAATTCAGAAAGTATCTCATCATTTGCACTCTATTCATCTTAATTTGAGCGCGATCCGCGCGGAATGCCGCCGAAGCCATAAATTTGTCTTTGCGCCGGCGGAATGCATTGCAGCTGGTTCAATTGAGGGCCTGATAAGCAGCAACAGAATGCCTAACACGGGCCGTGGACAAATTGTCTTTCCACCGTTTTTATCCAGCGAGAACGAGACAAACGTATCTACTATTTATATTCTAGCTTTGTCGCGTTTACGCGCGGACATAAAAGGTGGAAAGACAATTGTTCCCCGGCCCATGATGTCAGTACCATAGAAAAGAGAAGTAAATAGAACGGAAATGAGAAGGAAAATCTGTTACCAGGCATTACGAATAAACCTTGATTGAACATTCTTGTTTAGATCAACGCGTCGAACTCCGCATCACAGTTGCTAAATGGTTTCGAATGACTGACGTTTCGTTTATATGGGTGCAACTGGCTACAACAAACTTCTTACAAATAAATAAATAAATATTATGGGACATTTTTCACACACGGTCATCTGACCCCAAACTAAGTAAAGCTTGTGATATGGCTGCCAGAGACTGATATACATATATATATAGTTTTAAATACATACTTAAATAGATATTAACAACCAGATATAGAACAAACACAAATATCCATCACATAAATGTTTGTCCTAGGTGGGAATCGAACCCACGCCCCCAAGCTAGGAAGGTAGGTTCACTACCAACTGGACCAACGGGCTATCCAAGCCCACTACAAAAATGCCTTAATAGCCGTTCTACTGTAAAAACAAAAAAAAAATACGATTTGCGCTTGACCGTCCGTCATCTCGCCTGATGTTAATCAATGGATGGAGAATTATGTAGACTGGTATCTAGATTTATTTTTCCCTCGTCAACCAAAACAATATAAACCAGGGTACATGTAGGTATAGTTAGACAGGCCGTCGGCACCTAACCAAAGGCATTACCGCCAATATAACATAACTGCCGTCCCGTTACTAGTATTTATTGCCGCAATTTCCTTCACGGCCACAATAGATATTGATTTACGGTAATACGCACCTAACTGTTTATTAAGTGTTCCATCTTAGTGCCTAGATCGTAAATAATGGGTGCCTCGGTTGCCTAGCTAAATGGTAAAATAAGTGGGGAGAAAATAGACACCTTATAAATAGTAAGCTTGTAGCTCTAGGTTCTTTAAATACGAGTAATTCCTAATTGGTAACCTATACCTATTACATACATACATATATTATCAGCCATTAAATGTCCACTGCTGAACAAGGCCTCCCTCTTAGAGAGGGGTGTTGCCATAATCCCCACGCTTGGCAGGCGGCTTGGAGATCGCAGTACGTTCACCGTGTACTAACAGGACGCTGCTGCCCATCCTCCGGTGGTTCTGGTCGCAGTTTTAGGACATACCCGGGTCCACCTATACTAATACCTATACGGGTATACCTATTAACTTCTACCAAAATATAATGAATGGACGGGCCCAGAAGGAGCGCATTTTTGAAGATTACAAAATGAGCGCCGGCGCTCACTTCGTTTCAGTCGGTCTCTAGCCGTAGGAAGTGCGACACGAGTCTATTGTTACATGGTAACGAAACATCTGACAAAGTTATGCTATCGTGTGCTTTCCCGAAGTGTAAGTAAAAAAATGCTATCTATTTTTTGTAACAAATGTGCTGTACATGGTTATAATTAGGTGTTGAAGTAGTTCGAAGGTTTTGACTCGTTTTTACTAGACAAATTCAATGGTTATGGCCCGTCCATTAATTTTATTTTGGTCGAAGCCTATTAATACATTGTAATTATTGTAAATAGAGTTTACCAATATTGATAATAGTAATAGTTTGTTCAAACTAAATGTATTTAAACCACTTTAACTAGGTTAGTACGGTTACTATAAAGGCAATCTGTTTTAATTGTAATTAAGTCTACATTTGTTGCAAGTTTTATTAGTAACTAGCTGTATCCCGCCATGCTACCTACAAGTTTCCAGTTTTCCCGCATTTTCTGTAAGAAAAAGTACCCTATGTCCACCCTCATGACACTGAGATCGGTTTAGCCGTTTAGTCGTGAAAAGCGAATAAACAGACAGAGATATAAGTTAATTTTACTTTTATAATATTAGTTTGGATTAGTAATTGTTATAACGACATATGACGTGATGACATATGGTACTGAGACGTGGTCCTTAACTGTTGGCCTTTTGGAAATACTTAGAGTCACACAGCGGGCAATGGAGAGAGCTATGCTCGGAGTTTCTTTGCGCGATAAAATCCGAAACGTGGATATTCGCCAAAGAACCAGAGTCACCGACATAGCTGTTAAAATTTGCAAGTTGAAATGGCAATGGGCAGGCCACATCGCTCGAAGAACCGATAACCGATGGGGAAGAAAGGTTCTGGAGTGGAGACCACGAACCGGAAGACGCAGCGTAGGGAGGCCTCCCACTAGATGGACCGACGACATTGTGAGAGTCGCGGGCATCCAGTAGATGCAAAAGGCAGGCTGTCGTTCAGTGTGGAGGTTAAAGGAGGAGGCCTATGTTCAGCAGTGGACGTCTTCTGGCTGATGATGATGGTGATAACGACATAGGGTTTAAAATCAGTATGTCGATTGTCGATTTTTTTCTAAAATATGAATAAATGTAAACGGAAAAATTAACTCAGAACATTATGAGGCAGACACATCATCGTGTTTTTTACAAACACGTCGAAGTTATGTGGCGTTGTCATCAATGGTGAAATCTTTAGGAAATTATCTCAGATCAGACAACCGAAAGAGATATGAGGTGGTTTGGTGGGTGCGAACGCATCAGGCTTGCTTGATGCTATTAGTGGACTCACCCAGCAGAAAACCTTGTCGCCCTTTTTTGCATGTGGAATATCAGTTAATTGGTGTCACTAGAAGTTTTATGGAGTGCGTGAAATCAAGGGAGCAGTACTTAATTTTTTTGTATTCATCATCATCATCATCAGCCAGAAGACGTCCACTGCTGAACATAGGCCTCCCCCTTTAACCTCCACACTGAACGACAGCCTGCCTTTTGCATCCACTGGATGCCAGCGACTCTCACTATGTCGTGTATGTACTTAATTTTTTTGTATTAATTTACTGATTTCTTTAATGAAAAATGGAGACATTTTGACACGAACGATAATTGTACTAAAGCATATCTCCCTTGTTTGTTTGATCTGAAGAAATTACCAACTAGTAGTGCTTTGAATACCCGCAAATTTCCTAACTTCTCTTTTCTACTTATCTGATATCATAGTCAAAAGTTAATAAGTCTATGATATCGTCGCAAGAAAGGCAGAATTACTGAAGCGCCAAAATAGGCATATTGAGTTATATAGATATTCGGAATCAGCGTTTTTTTCTGCGTCGATCAGTCTGGGTCCCATAGCGATACGAGCACTATTTTGGCGTTTCAGTAAAAGGAAAAAAGGGGTTTTTTCATCAACCAGTGTCCTTAAACGACACTTTTTTGGCATTTTATTCGTGCCTTAAGGCTATATATACTATACTATATATATACTATACTATACTATACTATACTATACTATACTATACTATACTATACTATACTATACTATACTATACTATACTATACTATACTATACTATACTATACTATACTATACTATACTATACTATACTATACTATACTATACTATACTATACTATACTATACTATACTATACTATACTATACTATACTATACTATACTATACTATACTATACTATACTATACTATACTATACTATACTATACTATACTATACTATACTATACTATACTATACTATACTATACTATACTATACTATACTATACTATACTATACTATACTATACTATACTATACTATACTATACTATACTATACTATACTATACTATACTATACTATACTATACTATACTATACTATACTATACTATACTATACTATACTATACTATACTATACTATACTATACTATACTATACTATACTATACTATACTATACTATACTATACTATACTATACTATACTATACTATACTATACTATACTATACTATACTATACTATACTATACTATACTATACTATACTATACTATACTTTGCTATGCTATGCTATGCTATACTATGCTATACTTTGCTATGCTATGCTATGCTATACTATACTATACTATACTATACTATACTATACTATACTATACTATACTATACTATACTATACTATACTATACTATACTATACTATACTATACTATACTATACTATACTATACTATACTATACTATACTATACTATACTATACTATACTATACTATACTATACTATACTATACTATACTATACTATACTATACTATACTATACTATACTATACTATACTATACTATACTATACTATACTATACTATACTATACTATACTATACTATACTATACTATACTATACTATACTATACTATACTATACTATACTATACTATACTATACTATACTATACTATACTATACTATACTATACTATACTATACTATACTATACTATACTATACTATACTATACTATACTATACTATACTATACTATACTATACTATACTATACTATACTATACTATACTATACTATACTATACTATACTATACTATACTATACTATACTATACTATACTATACTATACTATACTATACTATACTATACTATACTATACTATCCTTTACTATACTTTGCTATACTATACTATACTATACTTTGCTATACTAAGCTATGCTATGCTATGCTTTGCTATGCTATGCTATGCTATGCTAAGCTAAGCTATGCTATGCTATGCTATGCTATGCTATGCTATGCTATGCTTTGCTATGCTATGCTATGCTATGCTATGCTATGCTATGCTATGCTATGCTATACTATACTATACTATACTAAAATAAACGAAACACGCGAAAGCCCGTTGGTCCAGTTGGTAGTGAACCTACCTTCTGAGCTTGGAGGCGTGGGTTCGATTCCCACCTAGGACAAACAGTTATGTGATGAACGTTTGTGTTTGTTCTATACCTGGTTGTTAATAACTATAATCTATTTAAGTATATATGAATTATTTAATTAAATTTCATTTAATTTATGAAATTATTAATTTAAAAAAAACAAATGTTAATTATTATTATTATTTTTTATTCAACGAAAATTATATTTTACTTAATAATTTTGATTTTTAGTAGTCTTTCTGACTGTCACTCTCTCTCTTTCTCTCTCCACACGAAACACTTAGACTCTTGTAACTATATTACCGAGCGTACATAATAATAGATGCCCTTATGATAGATGGCCTAGTCGTATCCATAATTATTAATACCTGTAATTTTTTCATAGTAGCTTTACCTAGTCTGTGCTCTAGGTCATTGGCAACACTTGGTTGCCGCATCAAATGGTCGCGTTCAAGCCATAGATTTTTTATGTTATCCATTGTTTGAAAATACAGTAGGTGTTGATATAATCGCACTCGGAAGATAAATCTAGGCGAATAGCAAGCGCGTGCGTCCTTCCCCGTTGGAGCATAGTGCGGTACTGAGGTTGAACGGAGCATGTTTCGCCATTTAGATGCAAAGCGCAACAGAATAAGGTTGAATATCGGACTTGCCGTTTGACCGAATAGTTGCTTAGAACTAAAGGACGTAAGTCTCAAATCGAATATAATTTATTATGAGAGTACTAATTAATCTAGGTAAATTTTGTCTTAGCACTGGAAAACAAACTATATTTTCCTTCGATGAGTATTTATTTTAGATATGTGACTGAAGTTCTATCCAAGAAAAAATCAAAAAAATCAGCAAAAAGGCACCTTTTTGAAAACAATAAAGTATCGAGTAAATATCTCGCTATTATGTTTCTGTCTTAGTGCCGGAAAGAAAATGAATTGAAAAATCACATATATCAATTATTACGTTGATAGGATATTTGGTTTAGTTAGAATATCATGGCAAATTAGCATAAAATTTCGGAGGCCCCCTCTTAAATTAAAACGTGCAATAAATTACAAGTAAATTTTAAGTAAATTTGGCTTCCGGCAATTTAACAGCTAATATTTTAGAGTTATAAGTAATTTTGACTAAAATAAATATATAAATATTTGAATCAAATGGCGGTTAAGAAATTTTGCTTTACTGTAAATTGAAGTCATTTTTACTTAAGCGCCACTATATTATCACAAACCAGCAGTCCATTTATTATGGTTTGTACTTCTGGACATAGAAAATGACAAATTAATAAAAGTTTACCTTGACGTCATCGAAATTCTTGTGCTGGGAAAAAAGTTATGAATTAAAAACGAAAAAAAAAAAACAATTTAAAACGGCTTTTTCTCGAAATGGTCATTTGGAGCTTCAGAAAATTTGCCTTTCCAGCGACGATATTGAATAAAATTGAGATCTCTATATGTAAGATAGCAAATTGAGATAAAATTATGAGTAGGACTTGGAAAACGTAAAAAAACTGAGGATGTACGTATCTAGCGAAAAAATAAACGCATTATAAGGACCCTACACTCCACGTACAACGTACATACAGAGAGTGTAGAGTTGTATATAGTCCACTGCAAACACTGGCGGAGGTAATGTATGCGAACACACGCGTCTGACGCTGCTCTACGTAGACCTGATGCTGCGGTTTTTGAGCCTATAAGAGTTCGCAAATACAGAATGTTTTGTACATTGTACAAAACAAATACAAGGATTTATTATTATTTATGTACATAGATAGGTAGGTATAACAAACAAAGAAAATAAAAAAAAGCCTTAACTATTACTAATTAACACTAATATAATCAAAAATCAAAAACAAGAGAGCTGGCTCATTCCTCGCGCAGAGAATTTCTTTAGCAATTCAACGCGGGAATGCAGCCAGCGTTCTTGGCACTTTATCACACGGACAAAACAAAAAGATAATCGAAGTGTTGGTAATAAGTAAATATAATCATGCCGCCAACAGACTGGGTACGCTGCCAACAGGTAGTAGGCTTGAGCGTTATGGATTGTCTTTAGACCTTCAACGATTTATGGGTAGTCTATCTGCTTTTGTACTGTTAGGTTATATGTATTTTGTTTGGTAAAAAGCACTTGCCAGTAACAAAAAAGTTAATAGATACTAGCCACAAATATGAGAGCTTAATGCTGCCAGCATTCTGGCCACTTTTTCTTCCGTCGCGGGCTGAAATTAGTCCTTTAGTTTCTTTTTTAACTGACTTCCAAAAAGAGGCGGTTATCAATTCGACTGTATGTTTTTTTTTTATGTATGTTTGCTACGCGATTACTCCGCCAATTTAGAATTGTTTTTGATGATTCTTTTTTTGGTTGGAAGGTCTTATCTCATAGGTGATCCCATAAATTTTTTATCGTCATGGATTCAGCGCTTTTTGAAAAATCTACAAAAACATGACGATAAGCAACGAATTCAATGTACATTGCACAGTGCCACCAACTTAGCTGTTAAAGTGGGCAAAATTGGAACTAAAGTTATTTCTTGGTGAATTTCATACTTTGTTCTCCACTAGCGACGCTGTCAACTGAACAGCAAACATAGAGGAACTGTTCCTAGAACAGAACTTCAAAAAAACAATGTGTCCATGGCGACCGGGCCCTGTTGTTTTTCGTTAAATTATTCAAGACCATGGATACAAAGTAATAATAATAATAATGCGACACCGCGTACCCCGATTCCATGGGTCTAAAACCCCAGAGACCCTGACCCCTGGCTTGCCTTAATCAGCCGTCTGGGGGTGGAAACCGCAAGAGCTAAGAACCTAAGCTCCAGGGTGGAAGTGTTAAAGGGCATAACGCCGCGAGTAGCTCTTAGTGAAAGTGCAGCACACCTCTCTACACCCTAAGCCACCCACGCCAATGTTGCCCCTCCGGTGCCAAGATGCGGCAGCCTCTATGGGGGGCCCATTTAGTGGGTGGCAAGTCATCACCTGCCTAAATATATTTTGAGATGAGACAGGATAAGGCAGGTGCCGTTTCTCATCCCATAGATCAGTTCAACTACCCACAAATTGTTCACCTCAATAGCCCTGTTTTTTTTTATATCCTATACTGTACAATAGTTTTATATTCCATTTTATACACATTCCATAGTAATTGTATTTTGTATTCAACAGGGCCTCTTGGTGTTGGTTTCGACTCCACCAATGCCTAACAAATGACCGGGTCAAACCCGAGAATTTTATGAAATAAAGAGTCATAATATCTGGGACATTTTTGCACACACGGTCAACTGACCCCAAACTAAGCAAAGTATTTCAGTCGTAATATTAAACAATATTTTCTACTTTTTAGTTTCAGTTTGTAAATGTAGGTATGTATAGTCATGAAGTCAGTTCTTTTATTTTTTCAAATAATTATAATTATTTAGTGTATAATAGTTAGTTTGTGTTTTAAATATTTTTGGTCACATGAAAAAACTTTAAAGTTTACAAACTTCCTATAAAGTACAATAAGAGGCCGTCTTATCGCTTAGATATTTCTTCCAGACTGTCAGGAAAATAAGATGATATTGGTTGGGGTAATAAGTTTTGCTTGAAAATAAACTTAGTAAAAAAAACTTTCACTGACAAGGCCTAAACCGGTGGACATAGAAGTGTTCCTTAAATAAACATAACAATAAGATACAATAAAATACTCTAAATAACATTTATATTAACGTATATTCCAAATTTTCAATACGCACAGAGAGCAGCATTTTTTGAAAGCATTAAATGCCTAAAAGATGAAATCCCACACGAATAAACATCAGGAATTTGTTTGAAAACAAACGATAACACTAAAAACAGGTCAAAGAGTAAAAGCAGAAGCACTCTCTGGAGCACTCGTCAACTTGGCTCTGGTAAAAACTAGATCGCCATACTGCATCCATGCACCGAGAGGAATGCACAATGTTGAAAGGGATAACGAACCAGAATGAAACGAATGAAATAACGAATGTCCCAGCACCGTGCATCTTTATTTGTGTTAATCATCATCATCATCATTTCAGCCATACGACGTCCACTGCGGGCATAGGCCTCCCCCATCTCCAAAAGGGCCGGTTGGAAGCGGCCTGCATCCAGCGTTTTCCTGCGGTCTCTTTTAGGTCGTCTCTCCATTTTGTGGGTTGACGTCCTACGCTGCGCTTACGGGTCCGTTGTCTCCATTCCAAACCTTTTGGCCTCATCGGCCATCTGTTCTGCGTTAGATGTGCCCTACCCACTGTCACTTCAACTTGCTAATCCGGTGGGTTATGTCAGTGACTTTCGTTCGTCTACGGATCTCCTCATTTCTGATTCAATTTCGTGAAGAAACCCCGAGTATAGCCCTCTCCATAGCTAAATAACAGCAATATTATAATTAAACTAGCAGTCCGCCCCAGCTTCGCACGGGTATATATTATAGCCTATGTCACCCGGGGATAGTGTAGCTTCCCGTCAGTGAAAGAATTTTTCAAATCGGTTCAGTAGTTTCGGAGCCTATTCAATGCAAACAAACAAACAAACAATCAAATCTTTCCTCTTTATAATATTAAGTATAGATAAAACCTCATACAAATTCAACAATTATTTTGATAAAGCGATTTAGTGCGTTTATCCCTCCCAACTTCCCTGCATAACTAACCAGGTTAGATTTAAATAACAGATAATAATTATATCGCCTTGCACCGGTAGCACAGCTGTTCCAAAAGAAAATGAAAATATTTGCAAAATACAAATAAAACAGTTGAAAATATGGTCACTAAAATACATCAAAGATATCAAAGAGTTACAAAAGCTCGCGAGTTGCGCTAACAAACGAATCGAACTGGGATTCAAAACCGGCAAGCGAATGGGATAAAACCAGAAAAAACGAGGAAAGACCAGAAAAGCGGGTAAAATGTATAAATTTGTAGAAAAGTGGAGCGTCCCGATAACTGCACTAACGAGAACCGAATTCTAACCACTGGATCTTATAGAGAGGAGCTTTTAGGATACTAAGGGATGACGATAAATCGATATCGATTTTAAAATGAACTACAAATAAATTAATACAATCATTATCATCATCAGCCAGAAGACGTCCACTGCTGAACATAGGCCTTCCCCTTTAACCTCCACACTGAACGACAGCCTGTCACAATGTCGTCGGTCCATCTAGTGGGAGGCCTACCTACACTGCGTCTTCCGGACTGCGTCTCCACTCCAGAACCTTTCTTCCCCATCGGTTATCGGTTCTTCGAGCGATGTGGCCTGCCCATTGCCACTACAACTTGCAAATTTCAACAGCTATGTCGGTGACTCTGGTTCTTTGGCGAATATCCACGTTTCGGATTTTATCGCGCAAAGAAACTCCGAGCATAGCTCTCTCCATTGCCCGCTGTGTGACTCTGAGTTTTTCCAAAAGGCCAACAGTTAAGGACCACGTTTAATGATATAATTAATACAATATTCAAATATTATTGTTTATCCATTCAAACGCCGCTGGTTCAAATGAATAAAAACACTGACAAGATAAATCCGTTATTGTACATTGTTGTTACGTCAGGAAATAAGGCGTTTGATGGCCAAACTTGAATAATGTTCGAAACGAAGTCAAAGGATATGAACGTGAGTTAATAAAAAAGAAAAGCTTTTTTCTTCGAACATAGCGGTTTCTCGTAGTAACTTGTACAGTAACAAGCGAAAAAGAAATCATGTTTCAAAAACCTACCTGCTGCGTGTATATTACTGGACAACACTGTAGTAACTTTGAACGAAAGGTGAGGTATTTCTTAGAGCATTTAAGATTAATTTAACCCCAACTAGCGAAGTATTTAATGGACACTTTTACCTAGCTATAAGTCTAGACTTAGACGAGTAATTGACCATGTAGTTAGAGTAACAAGCGAAAGTGGCTATTCAAGGTTTCTAGAAACTCGATAGCTGATTGTAACCAATTAATTGAGAAATTTTCTCTGTAACCTTTTGAGTAGGGATTTTTATTTGTGATATTATAAATTATGCTATTCAGAATTAACGTTAATTATTAGCAAATTAACTCACCAGATATTATTGAAATAGTTTTGGTAAGCAATTATAATCATCATCATCATCAGCCAGAAGACGTCCACTGCTGAACATAGGCCTCCCCCTTTAACCTCCACACTGAACGACAGCCTGCCTTTTGCATCCACTGGATGCCCGCGACTCTTACAATGTCGTCGGTCCATCTAGTGGGAGGCCTCCCTACGCTGCGTCTTCCGGTTCGTGGTCTCCACTCCAGAACCTTTCTTCCCCATCGGTTATCGGTTCTTCGAGCGATGTGGCCTGCCCATTGCCACTTCAACTTGCAAATTTTAACAGCTATGTCGGTGACTCTGGTTCTTTGGCGAATATCCACGTTTCGGATTTTATCGCGCAAAGAAACTCCGAGCATAGCTCTCTCCATTGCCCGCTGTGCAATATATCGATATAATATCGATACAAGCAATTATAATACATTTATCTAAAATCTGAAATAATATAATATTATGAAGAGGTGTAGGTGGGCTTTTTCTGATGGGCACAATATTATTGCTTCTCTCTTGTTAGCACTTATTCTCTTTCCTTAGTGCAATTTGGGAAATGGGTAAATAGTTTTCCCTATTGTTTGTTTTACTGAAATATCATGAAACCAGACAAACCCTTCGTCTATTTTTACTTGTTTCCTAAAATTGCACCACAAACAGCATAAATGAATTGCCAGGTTTCTTTACTCAATAATTTTGGTCGGTAAAATTTATCGATAAACTTGCAAACTTATCGTTACAAATCCTTATAGTTTTCCCCGCACTACATACACTCATCGCAAGTGGTCCCGTAACGAGTCGATAACGAAGCGCGGCATTGTTATCGACATGCAAAGCACACGGATTTCAGTTCCAGTACAGTTCTACTTCAGTTCTGCTTCGATGTGCTTCAGAATACGCACGTAGAGCTTTGAGGGTTTACATAATTTACAAATTGTACTTACCTTCTCAATAACATCGATTTTAAAAGCTTTACTTGAATATAAACATAAATATTATTAATATCGGATACATTTCGGAGAGTGTGCATCAGATCTGCATGATTTGATTCCCTCCTGCCCATTTTTCTATCGGACTGCCAGAGTGGGCACGAAGAATCGACACCGCTTTATCTATACTAATATTATAAAGAGGAAAGATTTTATTGTTTGTTTGTTTGTTTGCATTGAATAGGCTCCGAAACTACTGAACCGATTTGAAAAATTCTTTCACTGACGGGAAGCTACACTGTCTCCGGGTGACATAGGCTATAATCTATACCCGTGCGAAGCTGGGGCGGACCGCTAGTGTTTGATATTCCGAGAACCCGTACGAAGCGCTTTGATTCCACATTTATTGTGTGAACTGCTAGTCTGTGGAATTCGCTGCCTGAGTAGGTGTTCCTCGATAGTTACATTCTGGGTGTCTACAAGTCGAGAGTGAATCGGTTTCTTCTAGGCAAGCGTGCTCCATCGTAGACCGCATCATCGTTTAACATCAGGCGAGGTGGCGGCTAAGCGCAAGCCTAATTATGCTGAGTTGGGGCCGATTTGTGACCTTATATTATATAGTCAATAAGCAATTTTTAAAAAAAACCTAATTTGGTCACAAATAAACTTTTTCTTTCTTTCTTTCATTCTTTCTAATTATATTTTATCAATGGTAATATTGTCACCAGGTACCAACAATTTTTTCATGAATATTTATGTTATATAGAAATAACATTTTACAAAATACCACACATCATTCAGAAATTGTGCGATTGAACACGATTGCATAGAAGAAACCGATTACCGCTATTTGATGCGCATTTCACAGACTACCAGTTCGTACAATAAAAGTGGAATCAAAGCGCTTGGAAAACAGGCAACTCGGTGTCACATTCGAAGACTGGCTGCAGGTATTTTGTTCTAAACACTTAGTTTATCAAATTGCGATCTTTTAAATGTTATTTTACACAATTCACACTAGAGATGGTAACCAACTAAACATGAACGCCTTTTTACCATTAGCAGATCCAGAGGGGGCCACCACCTCGCAAAACACCTCGCAATTCCATACATTCGACTTAATTTTTCGATTTGATTCCTTCGAACCTTGTCAAAATGAAATCCTGTAATCGCCCCTGCTTTTTACCCAGTCTATGTTGGGCAAAACTGTTATAGTTTAACTTTAGTGTAGAAAACATGAAAGCAACTCGCTTCCAACCTGCCCAAGTGAAGCCGCCCGCCCTGATATATAGCCGGATAAATCAGGAAACTATTTTAATTAGAGTCTGCGTGGTCACACTGATGTAGCCGGACTCCCGCATGCCGAGTTATTCGACGCGATTTGGAATCGGTACAGTTTGTTACAGTTTGTTTGTATACAGTACTAGCTGACCTGACAGACGTTGTCTTGTCTTAGAACTGTCAAACACGCAAAGTTAAAATTGAAAATCTTATTTTTTTTTTTTTACACTTTGGGTTAAATTATTGGAGTTATAGTAAAGATCCCTATTTAAAAAAAAAATATATAGCCTATGTTACCCGGGGATAGTGTAGCTTCCCAACAGTGAAATAATTTTTTAAATCGGTTCATTAGTGTCGGTGCCTATTCAATGCAAACAAACAAACAATCAAATCTTTCCTTTGTTTATAATATTAGTATAGATACTTAGAATATGATTTACTTATAATATAAGATTTTTATTAGTGCAAGTGGCAGTTGTAGTACTTAGTAGTACTTTCACTGCCGCTTGCAATAACCAAAACGTTGCAGACGATGCCTAGTAGCTACTTAATTTTTTTTGCTACTTATGGGTACTACGCATCGTCCGTTGCAGACCATGCGAAGTAGCTTGCAAGAACAAGTAGCAAGTATAAGTAGGCGCTCAAACGTAAATAGCGTGATGCGCACATGCGCACAACTCGCTTGCGAGTAAATACGTACTCGCACGAGTGTTCGAACGAGATGAACGATGCGCAGTGGACGTCGCGTGAGTATAATTATAGCGATGGGAAACGAAGCTTACGCAAAGACCAGTGCTACTAAGCACTTCCACTGTCAATTGCACTAAGCAAAATTTGCGTACGATGCGTAGTAGGTACTTGCTACTTGTATTTGCTACATGAACTTTGCATGGTCTGGTCCAGGATTGACAGTTTCCGAGATATCACCCGAACCAAGTTTGGCAGCTGTCACACTGACATCTGTCAACGCCCACATTTACCCTCTAAGAGAGAGGCCTAAGTCCGTCTTCTTTCTTTTGTGGAAATAGCATAAAAAAGGTACCTACTCTTTACGCCGGGATACGTTTCGAATAACCGATGGGGAAGAAAGGTTCTGGAGTGGAGACCACGAACCGGAAGACGCAGCGTAGGGAGGCCTCCCACTAGATGGACCGATGACATTGTGAGAGTCGCGGGCATCCAGTGGATGCAAAAGGCAGGCTGTCGTTCAGTGTGGAGGTTAAAGGGGGAGGCCTATGTTCAGCAGTGGACGTCTTCTGGCTGATGATGATGATGATGACGTTTCGAAAACGATTATTTCTTGTATCCACGGATACCGGTATCAGCGGGTAAAATTAAAATTGTCTTTTTTTTAAGGAAACGGAACCCGGTATCGGTGGATACAACTCGCCGGGATTCGTGGCTAATTCAACCAGATACCGGGATCCGTGGATAGAAGCCATCTGCAACGGGCTTTACTTTCGCATTTGTAATTGTAATGTAAGGTAGGTATACCGTGTGATCAGGAGGTATTCAGATCGTCGGGCGCGTGATGCGCGTCCGAATGCCCGCATTAATGGCGCGTACTTCCTGCGTATTGTACTGACAGATGATGTTTCTATCAAATGGCGGCGCTATTGAGATGTATCAATTAAATGCGGCTTAATCTAAAAGGTATTGAGAGTCACGTCTAACTTTGTTTAATAACGTCCTGCTGAAACTTTGCTTGCCGCTTGCCGGATTGACTAAGTACCTACTACCTACCTAGTTTGTACATAGTTTGTAAGAAATTTTAGACCACTTGCTTGCCGTATGATTGGGTAGCCGAATTGTTAGATTTTAGACCGCTGGTACAGAATACAATAATACTTAGTACAAGTAGGTACTGTGAGGTTCCATGATACCTTACAATACTGCTGGAGAGCCTAGCAGCAAGAATCTCGTGTTGTTTTAAACTCTCTCGTGTTAGAGTTAAGGTGCGTATAAATTAAGCGCGGCAGCCGCGCGAGCCAATGTTCGACCAGAGTTGACGTTCATTTGCCGCGCGAGCCAATATGTAGATATAAATTTAGTTGGACGTGGCAGGCGCGCGCGGCAGGCGATCCATCACGAACAAACCGCGGCGGATAGACAGACCAGTTCACTCTTGTAAACCTGCGAGTATGGACGCGCGTGGTCGGGCGGCTGCCGCTTTCATTGTGATTCACCATCTTATTTGTAAAAAAAAGAAAAGAAAAAGGCGTTGGTGGATGAAAAAATTATATCTAAATAGATCGCTATATGGCCCGAAACTTCTGGAAGACATAAGATATGAAGCCGTTGCAAACACTATAAAAAATTTTACGCGAGTGTCAACTACAGAGTTCGAATTAATAAAATCATTAATAGAACCAAGTGTTATGAAAATGAACACACAATTTCGAGAGGCAATATCAGTTACTGAAAGATTAGCAATAACTTTAAGATTTCTGGCAACTGGAGACTCGTATACTAGCCTGCAATACCTTTTTCGAGTATCAAAACAGTCAATTTCAAGAATTGTTCCTGAAGTTTGTGATGCACTTTGCGATGCACTAAAAGACTGGGTAAAGGTGAGTAAATAAAATATCTAGTTTTCTTTTATTATTATATTTATTTATTGATATAATTCTTATTATTATTTAGGGGAAAAAATCATCCATAGGCAATGGCGTTGGTTCACGTTCATCAGTAGGAGTAGTGTCTGGAATCTGAGAAGACGGAGTCGAAGTCTGAGGAGACGGCGTTGAGGTGTAGTGTGACTGTGAATAATTTTGGGTACAATACCCATAATTCGAATATTTTCCTAGGTCAGCATCAAATATCACATTGTTAATCGCTTGCTTGACGTAAATTAAAGTGCGTGAATCATATTTACGGAGTTCATTAGCAATGTGCTGGCCGTAAGAAAAATATGGGTCAGCAGATGATGCAGCGGATTCAGTTAGAACCTGAAATGCTTTTTTCAGCATAGGGGAATCTTCTTCAGCGTTTACCTTTTTCTTTTTCTTTACTCTCAGATTATCTGGAGCGTTCATAATGTCACTTGGTGGTTCTATTTCTTGTTCCATAGCAGAAGGTGTAATTGGTCCTGTATCATTATTTTGTGCTATTTGTGCTGTTGCCAACTATAAAAAAAATACGAATGTTTAATTAATTGTTGCAGGTACCGGACTCAGAAGAAGAATGGTTGCAGATAGCACACGATTTCGAAAACAAATGGGACTTTCCTCATGCAGTAGGTGCATTGGATGGCAAACATGTAGTGTTGCAAGCACCTATAAACAGTGGCACAGAATTTTTCAACTACAAACAGTTTTTTAGTTTAGTATTACTAGCTTTAGTCGATGCAGACTATTGTTTTACGTATGTAAATGTGGGTTGTCAAGGTAGACTATCTGATGGAGGTATTTTCAAAAATACAAACTTATACAAAAAACTAGAAGAAAAATCTATGAGACTTCCTCCTCCATCCATTCTTCAAGTGCCCTATTCCTTCAAAGTACCGTATGTGATTCTAGCTGACAAAGCTTTTGCTTTAAATGAATATACTATGAAACCATTTCCAGGAGATCTAGAAAGGGGTTCTGAGGAAAGAATCTTTAATTACAGGTTATCTCGAGCACGTAGATGTGTGGAAAATGCATTCGGGATTCTGAGCTCAGTTTTTAGAGTTCTACGCAAACCTATGTTACTGCAACCAAAGATTGCTACTAAAATTGTTTTAGCAACAATACATTTGCATAATTATTTGAGAAAAAGAACTCTGACAAGATCACAGTACACGCCGCAAGGATGTATAGATAGTGAAGGAAACGAGGGGCAAATTATACCTGGAACTTGGAGAAATGAAACTGCCCCTACATCACTACTGCCTCTTAACTATATCCCAAGAAGAGCGGGAAATTTTGCACAACAAATACGTTCACACCTAGCCCATCACTTTGTTACCAATGGTGCAATATCTTGGCAAAATAGATATTAAAACTTGTACTCACATTTTCAGACATTGTGTCCAATGTTTCATTGGGTAGATCTTTATCCCTCATGAAATTAAAATCATCAAACGCAAACCACTTCGAAACGTATACTTCATTTGTCGCTGTAATAAAAATAAAAATTATTTACGTAATTACAATAATGCGTTTTATTTTTTGTTGTAAATGCAAAATAAATAGGTACTTACCAGAACCAGTACGACAACTTTTAGCTATTCTAGATTTTTCTCTTCTGTAGGACGCCAAAAGCGTAGTCATTTTTTTTTTCAAGTCAGGAATAGGTATATCCATTTTCTTACTGATTTCTACCCACGCATCATACCTCAACGATTTATTGTGGTATTGGGAGGATTTGCTGTTCCACAAAAATTCTTTTGCGCTATACAATTGTATTAGTAAACGGCACTTTTCGTTGTCCATTTTTACGTATTCGCCGCGCGAGCCAAATCACCAAAACTACAACCGTCCCCACTGCGCGCGAGCGAACGACTGAAGCTCCTTTGATGCGGTCTAAAAAACCGACAGCGAGCGGATCGCCCCGCGGCACGTTCGAGCGCGGCAATGTTCGCGTCGCCGCGCGCGGCGGTCCCGTCTACATAGAGCGCGGCCGCCGCGCGCACCAATGTTCGATGGTTTGCCGCGCTTAATTTATACGCGGCTTTAGGTAGGACCACATACCTAGATCTGTGGGTAGGACAGAGACCTAAAATTTATTCGTGCCCTTCCCATACCGCAGTGCTAAGTTGTACTGTTGTACCTAAGTGCTAGGTAGGTTGGTAACGTACCTAGTCACAATTGCCTGTTCAAAGACTGACTGGGTCAAAGATTGGTACTGAATACCTATGCTAAGATTACTAATACTTAAAAACACAAAAGTATAAATATTGTAAATTGGTAAACTTAAAACACCACTCCTTTTGGTCTATAAATATCTTTAATTGAAGACTGGTTACGCCATCTATAAGACATATCGAGAACTATTATCAGAGGCAACTTGATACGTTATCCGTCTGTTTCATCGACCTCACTGATGGAACTTTCATCGCAATAGGATAGATGGCGCTGTATCAAAGTCAGTTCTGTGCCTGGTTTTCTTTATGAAAGAATATTGTTTTATGGAAATAATCGAATCGCGATTTAGACACTTCGAAAATTACTTAAAATGCTTCATTATCACTAACCTGAACAGCATCATCCAGGCACTGCCCCCACGCGTCGCTGCGGTCGACGAGGGAGTTCCACTTGTCCGCCAGCTTGGCCACTTCACGGCGGATGGAGCGCGCCAGCTCCCGCGCCTGCTCCTCCGCGGACCGGTAGCCTCGGGAGTCGCCTTCGCTGTCTCGAGATGCTGGAAAGATGAAGATTTGTCAGATAATGGAGAATATTGCTCTTGAGGATATTTAACTGTAGGAATACTTTTTATTGAGGTCGCGGGTTCAAACCCCGGGCCCGTACTAATGAGCTCTTTGGAGCTTATGAACGGATTTTCATACCACTGGTTTTTTGGTGAAAGAAAACATCGTGAGAAACCTACATACGTACGGAGAAGGAATTCAATGGCGTATGTGCGTATGTGAATCCACCAACCCGCACTGGGCCAGCGTGGTGAATATGGCCCAATCATCCTTTCGGGGGTAGGCTAAAAGTCCAGCAGTGGACTGTTCAAAGGCTGATTATGATGATGATGATACTTATTATGCACTGCATGACGCTAAACAAAGATACCGCATCATCAGTGGAATAGGACTCCATCATAGGTATCATCGGTGAATAGGAGGGTAAATAGTTCGGAATTCACAATGGCGATACTTACTTGACTGCTCATCTTTTACCCCGCGCGATGAAAATGGTACATAATTTTCAGCATAATCTTTTTCGAGCGGGCAAATCCTAGGCGCGAATTGAATTAATGACTTTTGAATCTCCAATCACAAGCCGCCATTCAATACCCCCCGCGACCCTCCCGTCATATTGTTATTTAGTATGCAAAGCAACTAAACTTCATAAATCCCATTTTGCATTTCTTTAATTTTCGAATAAGTCGAAAACTAATGGAATCAGAGATAATAAATACACAATAATGTATTGCATTGATTTTTATTGTTTTTGTATTTCTTTTATATACGCTTTTTATCAGATAACATCCAAATGGTTTTCGATTTTCAAATGAATAACAATTATTAGGTAGGTAATTGTTAGGTACCTATTGTTAATTGTAAACTGTAGGTATATAAACTACTATCGGTCCGCCCCAGCTTCGCACGGGTATAGATTATAGCCTATGTCACCCGGGGATAGTGTAGCATCCCATCGGTGAAAGAATTTTTCAAATCGGTTCAGTAGTTTCGGAGCCTATTCAATGCAAACAAACAAACAATCAAATCTTTCCTCTTTATAATATTAGTATAGAAAACACAGCCGTCCCAATGTTTTACTGAGAATATTACTTACTAAGAAATGATAACAGAAAAATATTCAAATTCATCCACCAGATCTAAGTGCCGTCCTCTCGCCGTCGGGTAAAAAGATCCCCATCATCTCGCGCCGTCCACTTATTATCTGGAGCGTGATGCTGGGCGGGCGGGCGGACGGGAATTTAATAATTACATCGTTACTTCCGCCCCGGAGACCTGCAGCTTCAGCGGCTGCACTCCCTCCGCAGGGAATAGAACATTGTTTCGACTGATGTAAATCCACAACTATACATACGAGACTGAGAAAGAAAACTAGCTAACTAGCAAAAATATTTTTTTAATGCTGATATGTCTGCGTTTGACCACCAACTCGCCTGTTAGGGCTGTTGGTAAGCGACGATGTAGTCGAAGATGAAGCACGCAGACTTAGAAGATATCTATTCACTCTGGCCTTTAAAAGGCCCAGGTTAAATCTCTCAGGAAACAAGGAAGCTGGCAGGTTGTTCCAATCTTTGGCCGTACGGATTAGAAACGTAGAATCGAAACGTTTGGTACGTATCCAAGGAAAATCCACAATATATGGGTGGTAGTGGGCCGGTTTCCTACTTGTCCTGTAGTAGAAAAATTAACCATAAAACGAGACGAAAACTACTAAGTAGGTATTAGTCCTAACCATCAGATAATCTTATTATGAAAACAGACGTGGTATTCACATATTTTATTTATATTACACGGGAATTGCTCACGTATGATAAAGCCGGTTACTCCGACTATAGTTTCAACCACATTCAGCTGTCTTTTTAAAGGTGAATGCGCGTGCGGCTGCGTCTCGCTTAGTCGGAGTAACCGGCTTAATCATACGTGAGTAATTCCCGTGAGATATAAATAAAATATCAGATGATCAAAAATACCTCAGTGCCTTAAGACGAGGGTCTTCAACCAGTGTGTGTTGCCAGTTGACATACGGCAGTGGAACGTGGTGTCTCACTATGGGCCTCATAAGCAAGCTCAAAGACGCACAACGAGCTATGGAGAGGGCTATGCTCAGGGTTTCTCTACGAGATCGAATCAGAAATGAGGAGATCCGTAGACGAATGAAAGTTAACGACATAGCCCACTGGATTAGCAAGTTGAAGTGGCAGTGGGCACATAGCACGCAGAACAGATGACGATGGAGCCGAAAGGTTTTCGAATGGAGACCACGGACCGGTAAGCGCAGCGTAAGACGTCCACCCACAAGATGGACAGACGACCTAAAAGAGACCGCAGGGAAACGCTGGATGCAGGCCGCTTCCAACCGGCCCTTTTGGAGATCGATGGGGGAGGCCTATGTCCAGCAGTGGACTTCCTATGGCTGAAACGATGATCTGATGATCGTTGTATAACATCAGAAGTTAACTGTAAAAAGCTGTTTGAATGTAGTTAGGTACTGTGTTTTAATTAGCCATGTTAGTTTTTATCGACTTCAAAAAGGAGCGGTTTTTACGTACGGTTTTTTTAAATGTTTGTTACCTCAAATCTTCGTCGTTTATGAACCGATTTGGATAATTCTTTGAAAAGTACTTTCAGATTGGTCCTTTATAAATTTTATCAAAACTGTTTCAGTAGTTTGGTTTTTCAGTCAAAATAAATGCAAAAAATATGAACCACGTCTTCAGATTGTAAAGAGCACATAGTTACCGCCCGGCCAATATAGCTCTCACCCAACAGAAATAATATTACTAAATTTGTGTTTTTAATTTCCCCAAGCCGCCTGCCAAGCGTGGGGATTATGGCAACACCCCTCTCTAAGAGGGAGGCCTTGTTCAGCAGTGGACATTTAATGGCTGATGGTGTGGTGTGTGGTGTGTGTGTTTTTATTCTGTTTCTAAGTCTGTTTCAATATTTTTATTCGCCTCACCGCGTAAGACGTTTTCCATGTTTGTATGAAGTTGTTGCAAATTTTGTCCTTTTTACAGCAACCCCCGCAATTCATTCAAACTTACTCATTAAACTCCGCATAGCAGAGACACTGCTATGCCTCAAATACAAATACTCGAGAGCTCCTCGTAATTTCCTCAAATTTACTTCCCCAAGAAAATCTCAACAGATTTAGGATGAAACTTATTTTCAGTGAAATATTTCTCCAGTTACATTTCCACCATCATCCTGCCTTGAACGCAATTAAAGAGTTTCTGCGGTACTCTGATTTTCAGGATTTCAGAAACATGCTTTAATTAAGAAATGCCATTCCAAGGCACATCCATCTCGTGTTTTTTAGAGCTCCGTGACTTGTAACCAAAAGAAATGGAACCTTACTATAGTAGAGGATCACTTCGTGTTCGGTCTGTCTGTATGTCAAAATATTAAGGTTATTTTTCTCAGTAAAAGCTTGTAGTATCAAGTTACGAATTATATTCAGATTTAGGCAGATTGCCATGCAAATATAACAAAAATTATCTTTGAATTTTTTGTTAATAGTAGGTAGGAAAATTATAGAGGCGGCCTATGCATAATCGCTGTAAAATTTCAAGCATGGTGGATTAGGAACCATCTTCTCTCACTTTCTGTTTCTCTTGAGAATACGGACTTCTCTAAGAGAAAGAGGACGAGTCCCAGCAGTGGGAACGGGCTGATAATGATGATTTGCTAACTGACTGACTCATCACGAAATCTCGAAAATTGCCTGACACATGTAGCTGAAAATTAACACGTATAATTATTATAATAATCTATACTATATCTATACTATCTATACTAATTATTATAAAGAGGAAAGATTTGATTGTTTGTTTGTTTGTATTGAATAGGCTCCGAAACTACTGAACCGATTTGAAAAATTCTTTCACTGTTGGGATGCTGCACTATCCCCGGTTGACATAGGCTTATATATCCCGTCTTCGCCCGTGCGAAGCAGGGGCGGCCTACTAGTAATATATAATATTATAAAGAGGAAAGATTTGATTGTTTGTTTGTTTGTTTGTTTGCATTGAATAGGCTCCGAAACTACTGAACCGATTTGAAAAATTCTTTCACTGTTGGGAAGCTACACTATCCCCGGGTGACATAGGCTATAATCTATACCCGTGCGAAGCTGGGGCGGACCGCTAGTAATAAATAAACTAATTAAAGGGGTCAAAAGGGGGTTGAATGTTTATAATAATTATGCAAGTATACGCATACGAACGCACAGGCAACAACGAGTGTATGATAAATAAAAAAATAATCAATAAAAAATCTTTTTTGTGTTCAGTCTTTAATATGCTACAGAACACTCGACCAGCGTGTTTTACCTACCCTTGAATACGTAATTATTTGGCATGTTATTGAGGAAGCTAATTAACCTCCATGAATGGTAGAGTTCGTAACTGCGCTACGTTCCGAGAATTCAGTAGATAAAGGTTATGCAGACTTTGCAGAGTACACAAAACGTCTCATTCAAATTGAGGCGCCTTTTTGGAAGTTTCAATCAGCATTGGGGAATAAATAATTCGCATTCTTCAAAAAAACATTTCGCCTAAAAATGAAGTCAACGGGCCCCAAACTAGGCAGTGCCTGTGTCTTCGGCACCCAGTGTTCATGCAGATACCATAGACCCTGTTTTCATCAGTTCTAATCAAACATGGTATTAATGTGTCTATATTTTCAAAACCTATGAAAATTGGACTTCGCAAAACAAAACAGTGACTACTGTTTTGGACTTTGCAGTCTCGACCTTTGCTAAAGAAATTGGTGGCAAATTTTTGTCTTTAATTCTATAGGTAAATCTTGTACGTGATTACAATATTTAATTTTCAACGTGCATTTATGTTTGTCACGCTTTCCATTACCGGAAGACGCAGCGTAGGGATGTCTCCCACTAGATGGACCGACGACATTGTGAGAGTCGCGGGCATCCAGTGGATGCAAAAGGCAGGCTGTCGTTCAGTGTGGAGGTTAAAGGGGAGGCCTATGTTCAGCAGTGGACGTCTTCTGGCTGATGATGACGCTTTCCACTAACAGTTCACTTTTGATTTTTTAACACAAAATGCAGTCGGACGTGGATTTTAAAAGACGTGAAAGGCATAAGAACTTTTTTTTTTTCATCCACACGTCATAGATCAGTGGAAATCGCACACTGTGCAATTCACACGACTGTGCGATTTCTTGCCTCACACCTGCAACATGTGGAATGAGTTAAGTACCTTCCGCGGTGTTTCCGAGAAGCTACAACATGGGGTTCTTCAAAAGGCGAGTAAATAGAGTACTTAAGGGTCGGCAACGTATTTGTGATGCCTCTGGTGTTACAAGTATCCATAACCGACGGTGACTGCTTACCATCAGGCGGCCCGCCTGCTTGTTTGCCATCTATGGCATTAAAAAACCTGCTCTTCATAATAATTCCTACCATAGTATAAAAACATATATATATTATGTTTAACTTCAGCGCAGAGGATCGAAACAGAATTTTCTTTTTATTAAGGAGATATACAGCGTAGGTAGGCCTCCCACTAGATGGACCGACGACACCGTGAAAGTCGCGGGCATCCATTAGATGCAAATGGCAGGCTGTCGTTCAGTGGTCGAAGGGTTAGGCCTACGTCCAGCAGTGGACGTCTTCTGGCTGATGATGATGATGCAGTATACACAAATTAATTGATAATATACGTTATGTTGACAGCTCGTAGCCTATCCGGAGTCCGCGACGGTTTACGATCAGCTGGAAGTGGGCGCTAACCATTACCGAACTCTCAACACGGACCGAAAAATTACTACTATTTTTCTCTTTTCAGATACACAACATTTCTTCCATTTCATTTTCGACAAGACGTAGTGAGGTCCGAGCGCGATCATCGATTCGATAAACAACCCGAGTGACGGATGCAGCCCATCACTACGGTCCGAGTATCGATACGAAATAAACTAATGTAAGCTGTCTGGATCGGACTGTTTTGCAATTCATGCCGGTTTGAGGTGAGATATCGTTACGAATAACTCTACTTTACTCTGTACTCAGAGCAAATAAAAATACAGAGGGACTACCGCGAACACGGAAAGTTAAGCCACTTTTTGAAACATGTGCGTAGTCGAAGTTCGTGTCGTGTAATTGATCAAAATATAAGTGATAATCTAAATACTTAAGTGTGGAAATATTTCATCCTTCTCATTTACTTTTGTCTTGTTTTTACAGTTTTTAACACTGCAAGAAGTCATTGTTTCTTTTCAAAACGTATGTTTTCAGTACGACGTTCTGACAAGAAATTCACGTAGTTTTGAATGCGTATGTGTGCGTGAGTCGTGTATTTATTGGGAATTCACGTAGTTTTGTTAGCGACTTTGGCGTCACTTTGGCAGTGCGCCGTAAGGACTCTGTATTTTTATTTGCTCTGAGACTCTGTAATATTGTATAGCTGTGGCCCGCAACTTCGTACGCAGATTTTCATGCAAACTTTCTCCATAAATTTGAATCCACAGAAAAGAGAAGTAAATAGGACGGAAATGAGAAGGAAAATCTGTTACCAGGCATATGAGTGAACCTTGATTGGACATTCTTATTTAGATCAATGCGTCGAACTCCGCATCACAGTTGTTAACTGATTTCGAATGACTGACGTTTCGTTTATATGGGTGCAACTGGCTACAACAAATTTCTTACCAAAATGCATTGACAGCCGTTGCAATTTATACAAAAAAAAAAACTGATCTATTTGTACCCTTTCAGCCCTTTCAAATTTTTTCCTTAAGGTGGTTCGTTGCACAAATGGCGGGAAATTCAAATTTCAAACAGTTTTCTTATCCTTGTGGCTAGGCCGGGTAATTATTGTACAAAACCATGATGTTTGCGCAAATTGATTATTATTCTTTACAAAATCATGTAAAGCTATTTATCTCTAATGCCCATTATTACTTACATTTGTGAATAAACAAATTTTTGCTGTTTCAAACGGTTTATTCACAAATGTAAGTAATATGGTGCGTTACTGTTAAATAATTGTACATTATAATGTAAAGAACAGCCAACATTTTGCGCAAACACTGTGTTATTTAAAAATAATTACCTGGCCTGGCTACTAGGACGAAAAAACTGTTTAAAATTTAAATTTCCCGCCATAGGTGAATCGAACCACCTTAATCCCCTCTACACCCCATCAGGAATCTACCCGCTAATTTCAGCTTGTCGTGGTAACTATCTAATAGCGCGCAAACAGATGTTGTATTGAATACTTGCACTTCGTAGACATATTTCATTTAATAAGGTTTGTAGAGTTGCATTAAAAAATCGAATCAAACATAAATAATGTCGCTTATAACCCGAATCCAGTGGACATCGTTACGATAAACCGTCACTAGCCGCCATTGGTCCGCTCGCTCGTTTCCATTTTCAAATTTACGACTTGGCCAATGGGCGGAACGGACGCATTTAAGTTCGGGCTCGGTCGGTCACGTTCGAGTGAAGTCGTCTTTCAACGATAAAACGCCGATTTGCGACTACCGTTTTATTGTCGAGGTTTTTTATTGAAGTTTAACGCTGTTAACTTCTTTAGATGGGGTGAATGGAAGCAATAAGGGCGTAGTTATGGTTTTGGGTCTTTATCGGACAGGGATTAAAAGATTTCTGTTAGCAATCAATCGAAACATTGATCGAATGATCGAAGCTGTATCTATACTATCTACACTATAATAATAAATAAATAAATAAATATTTGGGACATTTTTGCACACACGGTCATCTGACCCCAAACTAAGCAAAGCTTGTAATATGGCTGCCAGAAACTGATATACGTACATATATATTTTTAAATACATACTTAAATAGATATTAACAACCAGACATAGAACAAACACAAATGTTCATCACACAAATGTTTGTCCTAGATGGGAATCGAACCCACGCCCCCAAGCACAGAAGATAGGTTCACTACCAACTGAGCCACCGGGGCAGTCATATATATCTATACTAATATACCTAGGCCGATAATTATTGTAAAAGACATAGTTTTTGCGCGAATCTTAGGGTGTTCTTTACAATATCTTGCACAGCTATTTATCACTAACGCACCATGTTACTTACATTTGTCAATAAACCGTTTGAAACTGCAATAAATAGTTTATCGGCAATCGTAACCAATAATGTTCATTAAAGATTGATATCTTTACATGATTTTGTAAAAGATAATAATAAATTTGCGCAAACACCATGAATGATCTTTAATGAGGAGGTGAAGAACAAAGCCTCACATTTCCAGTTTTTCAAATTTTAGAGAATACATAAAAATATCTCGACGGAATTTCTCTTTTTCAACGGAAAAGTGTGGTTTTGTTCGAAACTCTCAATATCAAATGAAATTTTATATAGGAAAAGAGGTGTTTTTGACATGGTTTTACTTACATGTTTCAATCAATTTATAATTTTTTGCCCAAAGAAAAAAAAAGAAAAAAATCAAAAGTGGAAAAGTGAGGTTTTGTTCTTCACCTCCTCGTTTATAATAATTACCCAGCCTATCAGGAACGTCGGCCAATCACAGCCCACCTTGTTCGTCCACCACCACGTGGTCTTGTGGCGTTATCGGGCAATGGTAGCTGGGTGACGGTAGTCTTGGTTGAGCATGCAACGAATAAAGAAGTGGAGAATAGTACCTACTCCGAGGAGTGTTTTGAAAGGAGTAATTAGTGTGTAATTGAGTGTAAAGTTTTAATGAATAATAGAATAAACTGTGAAGCTGCTAAAAAGTGTTGTGGATTTTATTTTCTCCCTGACCTAATCCTTTATTTGTATGTCATCTCTGGTGTGAGCAATAAATAATTTTCTATCGATCATAGCGCTACTAACCGTCCGTGTAAACAGCGACTATAGGTAGGCTGCTTACGCTCCGCCACAGCTAGCGTGGCTCAGCATAATGTCCGCTGCATTCTCAGATACTACATTTAACTATGCGCATGTTCCGACGTTGATTGTTCCCGTCTGTCTCTGGGTTATGGTAATTATAGCATTACATCAGATCTCATTCTCTCTTTTGTTTTATGTTTCTCTGTTGGTGTTAACTGCATGCTGTCACTCTTTATGTCTTTCTCTTAGTTTGTTCATATTCATATTCATATTCATATTATATATATTCATATGTCTTTCTCTCAGTTTGTTCCTTGTACGTCTAAACATGTCTTTCTCTCAGTTTGTTCCTTGTACGTCTAAACATGTCTTTCTATCGGTTTGTTCCTTGTACGTCTAAACATGTCTTTCTATCGGTTTGTTCCTTGTACGTCTAAACATGTCTTACTATCGGTTTGTTCCTTGTACGTCTAAACATGTCTTTCTATCGGTTTGTTCCTTGTACGTCTAAACATGTCTTTCTATCGGTTTGTTCCTTGTACGTCTAAACATGTCTTTCTATCGGTTTGTTCTTTGTACGTCTAAATATGTCTTTCTCTCGGTTTGTTCCTTGTACGTCTAAACATGTCTTTCTCTCGGTTTGTTCCTTGTACGTCTAAACATGTCTTTCTCTCGGTTTGTTCCTTGTACGTCTAAACATGTCTTTCTATCGGTTTGTTCCTTGTACGTCTAAACATGTCTTTCTCTCGGTTTGTTCCTTGTACGTCTAAACATGTCTTGCTCTCGGTTTGTTCCTTGTACGTCTAAACATGTCTTTCTCTCGGTTTGTTCCTTGTACGTCTAAACATAACTTTCTCTCGGTTTGTTCCTTGTACGTCTAAACATGTCTTTCTATCGGTTTGTTCCTTGTACGTCTAAACATGTCTTTCTATCGGTTTGTTCCTTGTACGTCTAAACATGTCTTTCTATCGGTTTGTTCCTTGTACGTCTAAACATGTCTTTCTCTCAGTTTGTTCCTTGTACGTCTAAACATGTCTTTCTCTCGGTTTGTTCATTGTACGTCTAAACGGATGAACTAAGACTAACAGCGGAACAGGTTCCTTTTAGGTGAAATGTGGACGGAAGTTCAAGAACAGAAAAAACTGTGGTTAGGTGGTGAATTTGGCAAGTAAAGCAAGTTTTAGCCCCAAAACTAGTAAATCGCGGGTAAAACCACGGAGCGGAAGAAAAGGATTAGAGGAAACTTCCTCTTATTTGAAGAGTGTTACAAAAACTAAGTAAAATAAGGTAAATTAACGTTGGTAGGGTAGTTAGTCTTCGACATGACTTATACTATGCCATCCTAAAACAAAATACATCTAATTGTAGTGATAAATCGCACTTTTAATAAAACAATGACCGAACTCGAAATTTTGGCAACATGAGTTTTAGTAAAATATCGACCTAAAAAGCATGCTCTACAATCTAGGCGATTAAAAACACCTGTTTTCTATAACCAATAAGGTTTATAACTATTTGAGTCTTTGTCCGTCCCTCACCTTGCGCGCTGTTACTCAGTTAAAAATTGTTTTTTGTCGATTCCCAAAAAGTTGCGATTTTGGATTCGGTCACTGTTTTATTAAGAGTACGAAATATGCAGCGGTCAGTGTCTAACTGTCTATAAGAAACAGAGACAAAGCTTTTTCCACTTTATGAACCTTTAATAATGAAAGGAACCACAATGAGCACAAATCATAGAGCTCGACAATCATAGCTATCAAACCATAGACCACAAAAACATAATCGTCGAGCAATCAATCGGCTCCTGAATGATTGGAAGGCGCCTTGAACACCGCCCGCAGGGCTGGAGTAAGGGACCAGTCGGGGCGTAGATATGTTTTAACTTTAGTTAAATACAGCACACAATCAAAGATATCGGGCAATTTGTTGGAATAGAAAAGCAACTTGAACAGTGATATTTAGGGAGGAAGATCAAATTTAATGAAGGGGTAATTATTATTATAATATTTTTTTTTTCTTACGTGCCAATTTTTTCAAATAGGTTTAGTAAAATAAGCATATTTATCCGAAAACTCTTAAAAATATTAATACTTATCTGTCAGTTTTACTTTAAAAAATAATAAATACAACAATGCATTTGACTATGAAAAAAAATAAAATCTTACCTCATACCTATATAGGTATTATGATACGTTTTTTTTAATTTTTATTACGTATTTTAGTTTAAATTCAAGTGATATCAGTTTCTCTTTAGTTATATACTAAAATAATGGTACTGTTGGTAGTGTAATGTCAACAGTGGGACAATATAGTACCAACTATGAACTTTATATTTTCTGGAAAAAAAAAACCTTTTGTCCCTCAAGCCCCTGGCCTACTATCCTTAAGTTCGTTCCTCCCTAGATTGATTGAACACTGGCCGTCCATCGGCGTACGGAATTCGCAATTAGCGCACTCGGCTCGCTTCTAATTGCGTTCACTCGTTCCATTCATTCATTCGTTCATTCATTTACTTCTTTGTGTTAACTGAATATTAACCTTTTTTAAATAGCTGATATCACGTTGAATTATTTATTTGCTTGCTTGACAATATTTTTTTTATCACTGGATTTGTCAGCTCTATTATATAATTGACAACATCTTTTTCTCATCGCGCTTTAAACGCATTTAATGAAGTAATCTGTTTTATTTATATTACACGGGAATTACTCGCGTAAGACGCAGCCGCGCGCGCGCATTCACCTTGAAAAGACCGTCTAATGCGGTTGAAACTATAGTCGGAGTAACCGGCTTAATCTTACGTGAGTAATTCCCGTGTAATATAAATTGAAATTAAAAAGTGTCACAAGCTCGGTAAGTAATTTTACACATCACCACACACCTTCACCAATATCCACACACACCTTCTACATACCCCCACACACACTTTCACACACACACACATACTCACATCTCTGCGAACCCTGACTCTTTTGAGGACTTGTGTATCGTAGAGACGACAGACACACACCTCACACCTACACACCTATTAATAAGTTCGTGTGACTGTAATATGACTATGTTAGTCGTAAAATTATTATTATTTACTTTTTAAATTACTGTAATCTATTTTGGCCTTATCCTTACAATCACTGCTAGCTGCGTTTCGTATATGGTGACCCCTGTACAAGGCATTCTACGCTATTTGCTGATTTTTGATCCTCTTTAGTAGTTGGTTTGTACGTCTGAATTTACTGGGTCACTGCTAATTTGATAACGCGCTATGTCGGAAGCTTTGTATCTTCGTTGGTTTAACAGACTGAAGATATGACAGACTGAAGGGATGATAATAAATGAAGGAAGGTACTCACGCTCAGTGTCGCTGGTGTCGGACAAGGGCGGTTCGCTGGCGATGTACTGCCGCCCGCTGAGCAGGTTGCTCTCCACCACTGGTCGTTTGTCTTCCAGCTGCCGCCGGAACGCGCGGTGGTCATCCTGGAATTACCAGAACATGTATAAGAAAACTTAAGAGGTGACAAAAAAGAAATGTCTGATCAATTGTCTCAGGTACGACTGAGAGACAATCTCCGTTAACTACGTGATAATGAGTTGCTTTGCTATAGTTATTTGCTAAGAATCATTGTTGTGTTTTTCGAAGGTCAAAACCCATGTGTTATGTATATTAGTTCACCTTGCTGATAATTGTACCTCTCCATATAATACCAGCCATGGCTTTTATATCATCAGACCTTTTCTTTAGCTGATTCGGTTTTTAGTCGTCAAGTGCCAATGGTGTTTCCAATAATGTTCTACTGTCTAGAAATGTTTCCAACCTGTTGTTTGAGCAGCGCGTTCAGGTCGCCCCTGGGCGGCGCCAGCGCATTCAGCTCGGTCTCCTTCCGGATCACCCACTCGGTGAGCTCCCGCAGTGACAGCAGCAACGCCGACCAGTGCTCCGCGTTGCTCTCCAGTCGGTTCCTGTTACAGACGAAATATGCGTTAGTAACTGCAGCATTATCATGTCAATAATAGAATTCTTATGCTTCATTATTTTCATCTACATACGCTACCAAAACAGCCGTGCAAGTGGCCTTTGGGTCGCTTTTAAAGCTTTCCCCGCTACATCACAGAATTAAGGCTTGATGAGGTATATTTTGCTGTGCTTTGTTTGTCTGGGTGTCTTCAAATCACGAGTGAATCAGTTTCTTCTAGGCAAGCTTGCTCCACCGTAGACCGCATCATCGCTTCACATCAGTCGAGTTGGCGGTCAAGCGCAAGCCCATTATTTATTGAAAAAAAAATAAAAAATAAAAAAGTTCCCCGAGCCGAATGCGCTTACAGAAAGAAATGTAGATAAGACAAGTTGCCTTCAATAAGATGTAGATTTTATTTATTTAGTATTTGACTGAACAGCCCTGTAATAGGATATTTGGTAGCCAAGTGCTTGAACAGTGGGTTCTGAAAGATAAACACGGTAGCCAGTTCTGTTACCTTATTCGAACACACAGTCCCTCATTATGTAAAATGTATCAAACCTAGTAAAAGCCGAACCAAATTTTTACATCAAAAGAAAACTGCAAGATAATTTTATCTATCCCCCAGATCTCCCAAGAATGTAATCAGAAACTTGGCTCGCTTTACAAAGGGTTTGTATGAAATGTAATTTGGCATCAGTGCATCGAATAAATTCGAGCTGGGATTTTGTTTGGATTAGAAAAGAAACTTTACTAAAATACTCGGAGATATCACTTCAAATTATTTCTTATTGTGAAAGCTATATACAATCTCAAAAGAATTCGTTTTGGTTGGTTGAAGCATAAGAGAAGACACTATAAGTAATTATCTTAAATGAATTTTGTATGAAACTTTGTGTTTCCAGTTGTAACGCACTTATAATAAATATGTGACAAAAAGGTATAAAGGCTTTTATCAATTCTCTTAATGAATGGTACTTCCGGGGGATAGTAGTCTGTGATGATGATTCTCTTTGATAAGATTTCCATAATTTTTGCTTTATACTATACTAGTAGGCCGTCCCTGCTTCGCACGGGCGAAGTCGGGATATATAGCCTATGTCAACCGGGGATAGTGCAGCATCCCAACAGTGAAAGAATTTTTCAAATCGGTTCAGTAGTTTCGGAGCCTATTCAATGCAAACAAACAAATAAACAAACAAATCTTTCCTCTTTATAATATTAGTATTGATAACAACTAGTTCCAAGAACTTTTTGTTATAGCCACCCAACAGATATACAGATATAATTAATAGGTAAACATTGCAAGTCTCAAGGAGCTGACTTGCACATAGCCAAAGCAGGTGAAGGTTATCAAAAGGTAAATTAACAAAAGAGATTTCCTCTATTTCCAGCAATAGAACTAGAAAGGATGTAGATGATAATGACATCACAACATCGGTCTTTAACGAATTCCATTACAAACTCTCAAGTATTCTCGACCCCAATGAAAAAACCAGCAAACCATTGAAAATTAAACCTCAATCTAAATAAATCTAAATGCAAAATGCGGGACAGTTTATCGACCATTGAAATAGGCAATTATGTGGAGTGTCTACAGAGAGAAGCAGCGTTTTATTCGAGAAGCGTAAAACAGGACAATAAAGTGATTTTAAAACCGCCATCTTGTTTTATGTTGCGATCAAATCTCTAAACAGTGAACGTTTATTGCGTCACGCATGCTGGGGATGGTGTGATGCGGGGTGGGGTAACACTGAGAACGAATGGCGTACCAAAGGTTAAAAAGGTGCTTCACACTAACAGTTCTCCACTAAGATTTCATGTGTCGGGTATGCCATAGATTATACACAAAGACACAGCGATAACTAACACAAAGACCCAAAGCAGATATCTACCATTCAAACATCTGCCCAGGCGGGAATTAAATCTGAGACCTGATGAATCTAAACACCGATGACAGGTATGGGGTAGCTGAGCCAAGCAGGTCGTCAGTGAGATAGTAGAGAAAAATTACTGAAACCACGCCGTATTGTCAGATATCTAAAGACGGTGTCTCGGAAAGAGTGAATTAGAAGAGAATGATAAAGAATCCTGACTGACCATTATAATACATATTTATGTAGCTAAAAGGAAGCAGAGCGAGAGAGTGTTTAGAAAGTAAGTATGAGTAGTAATTTTTGCATAGGAGAGTGATACTTTTTATCTCGGAAAATTTACTGTCCTGAGGGATTGCCCACGCGGGTGGAACCACGGGGCGCAGCTCGTCATAGAAAATCCCGATAATACATATTGTGTTGTTCTTATATGAAAGAGAGAAAAAATTTGCAAAAGCTTTTCAAAAAGGTAAGCTGTATAAATTCCAGGATCAACTTTTCACTAACTATACTTATTGCTTTGGATGTATTCAGAATGCTTCAAAACTCGGAATTCGACACATCCCTGTTTAATCACGACGGACCCTGTACATCTGTTCACTCACATCCCGGCAAAATAATTAAAACGCCTGCTCTATGGAGGTTTCCGACGTATTTCTCTATAAGCCAAGATTATGCAATATGGAAGCCTGCCTTTGAGTGCATAGCTCGGATGCCGAACTTCGAAACATCCCGGATTGTTCTCCTTTCGGTACACGAATTTGGGAAATGCTTTGGGCTTGAATTTGTTAAGTCAAAATTTTATGCTTGGTTGCTTACGAATCTAATACTTAAATACTAGCTGAGGACTGAGAAACAGACATACTTTTAACTAAATCTTACTTTAAACATTTCATCACCATCATCACCAACCAAGAAACCAGGTCAAAGGGGCGGCCCAGAAGAAGATGGCGCGACGACATAGTGGAAGCTGCCGGAATCACCTGGACGAGAATGGCTCAAGAGCGACAAGAATGGCGTTGCATGGAGGAGGCCTATACCCAAATTTGGGTGCCCAAAAAAATACAATTAACTACTACACACTGAAATTTTATATAATTTATTTGGGAATAAAGGCTTTATTAATTTATTTATTTATCAACAACCATTAACGGTCCACTGCTGGACAAAGCTCTCCCCTCTCTCTTAAATTCAAATTCAAATTTATTTATTTCAGGCAACAAACCAACCCACACAATTCAATAAATAGATCATCTATTCATAATGTAGTTAAACGCAGAACAGTTATTTAATTAGCGTGCAGGTGTTATAATACATTGGCCAGAGAAATTGATGTAGATCTGTTTAATACATCGGCGTTGGGGCTTAAGGCGCGGTCTGATCACGATTTCAAATTCGTTTTTCACCCGCTCACGCCATGATCTATTTGCTATCTAAAACGGCTTTGTTTAAAGTCGTAAATCGTATATCATCATATTTGATGACGATGATGACTTTGTGCTTGTGTTTATATTATTTTGAGGGTTTTTATTTAATTTATCAAAGTATATAAATGAATTTCAACATTTAACTGGTTTAAGTTTTAAAAGACTAGTCTGGCTATACAATTCGTACAAAAAAATATGTTGTTGTCGCTGAAAATTCAGAGTTCTTCAATTCAGAAGCTATTTTTATTGTGCAATTTGTAATATGTTTTTTTAAGAGTCTAGACAATTTTGAAAATTTTGATTCGGTTAAGATTATTACCAAGGGGTTTTTTCTCCTTGTAATATTTTTTTTATCTGATCAGCTAATTTTGTCACGTCACACAAAGCGTTTAAAAACACTTCTTTTGGTAAGTTTTGCGATTGTACCGCGTCTTAAGCGACTTATGAACGATTGTTTCTTTGACTCGTGATGGAGGAACTAAATAAGCTAACTAGTTTGTTTGGTTTATCTATTGCGGGTCGAGGGGGCAGTTGTTCGTGGGTCGCTTCAGTCTAGCTCATATGTTATTTTCTTTTCTTATTTTTATTTTTTTTAATAAGATTCGTACACATCTACCATTGATAAATACAGTTCCTATATGTGAAAACTTTTAATTAGCCTTAAGTTATATGTATAATCAAATATGTTTTTAAGTACCTAGCTGTTAGTTTTCCTAATATAATAAAATAAAATAAAAATATAAAAATAAACTAAGGTAATAAATCAAATTCACAGTGACACAATACAATTCCAAATAATAAGAGAGGGGTAAAAAAAACTTAAGTACAATTTTTATTCATGAATAAACAGCTGAATTTTGTAAAGATTGAGCTAATCACCGTGACGTTTGACAAAGAGATAGTGAACATTATAAAGATGCTTTATGGTAGGAAAATAGCGAGAAACCAAAAATTTAGAGTTAAATATAAGACGAAGTCAGACTAGACTAGACCCTAGGCGTGCTTAGGGTGCTTATACGAGTAGTCTTGATTACTAGCTCCCTTTATATGCCTCTACTATAGCTCATCAATGTATTGGCTATTGTTGTCATATCGGCTGCGTTACCAGTTGGCTGGATCTGCATCACAATGTGTGTGAAGCTGACGGTAGGATTAAGGGAAACGGATAATGCTATTGGGTCTTGTAAATGCCTTTATTAACTAAACAAAATACAAGCTAAAACTAACACTACAAATACAGTTAGACTGCCCATAGACCGTTGAAGGTCTAAAGATAATCCAAATGCTTAAGCCCACTACCAGTTGGCAGCGTACCCAGCATGCTGGCGGCATTACCACGTTGAATGGCAATGCTTATGCGTTGAGCCAGAAACACGCCAGCATTTTGGTCACGCGTCGCATTAACCAGGCGCTCTGAAAGACTTTGGGGTCTTGTTAATGTTGGCCACCACATAGTATAGAAGTATAGAATAAAATTAAAGTGACTTTTTATGGTTCCGTACACAAAGGGTTTAAACAGGACCCTATAACTAAGCCTACACTGTCTGCATGTCCGTCATCTTTCAATGGCTATATTTTTTGAACCCAGTTTAAATTTTCAAAGAATATTGTGTAATGCGCGATAAAGTCCGAAACGTGGATATTGGCCAAAGAACCAGAGTCACCGACATAGCTGTTAAAATTTGCAAGTTGAAGTGGCAATGGGCAGGCCACATCGCTCGAAGAACTGATAACCGATGGGGAAGAAAGGTTCTGGAGTGGAGACCACGAACCGGAAGACGCAGCGTAGGGAGGCCTCCCACTAGATGGACCGACGACATTGTGAGAGTCGCGGGCATCCAGTGGATGCAAAAGGCAGGATGTCGTTCAGTGTGGAGGTTAAAGGGGGAGGCCTATGTTCAGCAGTGGACGTCTTCTGGCTGATGATGATGGTGATGATGATTGTGTAATGTTATGGCGAATCAACTAAGAAATAACAATACAGTCAAAAGATCGTGAGGTCTCATCTTTAGTCCTAAGTTAGAAGGTCTAAGTCTAAGGGTTGTGTCTCAAACAATCTCAATATGTTAGTCTGATCAGATGACAACCCCGGATTCTACAGCTTACGATGTGCTTGCTCGATAGAGGAAGAAGGCACATGGTAAAGAAATACTCTTAAATGAATGTCATGACCCTCAGGCAAGAAGACTACGGCCCAAGGAGGACAAAGAGGCGAAGGAAAACTCATTAAAGCAACATACGCCGATGTTCCTTCGTAAACTCCCATCGATTCATTTAGTTTGCTAAAATATTATCCACCATTTCACTGAATTCGCGCGCATTTTGCGTCGCCATTTGCAATCTGTCATTTGAAAGTAACGGTTTTTTGTCACGTGACGTTTATAAATGTCCGTTCGGATGTGATGCAGTGTTCTGAACTGATTTTTTTCTTTTCTGTGTTCTGAACAGCACTGATTGTTGTGTGCTTGTTTTGTCACGGAGTTTTTGTAATTTACGTTGTTTTAAATTAAATTATTGGTGTCATGATAATATGGTATAGCTGTACTAGCTATGTGATTAATCTAAGTATCCATTAACCATGATTATTTTGCGAAAAAATAAAAACAACACGAAATTCTATTAACGGGATTCATCTCCTAATTTCCCATTCTTGTGTAATAACTATCGTTTGTTACTTTATGTCAATCGTAAGACTGATATGATGTAACATCATCATCATCATCATCATCATCATCGTCATCAGCAGCTGCCAGAAGACGTCCACTGTTGAACATAGGCCTCCCTCTTTTACCTCCACACTGAACGACAGCCTGCCTTTTGCGTCCACTGGATGCCGACGATTCTAACAATGTCGTTGGTCCATCTAGTGGGAGGCCTACCTACGCTGCGTCTTCCGGTTCGTGGTCTGATGACGGATGAGGGTCTGATGACGTTGTATGATGTAACAGATCTTGCTATTTCCGTGGATTTTGTGGCGAAAACAAAGTTAAGATAGCATTCCGATGTTGGATAACGCGACCGGCTATCGCGACCCACTGCTCAATATGAATTTATATGGACTGCTATAGAATACGAGCAACCGCGTCGCGCGACGTGTGGGTACTTGCAAACTTCCAACATACGTATATCAGCAGTCATCTTCATCATCATTAAAAGCGTTTTAACAGTCCACTGCTGGACTTTTAGCCTACCCCTGAAAGGGTTGATTCGGCCATATCCACCACGCTGGCCCAGTGCGGATTGGTGGATTCACATACGCCATTGAATTCCTTCTCCGTACGTATGCAGGTTTCCTCACGATGTTTTCCTTCACCGAAAAGCCAGTGGTATGAAAATCCGTACATAAGCTCCAAAGAGCTCATTGGTACGGGCCCGGGGTTTGAATCCGCGACCTCACGCTTTCAAGTCTAGCGGTCTCCCAAATGGGCTACCACGGCTTCCACGGCTATCTGCAGAGTAAACCAAAGATATTCCATGGGCTGTCAGTTCTGTTTGGAAAATACAACGGTGGCACAACTCAACTCTACGATCATATCACCGCATCTCATCTCTCAGGATCGAATTACGGCAGCCCTAATAACTCAATGACCGCAGATTCACCGTAGCCGCCGCAGGGCTATCACGTTACGGCAAACCGATTACCGGCGACAGCCGTCTACGCGTAGCTACGGCAGAATCGGTCATGACAGTAAACTCGCTATTTCGTATCTTGATGCGTTACATAATTGGCCGTTAACTGGCATGCCGTAGACTTGCCTAGCACTTGCTATACTATGTATGATTACGGCAGAATCGGATCAGGACAGTAGCTGGCACAAGTTCACACAATTTGATCGGTCCAATTTGCTCTGGTTGCTACTGGGCTGCCTTACAGTTTCGTGCCAAACTTGATACATAATACATCGTGTTGTCAGTGTCTCATTTAAGGTGTCAGCGTGTTTTATGCCATCGCTGCTGCAGCATGATCATCCTCTCTGATGATCGTCTTTTTCATTAGCTTAACCTATTAGATCCCACTGCCGGGAAAACGTCATCCCCATTGCTTTCTCTTCTCACGATTCATTGCTAGCTGAAGCCAATCACGGCCAAACGAATTTCGTCCAGCTAATGCTTTCGGCACCCACTTCGGCACAGCTTTGCAACCACCCACGAGATGGACAGACGATCTAAAAGAGACCACAGGGAAACGCTGGATGCAGGCCGCTTCCAACCAGCCCTTTTGGAGATCGATGGGGAGGCCTATGTCCAGCAGTGGACGTCCTATGGCTGAAATGATGAATGCTTTCGGGGCTTTCCTGGGGGTCTATGCCCGTATTAAGAAACCCAATGCGTGACCTTTGGCCATCTTACTGGGTGATTCGACCGATGTGACCTGCCCGGCCCAATCCAATTTCAGCCTTGCAGTATTGAGTCCACATCCACGATTTCAATTCTGGATCGCAGATCGGTGTTGCATACTTGGTCCATTCTTTTCACTCCAAGTAAGTTGCTTTCCAAAATTATACCAAGGAAGCTAGACTATAAATCCTTAATCCATCATCATCATCAGCCAGAAGACGTCCATTGCTGAACATGCCTCCCCCTTTAACCTCCACACTGAACGACAGCCTGCCTTCTGCATCAGCTGGATGTATAATCCTTGATTATATATATTAAAAGTAAACAGCTGCACTAACCTGATGGCCATGCTCTTCGCCTTGAGATGGTGCCATCGCTGGTTCATCTCGTCCAGACGCCGCTGCAGCATGACGGCGTCCTCCTGTGAAGACAGGCTGCCCAGGAGCCGCCGTCCCGTGCCGGTGAGTGACGCGTACACATCGCGGTGCGTCTCGATCTCCGACTGGAGGTCCTGGGGAACACAGAAACAAATACTGAGGACGACATTTTGAAGAAAGAAAGAAGAAGAAAGAAAAACATTTATTTATGACAGAAACAAAGATACAAAGACATTACAATACCTAAAATACCTTTCCACCTTCCCTTCCCCTTCCTTTTTTTTACTTTTTCTATACGTGAAATCAGCTATTCCCAAAGTGGGCGATAACGCCCCCTTGTGGGCGCTGCAGGCCTAAAGAGGGGCGGTACGAGACCCAGAAAAAAAATGGGGGCGTTGTGTAGAGGCTTGGGGGGTGATTTGTAATTTCATTTAGCTAGGAGGCCTCTTAGACACAGACTGCATGAGCTCTCGACTCTCAACTACAACTTGTGAACATCACCGCTAATATAGCTCACAATAATCGATTTAATTTGAAGTTATAGTGGTTTTTGAGTAGGTGAAAAAATTGGAGCGCTAAAAAATAATTTATTCTCAAAGTGTAGACAAAATAAGTTTGGGAACCCATGCCTTAAATGAAATACGGGGGCAGTTTCTGGAATGGATATGGGTTTAGAAAAATTATTGGTGCCAAAATGTGGATGGATTCTCTGAAAAAGAATTGGATTCTTTTATTCTCTATTAAGGTGGTTTGTTTCACAAATGGCGGGAAATTCAAATTTCAAACGGTTTTCTTGTCCTTGTAGCAAGGCCGGGTAATTATTGTAAACGATCATGATGTTTGCGCAAATTTATTATTATTCTTTACAAAATCATGTATTCATGTATAATGTATTCATGTATCATGTATTCATGTATCATGTATTCATGTTTCATGTATTCATGTTTCATGTATCATGTATTCATGTTTCATGTATTCATGTATCATATATCATGTATTCATGTATGTATTGTAAGCTATTTATCTCTAATGCATATTATTACTTACATTTGTGAATAAATAAATTTTTGCTGTTTCAAACGGTTTATTCACAAATGTAAGTAATATGGTGCGTTCCTGTTAAGTAGTTGAACATTATAATGTAAAGGACAGCCAACATTTTGCGCAAACATTGTGTTATTTAAAAATAATTACCTGGCCTGGCAACTAGGACCAAAAAACTGTTTAAAATTTGAATTTCCCGCCATTTGTGACTCGTACCACCTTAATTTGAATGGTCTGTGAAATTATTTGTAGTTTGCATGGTCGGAGATGGAAATGCCTTTTTTGTAAGAAGAACTTGTTCTCAAACGATATGTACCTGTAATACGTCGTAGAGCGCTTCGTGACAGAAAGAAGACAATTTTTTCTAGGCCCACCGAATTTACCGTATATTGATGGGTATAACACTAAAAAATGCATCGTTTTTTTTGTACCATTCGGACGAAAGATAAGGTAAAAATGAAACCAGAATAATAATATAAAGAATAATATGTGTTGTTTTGATTTTTGCCACAATTCATTCATTTCCCTTATAAAGTCACTTGACCGGAACGTTTTTAATACGAAAAAGGATGCATGCTTAGGAATTTTTATACTAAAATAAATAGACCATATTTTACAACAGTGGCCATAGTAATCGGCTTTTGTCAATATTCCGGTTTGATCCGATATAGCTAATATTACCACTAAATCTAAAGATTATGAGGAACAAATCGACATGAGTTTCATTACTATACGGTATTAGTTTGTGGTGGGCCTATTTTTCAAACAAAATAAATTGTCTCATTTGGCCAAGAGATCACTATAATCAAAATCACCAAAAATCACGGTGTTTTCCGTCTCATGGAATCCCTCCGTAACAGGTAAAATTTTATTTCTAATGCTATATTTTTCTTACGGTACATAAAAGTGATATTCCTCTTCACTACAAAGTATTATGCTGATCATCAGTAACGGTCCAGTAACCATATTTTTACGAGCAAAAAGACCGTAAAACCTCAGCGCATAACGCGACCGTCTTTTATTCATACATCATGCCTTAATACTAACATCAGAAGTGGGATACAGTTGTAGTTGTGCTGAGAGTCCTGTTTGGGCGACGTAAAAGGACAATTTGTAAGAGTGGCCTAAGGATTGCCGGGATCATGTGACAAATGCTGTCCTCATTCTGGGACGGAGTAGGGTTGTGCGAAATGGAATAGACGGCAGATGACAAAATTAGAACAAAAGTAAAATACGGCTCAGACGCTCAGTACGTGTAGCTTTGCGGTACCTTATCATCATCATCATCAGCCAGAAGACGTCCACTGCTGAACATAGGCCTCCTCTTTAACCTCCACACCTACCCTCCTGAGGTACCTACTTGTGTTCTAATATTAGGTTTCATGACAATGACAGTAAAACTGTAAAAAAGGGGGAAGACGCGTGACATCCATACATTGTACCCAATAAATATGGCTCTGTTTCGGCTCGAGTCAGCGGCGACGTTGATGTCTACACTGTAAACGTCAACTTCACCGCTCCACTAGACACTACACTATACCATAGAAGTGACATTTAAAGAAAATTTAGTTAATTGTTTTTAAGTATTTACGAGTGAAAAGTAATGCCGTGAAACTTGTTTTTTGTCTTCAAACTGTTAGTGCACCTTGCGAAAACTCAGGAAGTAATTTTTGCTGCTTTATTTCACACAATTTTGACAAGTAATTCACGCGCTATCAAAACACCAGTTCGATTGTGACTGAAGTGGATTGTGCCCCGGAGCCTATATTGTGCGGTCCACGTCAAGAAGTTCGTCCCGTATCTTCCCCCTATTTACTTACATCAATGTTTCATGATCAACAAAACACCTTATTCCAAGATTTTTTTCTAGACGTCCACATTTTCCGGTATAAAAGTATCCTATGTCCGGCCCTCCGACTATGTATATGCAATCATGTCACGTATCAAATCACGTCGACCCGTTGCTCTGTTGCTGCGTAAAAGAAGAACAAACAAACACACTTTCACATTTATAATATATGATACCAACGCCTAAAAGATAGTTCCAACGCAAGATTCTAGGCTTAGACACATCTTGCGATGCTTAATACGCATCAGACTGGTGGTGAAAGGTGTAAAAACCTTATATTTTATATTATATTTTTACGAGGAAAAATTTACCACCAACCCCTCACCATGTACTTTACTCCCAAGAGTATACCCCCAAAAATTTACCTGAATATAACATCGGCATGTTTTTTTTATTAAACTACTAGCAACGCACCCCGGCCTCGCTCGGGTGTATGTTTTATTTTTTTACACCTTGGTTTACATTATTGGAGTTTTAGTAAGGATCCTTATTTTTTTTGGAAATATAATAAAGCCTATGTCACCCGGGGATAGTGAAGCTTCCCAACAGTGGAAGAATTTTTCAAATCGGTTCAGTAGTTTTGGAGCCTATTCAATGCAAAAAAACAAACAAATCTTTCCTCTTTATAATATTAGTATATAGCATAGATAGACTTCTACTTGCCAGCCACATCGCCTGACTTCCGCTTGCCAGCCACAAGCGATGATGCGGTTTATGTTTTTAGATTTAAAAATATATTTTTAAGACGCAGTTTGCCAACCCTAGCTTCGCAGACGGTAGGGCGCGCAAACGTAGCGATGTTTTGCGACACACGACTTTACTTCAACGTAGTAGTTTGAGTTGGGCGATTTGTAACGCTCACAGTGGAAAGATTAGGTTTGTAAGTTTAACTGTAGCGATAGTTTGTGAACAAGGGTCATAAATTAATAAATGTTAGATATCGTTCATTGCTTTCTGAAGTTACTTCTTGCAGGTCAAACTAACCATACAATAAAAACTAGCTTAACCAAGATATGGTCTATTTGGCTATAGGTCTTATAAACAAGCTCAAATTCAAATTCAAATTATTTATTGAGAATAAAAACGCACAAATTCCACTAATATTTATCTCACATACTGTTAAACTTAAATAGATTTCCTAGTAAAAATAGGAATAATATTATAAAATTACTAATATAATAAATACAACAAATTGCTGTAAAAAAATGTCAATATAAAATTAGTATGTCATACAAATTGTCATTATAGTCATCGGCTTTTTTGCCCCTGTCCCATTGACCAGTAAAATTGTCATAATAAGTCAAAAAAACTTTCGTTACAGTTTTCCAACTGTCACAAATAATATCACAATCAGTGTTGGTAGCAAGGAGTGCATTGAAGTGGCGGCGGGCGCGAATCAGCGGAGACATGGACCGCGCCACGGTGCGGCTGTGAGCCACGTGGAAAAACTTGGACAATTTTCCATGCCTATTAGCCAGAAACCCGGGTTTATCTGGCACAAACAAAGTGTACAATAAATTGTGCAGATGCAAGAAGTCAACCGATCCTCTAGTCAAAGTCACACAACGAGCTATGGAGAGGGCTATGCTCGGGGTTTCTCTACGAGATCGAATCAGAAATGAAGAGATCCGTAGACGAACGAGAGTTACCGACATAGCCCACCGGATTAGCAAGTTAAAGTGGCAGTGGGCAGGGTACATAGCACGCAGAACAGATGGCCGATGGGGCCGAAAGGTTCTGTCGAATGGAGACCATGGACTGATAAGCGCAGCGTAGGACGTCCACCCATAAGATGGACAGACGACCTAAAAGAGACCGCAGGGAAACGATGGATACAGGCCGCTTCCAACCGGCCCTTTTTGAGATCGATGGGGAGGCCTATGTCCAGCAGTGGACGTCCTACGGCTGAAATGATGATAATGGTGAACCAAGATTGGGCTGAAAATAGAGCGCGCAAATATAGCTTCGTATTGTTTAAAATTGTTTTTCGCGCTGCTTGCCGATTGCTTGTAAATTGTGAACCGATTAAGGTGGAACCCCAAGGGTGGGTCAAAAGTCGTGGTAGCCTATTTGGGAGGCCTGTTTGTTTGTTTGTTTGCATTGAATAGGCTCCGAAACTACAGAACCGAATTGAAAAATTATATCACTGTTGGTAAGCTACACTATCCCCGGGTGACATAGGCTATATTATATTTTCAAAAAAATTTGGGATCCTTACTAAAATTCCAATAATACCCGACACCCGTGCTAAGCCGGGGCGGACCGCTAGTATTATATAAAACATTGTTTTACGATTACAAACTTACATTTTGTAGTTGGTATGTATGGATGCACCTCATTGTGCACTACAAAGCTAAGTTTGTCTATTAATATTTCAACTTTTTTGTTGTTTTTTTTTTTACTCCGTGGTGCCGTCCAATGCAACCCTTGGAGTGCGAGTCCTACTTGTATTTATCCGGTTTTTTATTTTATTTTATCAAAGAGTAATAATTTTTAGAAAAAAAAAAGAACCGACCTCATGATAGCCCGTTGGTCGAGTTGGTAGTGAACCTGCCTTCTGAGCTTGGGGGCGTGGGTTCGATTCCCACCTAGGACAAACATTTGTGTGATGAACATTTGTGTTTGTTCTATATCTGGGTGTTAATATCTATTTAAGTATGTATTTAAACCTATATATGTACATATATATATCAGTCTCTGGCAGCCATATCACAAGCTTTGCTTAGTTTGGGGTCAGATGACCGTGTGTGCAAAAATGTCCCGAATATTTATTTAATTTATTTATTTTATGACTCCATTTACAAACTGAAACTAAAAAGTAGAAAATATTGTTTAAAATTACGACTGAAATACTTTGTATCCATAGTCATGAATTTTTTTACGAAAAACAACAGGGCCCGGTCGCGATGAGTTTTCATTGGAAAGGTACTTACGGCTACTCGTATTTCAGGTAGCCTATTATAATGTATATTACAAACAACGTTAGCTATTTCCAAATAAAATTAATCAAAGACCGCTACAACCCCACACGCCCCAGTTAAGGGCGACCGCACGGTTATTAGTTTAAGGGTAGTCGCAGACGGGGCAACTAATCCGCAACTTTGATCCCGTAACCACAAGTCGCGGTTGATAAATATTTCTGTTTGCTGTGTTAACTGTGGGATGGTTAATAGTAATTGTTAATATCATAATATTCAAATAATGCTAATATGTAAGAAGTTATGGACATGTTTTTAGGGTTCCGTACCCAAAGGGTGAAAATGGGACCCTAATACTAAGCCTACGATGTCTGCCTGTCTGTCTGTCCTACCTTTAAACGGCTGTATCTTTCGCACCGTAATAGATAACTAGATGACATTTTTACAGAATATGTAATGTTACGGCGGATTAACTAACAAATAATTTATTTATTTAATTCATACAGAAACACCAACAGTACACATATTACAAACTAAATAATACAAATAACACTTATTTATAATTGATACAGTTCTGATATGTGCACCTTTAACTGGTGTAAAAAAAAAGTTTAATTGAAAGGGTCCCAATACAACAAAACAATTTTTTATGTATTTTTGTATTAGCTCTAATGAAAAAACGGTAATACGTACAAGCTGTATTACACTCTCTAATATATAACAACAAATAATAAATAATGGCCAAGTGCGAGTCGGCGACAAATTTCTCTTCATTACTAAGCAATAACTGGTACTTTCGTTATTGAATTTTATGGTGGACGGAACCCTCAGTGCGCGAGCCCCCTTAGCCGGTTTATTATACTGAAATTTCAGTAGGAAAAACTTGTTGCAAACTTTTTCTTGTAACAATTTTATATAGGTGGGTAGAACCATAAAATTGATAAATGGGACTAACTAAATCATCGAATGCGTTACCTTCCGGACCCGGGTATAAATAAATATCTGGGACATTTTTGCACACACGGTCATCTGACCCCAAACTAAGCAAAGCTTGTGGTATGGCTGCCAGAAACTGATATACGTACATATATATTTTTAAATACATACTTAAATAGATATTAACACACAGACATAGAACAAACACAAATGTTCATCACACAAATGTTTGTCCTAGATGGGAATCGAACCCACGCCCCCAAGCACAGAAGATAGGTTCACTACCAACTGAGCCACCGGGGTAGTCACCGGGGTATGTCCTAAAACTGCGACCAGAACCACCGGAGGATGGGCAGCAGCTTCCTATTAGTTCACGGTGAACTTACTGCGATCCCCAAGCCGCCTGCCAAGCGTGGGGACTATGGCAACACCCCCTCTCGAGGGAGGCCTTTGTCCAACAGTGGACGTTTAATGGCTGCTGGTGGTGCTGGTGTTACCTTCTGATCGAACGTAAGTAACATGTTTGTAAGAATTTTTCAAGATGTGGTTGCTTTATGGTTTTCATGAAGGATCATGAAAGCTTATTGATCTAAATCAGTGCCTATAAAGACTAGATGAATGGGGAGACGCACTGCTTATTTATCACGCCAGGTGGCGCATAATCGCTGGTGTTGTTTCACTGTCAAATATCAATAGAAAATTTTAGTAATTACACAATAAATATCGTCTGGTATTAAAACAGGTATGTTAATTAATATTTATGTAGTTTATTAATAATAATTATGTAGGTATATAGTATGTTGTCTATATTATGTAGTCTATGTATATGTGTGATGTATGTATATATAAGTATGTTATATTTATTTGTAGTCTATTGATTGTTTGTTGTTATTTGCATATTTACTTTTGTTTTTTAGTTAAGGCCACAATTTTTTTGTATAATTCCTTTCCGTGCACGGTTGCCTGGAAGAGATCGCTTTAAGCGATAAGGCCGCCTGTTAAAAGCCTAGATAATATTTTTATTGTAATGTTTATGTTATTCTTGTTTTGTGGTATTTTAATAAAGAGTCATTGTATTGTATTGTAAAACATGCCTCTGTGTAGTGCATTTCAGTGTAAAAATAGAGGTGCACACCGTTTTCCGTCTGTTGAGAAAAATTTATATTGATAATTTTATTGCATACCTACCTTACCAAAGATTCGCTTTTTTAGCAGCTAAGGAAGCATTAACTCTGTTTTGAGATTTGCCACTGTCATTAGAGAAACATTTTACTGTTTAAAACCAAAGTTTATTTTTATTGTTTTATTCAAGAGCAATGTAACCTCAAATAAACCACACCATTACAGAACCAGCGAAGGTGGCGCCATCTGAGATAAGTTTTGCCTGTGGCTTCTCGTGAGTAGTACATATTCTATGACATTGGTCAAACTGCAAAGAAAACTGACTCTTAATTCCACACAACACATTCTATAATTTAATAAAGGCCAGGACCAAATAAACAGCCAGTAATGAGAGTTAGGGTTGCGCACACAGACGCCCTGATTCGGCCAACGTGCTCCAGCTTAGGGTAGGGATGGGACATTTAGCAAAATAAATATCGACAATTTAAATTAAATAATAATAATAAAAAGGTTATTGACTTGGCTCACGAGGTTACCGCCATGTGGTATGTTGACTCGACGATCATTGTCCCGATAGTCGTATCGATGAACGGCCTTATAGCGAAGAGCCTCGACCAACACCTTAAGAGGCTCTCGCTGGATGGTTGGGTCAAAGGTCAGATGCAGAAGGCGGTAATCCTTGACACGGCACGTATTGTCAGGAGGTTCCTCACTCTGCAGCCCTAACCACCGGTAGCTTGGGCCCTGCCCCGCTGCCGGCGGCACTCTAGGTTTAGGTTTTTTTTATAATATTTTGTTTTTATATTTTATTGTAAAAAAAACTTAAATTTAAGAATGAAAATAAATATATGTGCATAATAAAAAGGTTACACAAGAAAATGCAGAAAAAAATATGTTTGTCATGACAGTAAATAAATAATGCGTAACTGGAGTAATGCTCATATTTAAATCCGAAAATGAGCATAACGCTATTCGGGCTCCTATGAAACTCCTGTTTTTACAAGAACTTAAAATAGTGTCGTAAACTTCTCCTAAAATGATCACAGGCTATTTTTAGTTTTCAGTCATAATAAGCCTGACATTTTATGTTAAAAATTGTATGAGAAACGCTTAGGCATGCAGAATATGCGCCAACGTATCAAATAGGGGTCATATTTACAATTTTGGTTATGAAATATTTTAACAAGCTATTGTAAAGAAAAAAATGAGTTGAAAAATTAGTTGTTAAAACATCTATGTAAAGTTATGTAAAAATAAATTATTATAACACCGGCTTGCACTCACGATTATGTTTTTATCGGTCGAGACGATCGACCGGTTTCGGAGCCATTAGAGCCCCTTCCTCAGCCTCAGCTTTGCCTTTTCTTCTTTTTCCCTTCCTTTTTCCTTTTCCTTTATAATGAACCCTCACGCGAGTTTTGATGAAGTTATGTAAAAATTCCGAAATGAAGTGTATTCAAAATATCGATATATTTTAATTTAAGTTGAGCAGCTCAGCCCTAGTCGCGTCGACGTTGCGTCCACAAGGCAATATTGATGTTGTTTACCCAGGCTATCGACGCCACGCGAGACCTTCCTGATACTAAGGGCTTATAATAAACACACAGAAACATCAGGGGATAATCTTCACAAATAATAATAATAATAATAATATATCACTTTATTATACACCGAAATAAAAATACAAAAGTCACTTAAAAAATAATACAAGACCGGCAGTATAATAGGCGGCCTTATCGCCTTAAGCGATTTCTTCCAGGCAACCTTTGGATGGACATAATAGAGACAGGAGTAGGGTCGGCGGTGTAGACAATACATATAATATACATACATACATACAAATAAATACTGAATATGCAAATAATACTATTTAACTACTTACCAATACATACTATAAATAAAACATACATACATACATACGTACCAATTATAAAGGAAGATAGTGATTGTAGACAAGATTCTTGAAAATAGGAAGAGACTTGGCCTGCCTGATAGAAGGGGGCAGCTTATTCCACAGCAGGACAGCTTGCACAGTGAAAGATTTACTATAGGAAAGGTTAGTATGAGAGGACGTAGGAATCTTAAGTTGATGACAAATATGGTTGGCTGGCCTGATATAAACCAAGACTACGGCTTAGAAAAGGATAAGCGGCCACAGCTCTAAGATCAAAGTTTATGCCGAGGAAATGTACGCTTGCCGACATGGCCACAGACTTAAGGTCCGGTTATCCGAGTCGCGTAGGCAACAAAACGCTCCCTCAGTCCCCGCCAAGTTATAGCGACGATGTATTTTGCCACGCAAGAGTCAGGACGCCCGCGGGGGGAGTGCAACGACAAAAACGAACAATGGTCCGACCTCGATGACGCCTGGCGCGGTACTGAGCACGCATTCTCGCGACCTTTTTACGCTTTTAATTTGACTAAAAATCGAAACTATTCACTATCAGAAATCTATCCAAACCACAAAAAATGAATATGATTGCCTTTCAGATACAATTTCCAGGTTGTTACGAGCTTTCATTAGAGCAAAAAACGAAAAAATTAACTAAATCGACTTTGTTTCAGTTTTTTTCTTTTGTTCGAGGAAAGTTTATTCTATCGTGTTGAACCAAATCATAAACTCAAACACAGATGTATCTGTGACATGTAATTTTTCCCAGCTCAAATATTGTAATTTAACTGAAAAAAATTGATTTAAAACCGTCAAATTTGGTATAAGAGGCTCTTAGACACTTAATTCTTTTGTATCTTGATGTTGAGCGAACGACTCTATGATTGAAGAAGGTGAATATACCTAGTCTAGAAATAGGCCAAAAATATTTAAAGACAAAACCATACACTAAATTTGTTAGACTCATTGTACCCCAGAGAATGTTCAACCATCTACAATAAAATACATACAAATCTGTACAGCCATAATAGCAGGCTAAGAAATATTGCAAAACTAATTAAGGGTCCTGTATACCCTCTGCAGCTTTCTCTCTCGCACATTTTCACATTATTGAAGATATAAAATCAATGAGTGAGAATTTCCAAAAAGTAACAAAATCATGTCATGGTGTCTATCGTAACATTACAAACAAAGAAATTGTCAATTTGATATATTTTAATTTGACACAGTAAAATGGTAATAAGTGATTTTTATTTCTCGTGTCATTTTATTCCGTCAAATTACAAGATATCGAAGCAAACATTTCTTTGTTTGTAATGTTACGATAGACACCATGACATGATTTTGTTACTTTTTGGAAATTCGCACTCATTGATTTTATATCTTCAATAATGTGAAAAGGTGCGAGCGAGAGAGCTGCAGAGGGTATACAGGACCCTTAAAGTGTTTCTACCTAAAATGACTTGTGACTAGCGTTATTAGGACTTCACTATTCATCTAGACTTTCAATTTGAAATAACCAAGAATGTTTTAAAAGCCATGGAGACGTGACCTGTATCAAAACTCAGAACACCAGGGCTTGGTTCTCATCAAAAGGTCCGAATGTCTAAAAGCAACTGGTATCACCTACTGCGTTATATTTTCTGTGGCCATAGTGAAGGCTCTCCAATATGGGCAGAACGATTCTTTTTGTTATTATAATAAAGGGCCTATCTTATCTCCCACGGCGTAAAGTAGCCTCTTTTTGTGTAGATTTCTTTTAGGAATAGGTATTTTACCTACTCCTATTCTTTGATAGAGAAATGTGGGTTCAAATATGTAAGTAAGGGATCTGTATACACTTCACAGGTATACTTTACGTACATACCTTATACCTATTTTAAAAACAATGGGTGTGCTGTGCGTAGTACTCGAACTACTTAGTAAAGAAGTTTGCTACGGTTCAGCTCTGTAACGGCTGGACAGATTTCGATAAAATTGGATGTGATAATAAAAATAAAAAAACCATAAAACTGTCAACATAGGTAATTACTAAATCTGGGTAAAACCAAAAAGACTGTGGTTTAATTTATTTTTATTAACAAGTTTGTGAACATCTATACTAATATTATAAAGAGGAAAGATTTGATTGATTGTTTGTTTGTTTGTTTGCATTGAATAGGCTCCGAAACTACTCAAGAAAAATTATTTCACTGTTGGGAAGCTACACTATCCCCGGGTGACATAGGCTATAATCTATACCCGTGCGAAGCAGGGGCGGACCGCTAGTGTTTAATAATTACTTACGAGTATACATGTAATTTTTTTTTTTTAAATACCTGATAAAAAGCTGATAATCTTCAAAAGACTGAACAAAATTTCTTAAATCATAGCTAAGAACACAATCGATGAAGTCATCAGTCGGACAGAAACAAAAAATAAAATAAAATAAAAAATAAAATCATTTATTTCAGGCACTTCAATGACCCATAAAATAAAATACAAACTAACATTACAAATAAAATAAAATGATCTCACGCTGTAAAGAGGCGCTCCTCAACTTAAACCTAAGTGTAAATCTAAAGTCTAAGAAGCACAATAGTGCTGGGTAATTTTTTGTTGCCATCCATGTGAACCGAGACCCAATGTTTAAACATTGGGCTCCTTAAATCGTCAGAGACAGCCTCGAGTATCCTGTTAGCGGAACGACGCAGGCGAAACAAACCAAATCAAAACCAGCTCAGCCGTTTGGGAGCTATGATGCCACAGACATGCAGCCACACAGATACATGAGGTAACTATTAGCGTCGAGGGTAAAAAAATACTTTTATCATCTTCATCAGCCATGCTTGGCATCAAATTGCAGGACCGTATCCGAAACACTGAGATACGACGTCGCACCAAAGCTGCAGACGTCGTAAAAAGGGTGAAGGAACTTAAGTGGAACTGGGCAGGACACATGGCCAGACGTAATGATGGCAGGTGTACAGCAGTAACTGCGTGGTGGCCGAGACTAGGTTGGCGGAACCCAGGCCGACCGAGGATGAGGTGGACTGACCACATCAGAAATACTGTCGGGAACGAGTGGATGCGAATAGCGAGAGACCGGGGAGAGTGGCATAAACAAAGGGAGGCCTATACCCAGCAGTGGTCACTCAAGGCTGATGATGATCATCATCATCATCAGCCTTGAGTGACCACTGCTGGGTATAGGCCTCCCCCTATAACCTCCACACTGAACGACAGCCTGCCTTTTGCATTCACTGGATGCCCGCGACTCTCACAATGTCGTCATAGCCAATATTTTAATGATGGGAGTGAATGTAAAATGTAAATTCGGCTCTCTGTCGCTTTACACGCTTACGCGTACTACATGACTGGCTGATACAATACAATTTAGACCGGTCGCAGAAACTTATAAAAGAATATCGTTAAATACAACCTGATATATATTAGTTTTCGGACCTATCATCGCAATAATTACCCAAAAAACCACAGAAAAGAGACGATTTTTTTTCTCTCTTCTGTGCAAAAAACAATGCACGCGCTCTCGGAATCAATGACACATTTCAGCAGTTATGAACAATCAATCAAGCCTTCAATCCGGCCTGAAAACCGATAAAATTCAATTGTACATTAATTAAAAATTCGTTATGTATGCAAAATGTTTGACCGTCCGTCCGTTGATCACCGTGGACTGTCAGGGTGGCTATGAGTTCTAGAGGTTTTAGGGTGAGTTCTACCAAATGAGAGTAAATTTTATTCTTGGAATAAATCACCAATTATTCTAGAGTAAATCAATTTCACATTTTACCATCTACTATTCTAAGAGTATCTAGTTTATTCGAGAATAACTACTATACCACCGTTTTCCTACGCTATAATACGACAAAAGCGAATTGATATGACATAAGCTTGAATACCGTGGCGTTGTAAAACAATGATTGTTAGCCACAATACCCGGGGCATTGTCAGTGCGTTGCCTACCTTTGAGGACTCTATTCACCTCTATTCTACCTTTTCTTGATCCGTGGGCAAGCATGGTGGATTAGTGCTCATCCTCTCTCTCTGAGAGAAGGCCTGTGTCCCAACAGTGGGAACATGATGGGGCAAAATGATGATAGTTCGATAAAAAAAGGAAAAAAGGGTCACCCTAACAACTAGTTAAAAAAACGGATTGAATCTTAAAATTGATATCGGGATGTTGCAAAATCAATTTTTGTTTACCATAACGCGATATTGGATTCCAAACTACAATACGTTTTTCAATAGTCAGATTTATTGCTATCATTCCTTTAATTTACATGCCTAAATAATGTAGGTTTTTAAATCACTTTAAAAATCTTTTAGCTTGAAATTTTAATATTTAAAATTTCATACCAAAACATAAATCTGGACCAAATTCTTCGCATTACAAAATAGAAGCCAAATTCTGGAGTGGAATTTGCTACAGTTCACTACACAATTTTATAAGATTCTGATAATATTTTTATGGAATTCTTGTAATCTGGGCCTTTTTAAGGCCACAGTGAATAGGTATCTTCTAAATCTACTGCTCCATCGTAGACTGCATCATCGCTTAACATCAGGCGAGCTGGCAGTCAAACGCAAGCCTATTATCTATACTAATATTATAAACAGGAAAGATTTGATTGTTATTTTGTTTGTTTGTTTGCATTGAATAGGCTCCGAAACTAATGAACCGATTTGAAAAATTCTTTCACAGACTGGAAGCTACACTATCCCCGGGTGACATAGGCTATAATATATTATATACCCGTGCGAAGCTGGGGCGGACCGCTAGTTAAGAAATAAAAAGAAACCTACTTGATTAATATATTTAAAACTGCCATATTCATCATCTTCTAAAATATATTTTTAACTTAACGAGAAACAATTTCGTCGTTATTACAACGGCGTTATTAACGTTTTAATTATGTTAAAACAATATTTCGTTACAATGTAACCGATGGAGGAGGGAAATAGGTGGGGGAAAGGGGGGAGGATCCATCTCCCCTTGTCTTGAGGTGGCCTCTTGAACAGATTTATTATGACGCAGCTTCGCTTGAGTACTTTTATTCTGACGTTCCGGGCAAAGAATAAAATTTTAATTTGAAAGAAAAGACGTAATATTTATTTTGCCTTTAGAGTGCAAGACGCTGTGAGGCATCCCTCTTAATGTCTGCCTACAAACTGCTTGCAGTTTTGCTGAGTTGTTTAACAATAAAATGTATGTTTTTCACTAAGAAAAATAATAATATAATAACATAACGAGGTTACCGCCATGTGGGATGTTGACTCGACGATCATTGTCCCGATAGTCGTATCGGTGAACGGCCTTATAGCGAAGAGCCTCGACCAACACCTTAAGAGGCTCTCGCTAGACGGTTGGGTCAAGGGTCAGATGCAGAAGACGGTAATCCTTGACACGGCACGTATTGTCAGGAGGTTCCTCACTCTGCAGCCCTAACCACCGGTAGCTTGGGCCCTGCCCCGCTGCCGGCGGCACTCTAGGTATAGGTTTTTTAAATAATATTTTGTATTTATTGTAAAAAATGTATTGGAATCTATCAATGGAAGACGCAGCGTAGGGGAAGACGCAGCGTAGGGGAAGACGCAGCGTAGGGGAAGACGCAGCGTAGGTAGGCCTCCCACTAGATGGACCGACGACATAGTGAGAGTCGCTGGCATCCAGTGAATGCAAAAGGCAGGCTGTCTTTCAGTGTGGAGGTTAAAGGGGGAGGCCTATGTTCAGCAGTGGATGTCTTCTGGCTGATGATGATGATGATGATTGTAAAAAAAACTTAAATTTAAAAAAGAAAATATGTAAATATATGTGCATAATACCACCCACCCACCCACACACACACACACACACATTCACTCACTCACGTACACACAGACACCACACACACATAAATACTGCATGCATATATTACTAAATTTAGTTATTAGTTTTGTCAATATCTGTCACCATTACTTGGAAGGAACTGACTCCTATAATACAGGTAATCTACCTAGCATAGGAGTCAGAGATTCACTTACATTGTATATAAGTTATTATGAGACAAATAAATATTTTTGTATTTGTATTTGTATAATAATAAAAAACCTGTGTATTATTAAAAATGTGAAATAAACTGTCTTTTTGTCATAACTTCATAACTAAGCGGCAACGTGGCAAATCTATTTCAGTATACAATTAAAGTCACGTGAATTCCGATGTTATATGTAACACATTACTATTTCCACACCACATTAAGTACTAATTAATTTTGATTGCAACAAAATGAAATCATTTTGTTAATCCCACAGCGTCATGTTTCGCGGAAATAATGTATTGCAGGCGATCCATTCGCGGTTTTCACACATCGCTCACTTCCAGCCGAATAATTATTATGTAGAAAATAATTAAATATAAAATTACTGTTGTATGTTCAATACCAAAAATATTTGCTATGAAATATAAAGCTTTTTCCTCGATTGTGTGCTATTTTAATGATAGGCTTTTATTTATAAAATTTACTAGCTGCGGTTTCACCCGGGTAGTGATAAAAATGGTGATGATGATGATGATGATGATGATAATGAAAAGTATGCTTATGTCACTCTCCAGCCATTGAACTATACTCATGCAAAAAATCAAGTCGATCCGTTGCTCTGTTGCTGCGTGAAAGAGGAACAAACAAACCACCAAACCAACAAAATTTTCGCATTTATAATACTAGTATGATGGTTTATAATTGTATCTATTTTCTTTTGTGACATGATTTTATTTTACTGCATTTTGTAATTATATATTTTATTGATGATTAAATCTGATTGGAGTTTAATGCCATTTTAGTTAATAATCAATAGACATAAACATAAATGATGTAGGCAAATATTTGCCGCCTCACAAGCAACTGCCCCATCTACCGCGTTAGTCTGTGACCAGGTCACAGGTGCGCGCTAACCTGCGGCGGTAGGCGCCTCGTTAAATTGATACACAGTTGATACTCTTCAGAGTTCTAAATCCCTGGTACCTGGGCAAACTGGTAACTTGAATATAAGTTACCAAGTTAGGTAACATTGCAACTTGAGCGCACTGCATTGCAGTTTGTATTATTTTTTACTAGCAGTGGCACGCGGTTTCACCATCTATCCCACCGGAACCGGATGGATGTTATTTAACCGGAAACCTGAAGCATCACACTATAAACACAGACTCGTATTTCCTAGATGTAGGCTTCAAAAACATAATAAAACCCCTTCTTAGAAACAGTGTGCGTTTTTACTATCTCTTTCCAGATCAGGTCTTAGCGAAAGGAAATTAAAAAAATGCAATTTAAAAATATTTGATGAGCCAAGCATACTACACTGAAGATATCATGTTTATTAAAGACCAGGATATAAGCTTTTTTTTTACTCGGATAAGTTTGCGTTTGACCACCAACTCGCCTGTTGGTAAGCGACGATGTGGTCGAAGATGAAGCACGCAGACTTAGAAGATCACTCTGTAAATGTCCATCATACTATATTATTATAAATGTGTAAGTATATATATTTGTTACTTCCTGACGCTGAAACGGCTGAATGGATTTACATGAAATTTGGAATGAAGACAGCTGTAAAGTAGCGAGTCTGTAAATTTTCTACATGATTCATTTCGGAGAATGTGCATCAGAGCTACGTGACCTTATCCTGTACTTCCCTTTCTTACCTTCTTCAGTCATAAGCCAACTACATCGTCGTTCACCAACACGCGAGTTGGTGGTCAAAAGATTTAAAAAAACCACTGTCTTTCAAGTATTTTGTTTTATAGCAAACTAGCGGTCTGCCCCAGCTTCGCACGGGTATAGACGGGAACCTATGTCACTCGGGGATAGTGTAGCTTCCCGTCAGTGAAAGAATTTTTCAAATCGGTTCAGTAGTTTCGGAACCTATTCAATGCAAGCAAACAAACAATCAAATTTTTCCTCTTTATAATATTAGTATAGATGACTATAGAGGAAACAACTTTAGAGACATTAGCTAAGTAAACTGGTCGTAAATGTTTTGCACTTATAGTTTTGGTAACATACAGTTTTAGCCCAAACTAGAAACGTTAAACTGAACTTCTTCCAGTGCCTTGAGCTGGTTGTAAATGATCTTAAAAACATTTTATTGTTTAGAAATAAAACGAAAGCTGTATTTACTTATTGAACACATAAAAAAACTTACACGAACGTTTTAAGGTCTTTTCGTTTTAGATTAGTTTTAGAACAGTTTCTCAAAAACATTTTATGGGTTTTCCGCTCCAGAACTTTTATGTGGAAATGTTTCTGTTCATTTACAGCCGGGAAGAAATAGTTGTTTTTAAAACCCGGTGGTGTAAACTAGCTTTGCGAATCTTGTTTCAAACGAAGCTAGTAATAAACTAGTTAAAACTTTATTATGCAAAACTTGCTTATTATTTTTATTTAAATTTAACAATATTATTTCGCTATCGTAATAGTTAATAAAGTGAGTTAAAATGCTATCAATGACGGTATAATAATTTTGGGTGCAATCGACATTGCGACCTTTCCCGTCACTCCCAGGTCAATTGAATCGAAAGTCATCATCGTCAGCCAGAAGACGTCCACTGCTGAACATAGGCCTCCCCCTTTAACGTCCACACTGAACGACAGCCTGCCTTTTGCATCCACTGGATGCCAGCGACTCTCACTATGTCGTCGGTCCATCTAGTGGGAGGCCTACCTACGCTGCGTCTTCCGGTTCGTGGTCTCCACTCAAGAACCTTTCTTCTCCATCGGTTATCGGTTCTTCGAGCGATGTGGCCTGCCCATTGCCACTTCAACTTGCAAATTTTAACAGCTATGTCGGTGACTCTGGTTCTTTGGCGAATATCCACGTTTCGGATTTTATCGCGCAAAGAAACTCCGAGCATAGCTCTCTCCAGTGCCCGCTGTGTGACTCTGAGTTTTTCCAAAAGGCCAACAGTTAATGACCACGTTTCAGTACCATATGTCATCACTGGCAACACACACTGGTTAAAGACCTTCGTCTTGAGCCACTGTGGAAACGAGAGTGTATAACCGTAATAAAAACTGTAAAATCTATTGCCAAAGAATGAGCTCGAAGAATACTTGACTTGCACTGAATTATTTCTTATAGACACACTGACGTTAATTTTATTTAGGTTTTTGAAAGGTACCTATTAGTAATTTTGTGTTTTTTTTTTTTTCTAAATTATTGTTTGTGTTGGTGTGTTAGTGTATTTGTTGAATGTTTTTCTTTTTTCTTTTTCAGGCAGCTCATGATCACTACTTTTGTAACACGGTCGAAACGACGAGCGAAAGGTAACTATAAAAAAAAAGATGTGCTTTAAGTCTCGATAAACATTTTAAACAAGTGTCATACAATTAGGTTTTATTTTATTTTTTTACTGGAATGGCTTATAATATCCAAACTAACATACAAAAACAGTTGGACGATGGACCGTTGAAGGTCTAAAAACCATCCAAATGCTCAAGGCTACTACTTACTACTTTTATGCTGGCGGCATTTAGGTTAGTTTTTCCTAGACCTAAAAAAATTACCCTTTTAGAGATATGGACTAAATCTTTTCTCCTTCCCCGTATTCGCATCACGTAGCTACAATTGGAGACCATGTCATACCTTCTTTACTTTTGGGACGCAATTATGTTAATTTAATAAAACCCTTTCAAATCAGTTGGTACGTCAAGACAAGATGTCAAAATTAACCTGAGAATTATCCGGGTACCGTCACTCGGGTGCACAGTACCCGGCCAAGATTATACTCACTGGTATCGATAACTTTGATTGAGAGAGTTTTTAGTGATTTTATGGTAAAACTAATGATTGAAACATCGCAAAACGTCCAAATTAGCTATTTGCCCAATTAGCAAAAGTGACACCATAAGTTGTAATTTTTTTTTTTTTTTTTTTTTGATAATTGGTTCACCAAACTGGTCATATACTCTTATCTTAGGAATAATACATTTGCGATGTTAAATGCGATGAATGCACAACCTTCTAGAGGTAAACACAGTCATCAGTTTGATGTAAGCCAATAAATACTCAATTAAAAAGACATTTTGTTTAGAAGATTCGTTATTAGACTCTTTCTTTCTACGTTATTATTGAAGTATAGAGTTTAAGGTTGCATAATTTCATAGAAGGAACCTTCTTTTAAAGCATGTGTGAACAATAAGTGAATTAGTTGTGTTGAAATCAAATAATCGGACGCAGTGAGTACAATCCATGTAACCGGGTACGAATTATCCGGTCAGAATTAACCGGTTATGGTCGAGGAGGATCGCGCGCGGTCGGAATGGCTAATGTACCGGATTAAAACCTTAACCGGACATCGGCGAACAAAATGGCGCGGGTTTCGCACGGTTTTTGCATAATTTAACAGGTGGCATAATCACGTTTGTCATTTCGAGGACAGATTTATATTTAGAAATATTTTTATGATAACGCATTATTAGCAATAAGCTATACCTAAGTATGTATTATGGGATTTTGAATGAGGGAGAAGTTAGTAATTTCAGTTATTGATATCTACTTGTTCCATATCTACGGAAATGGTGGCAGTGGGCAGGGCACATATCACGCAGAACAGATGGCCGATGGGGCTAAAGTTTCTGGAATGGAGACTACGGGCTGGTAAGCGCAGCGTAGGACGTCCACCCACAAGATGGACGGACGATCTAAAAGAGACCGCAAGGAAACGCTAGATGCAGGCCGCTTCCAACCAGCCCTTTTGGAGATCGATGGGGGAGGCCTATGTCGAGCAGTGGACGTCCTATGGCTGAAATGATAATGATGATCTACGTAAATGACTTTGTAATAACGGTTAGAAAGACAACATTTAGTAAAAATTTATAAATTAAAACATTATTAAGTAATTTGATGCTAACTAAGAATACTTTCAAAGAATACGTACAAATTCAGGCCATATTAAAAACAAACTTCCGCAATTCGTTGAAATTTGAGTCCGCCATAAATTGTGGTTTTATTTTTCATCCAATCTTTTTAGTACAAATGCTAAGTAGGTACAATGCTTTGTTACCAGGCCACTCTCACCTCTGACCTTTCGCGCTTTATTTGTTTCCTCTGTACTTTATTTGTTTAGACATTGAATAACCCATTATTTTTGTTTTAGTTGCCGTACCCAAAGAGTGCAAACGGGTCCCTATTACTAAGCATACGCTGGTTGTCTGAACGTCCTATTTTTTAACGGCTGTATCTTCGAACCGTAATAGATAGCCAGATGAAATTTTCACATAATATGTAATAATTATTATTTAACTAAAAAAAGGTAAAAATTAAAACAATAGGGCATACAAAAGTATTTTTGTATTTGCTCTATTGTAAAAATGGTTATACGTACAAGCGTCAAATTTGAAATGATTATAGTAAACAGGTAAACACTCTAAAGTAATGTAATGGTAAATAATAAATAATGGCCAAGTGCAAGTCAGTGGCAAATTTCTCGCGCGCTAGTACTTATATGGATGACCGCCTGGGGGTGATGTTGTCTTATTGCACTACTTTTTGCATTCTGTGGTAGTACGGAACCCTGAATGAGTGAGCCCAACTCGCACTTGGTTAGTGTTTAACATGTACAATGCAAAGATTTTTGAAAAAAACGTCTAGGACGTTATCTTGTTTAATACTTAACCTTAGTAAAAACTTAGCCTCGCTACACGCATACAATATGTTTTTAGATTATGATTAGAGCGCTGATAGTACTAGATTGACGCAGCGACCCAATGTGGGTCCTGGTCTACGATACTAAGACACGCCATTTCTTTCTGTCTTACGCTGTCTCCTGTCACTGAAAGATCTAAAATTCGCACAGGCCTTTCCACTCTCAAATATAAAAAAAACACGACGACAATTTTACGAAGAAGTAGGTCCTTCAAATTATGAACACATTCTATATTGTAACAGAAAAACTAATAATTCAATAATCGTAAGAGCCGGTGGTTCGTAAGAGCCGGTGGTTCGTATTGCAGTTGCAATCACATTACATCTCCACTCGCACATCTCGACACCACAAATTGCCCTAAGGGCCGTCGCAGACTCGACTCAATTGCCGTAATTCGGTTACCGAGATCGATTACCGGAGTGCGCGCTCCGCTTTATGCCGAACGTTCGATCGTTGATTGTGTTATAAATGGAACTTCGCCGGCAAATCATTTTAATTGTAGTTCACATTTTCATTTGAGAATCTTTTTTTGAAGTGAAACTTCTTATGCGACTTCCAACATGGTTGCGTTAAACGTTTAACGCTACCATGGAGGGGGAATAAAAAGAGACAGAGCGAGAGTTTTAGATGCCATTTATGAGGAAATTTTGAATTTTGTACATCCTTCTCATAGTTTATTAGTACACTAATATTTGCATAGATGGCAGAATATGCAACTTCCAACAAGGTTGCGTTAAACGTTTAACGCTATCATGGAGGGGGTATAAAAGCACTGTTGCGGTAAACGTTCAACGCTCCTTGGGAGGGGGAATAGAAAGAGACAGCGAGATTTTCACTTCTTCGGCGCGGAGGGACTCCACGCACAATATTTTTTTGTATCGGTTGTTTTATGTTTTATTTGTAGATTTTTGCTTTGTTTTACTTACTGGAGGTCTCGGTCTCGAACGCACGGTTGCCTACAACCGGCATCTTGCTGAGGTGGGGTTTGTGATATAAAAAACATTTATTATTCTTTTATTGGTTTTTATATTTTAATATTGTCTATTTTATTTTTGTCATAAATAAACTATGTCTCTAAGATGTCTATGTCTTTGGTCGACGAGATCTCGCAGTACCGGTACCAAAGGAAAACCGGATAAGATGGCGCGCACCAGGAAGACGTGTCATTTCGGGTCATGCTCTGTCTTTAGCATACAGAGCGTATGCGGAATTGTTACTAATACGTATTGTATTTAATAATTTGAGCAAGCGTGCCTCCTTAAACGAGCACGTCTCAGAGCTTCGTATTCTAAACGTGTGTAATATGGCGGCGGTTATGAGGCTCCAGTTTTCGAGGCGTTTGTTCCATTTGGGAGATATTGTCGGTGTCATACTTGTGAGTACTTTTCTTAGCGGCGAATGAAGGGATTTAAAAAAAATACAATTTTGACAACCTTTGTATAGAAAAGCTGTAAAAATGTGTTGTTAAAAAGTTGTTACAAAAATTGTAATTTTTGACCGACTTCAAAAAGGAGGGGTTTCTCAATTCGGTTCTGTTTTTTATGTTTGTTATCTCAGAGCTCTGTCATTTAAGAACCGTTTTTTTAAAGGATAGGTATGCTTTTATATCCCATAGAAATTTCATTAAAATCAGTTCAGTAGTTTTGTTTCTTTAATCAAAATAACTGGAAAATTTGCGAAAACAGAAATAACCGATATTGCCTATTTTACAAATTTTGACGTTGGTTTTTTAAATTATAAAAAAAAAACGATTGAGATGGTTTTTGACAGGTTTACCCTAACAAATTTATCAAAATTAGTATTATTTTTTCTTAAATTGTACGAGAAATGTGAATAAAGATTCTGCTTTTAGTTTTACTGACGCTACGCAAGTTTCAAGAGGTTTAATATACCTATATATTAACCAACGCATTATGAGACATTGGTTAAATGATATCTCTCCACATCTCCTCTCTAACATTAATTTAAACGTCCCAAGAATATCTGCAAGACATCCTAAATGTTTAAATATCCCTTTAGTGCGACTAATAACAGGCAAAACTCCTTCTTAAGAGCATCTAACTCCGTAAACACACTGGAAGACTTTCCCGACTTTGACTTGTTCAATACATCCTTGAATTCAATTAGACAACATATTAAAAAAACATATTAAATATTAGTAAAAGTTGGTTTGGTGTGTCTCCCTGACTGTCCTGTGTTTCATAGCATAAAAAGAATATATATCTACCTATTTTGTTTTTATTCTATCATAATATTAATTAAAAACTTTCTTTTCATCTGCATGCGCAAAAATTGTTTCAATATGCGAAAACTGCTAAATGGTGTTTAATTATAAAATATATTAGTAACTTAGTTATTTATCACTGTATGTTTAAAAAAAAAAAAAAAAAAAAATTACGGATGGTTATCACTTTTGGTCAGAATATACGATGATGGCTTCCTCATTAGATCTACAAATAAGCTAGTTGTAAAATAGTGAAAACAGTATGGCGTATGTACTTAACACTATGTCACAATATATTATTATTTCCACTCTCAAACATTGGACTTGTTTTTGTACAAAAATCACAACAGTAAAACATGCAATTTTAATGGAACACAGACGTTATTAAAAATGAACCAGTGAAATAGAATCATCATCATCACCATCAGCCAGAAGACGTCCACTGCTGAACATAGGCCTCCCCCTTTAACCTCCACACTGAACGACAGCCTGCCTTTTGCATCCACTGGATGCCAGCGACTCTCACTATGTTGTCGGTCCATCTAGTGGGAGGCCTACCTACGCTGCGTCTTCCGGTTCGTGGTCTCCACTCAAGAACCTTTCTTCCCCATCGGTTATCGGTTCTTCGAGGGATGTGGCCTGCCCATTGCCACTTCGACTTGCAAATTTTAACAGCTATGTCGGTGACTCTGGTTCTTTGGCGAAATAGAATAAAGCTAACAAATCCTTAAACAATAAAATTGAAACATTTTATAAACTCCGCTCAAGTTGGCAGCCTGCCCCTTGGCAAGAGGACACTGATTCTGCTCTAGGATAAGGGATTTACAAGTTTGCTTGTCTCGAAGCGTTCTCAGAAACAAGATCTTAGTTCTGAAATAATACTTAGACTCGCGATTTCATCTCTGAGCTTTGTTTGTGGTTTAGTGTAGCGCAGATTAAAGAGTTTTCGAAGTTTGTGCGCGTATACTTGTGCTATCTGCAACATGTTTCTGGAATAACTGAATTGTGTGTCTAAGTAGATTAACGATCTACGAAATATATTATTACTAGCGATCCGCCCCAGCTTCGCACGAGTATAGATTATAGCCTATGTCACCCGGGGATAGTGTAGCTTCCCGTCAGTGAAAGAATTTTTCCAATCGGGTCAGTAGTTTCGGAGCCTATTCAATGCAAACAAACAAACAATCAAATCATTCCTCTTTATAATATTATTATTATTATAAGTATAGATTGATTAACTATATCCTGTTTCATTATTGAAACTGACGTGGTTTTCACACATTTTATTTATATTACACGGGAATTACTCACGTAAGGTTAAGCCGGTTACTCCGACTATAGTTTTTAGTAATTCCCGTGTAATGTTAATAAAATTTAAAACTATATTCCATTTTCGTGTTATTCTTTTGGTGTTTTTATTGTCTCTGTTTCTGAAACAGTGTTGAGTATTAAAGGCTCATAGTCTTCAATACTTTACCTATAGATATACAGGGTTACTGGTAATCAGTTAGCATCCTCTTAAGCTGCTTCAATACGTCAAAACAAACAACTTTTGTTCCACGTCTTATAAAAATTCATGAAAAAAAATTTGCTGTTTCATAAATTTTTTCGGGCATAGATGATTATTTTTATATGGAATGGCTAATTTATTTTGGCGAATTTCGAAAAGTAAATAAAAACAAAGGTTAGATTGTTAAATTTAAAAGCGGTTTGTTTTGATTTAGGTACTGAGGTTACCCTTAAAAGGATGACGCTGATTGTATAGCCTTTTTTAATTTTACTTAATTTGCCTAGCAATCCGATCACAAGTTCATACGCTAACTCTTTGTATTGCCAAAATGGTTTTTTGAGTTGAAAGCAAAACATAAATCAATACCATAATCCGCCATAACATAACATTCGCAAAAAGCCGAGAAACTGAGTATATAAATCAGTCTCGAACTGCAGAACCGGATTCCACGCGTAATCCGGCCCACGGTAACCGCTTTTAACCGGATTTACCCGAATACAGCAGCCCGGGCACCTGTGATAACGAGCACCTACCGATGTAGAGTCTCAAAGCTACAGATTTTGCGGTATTTCTACCGATTTGAGGTCCGAAATTACGATGTTTTTTTTTTTAAGAAATGACGGTTTCACTTCTTCAAAAGTCGCGTGAGGATTCATTATAAATTATCGACCGATAAAACATGATCGTGAGTGCAAGCCGGTGTTATAATAATTTAAATGGACGGTTTCTTACAATTACTTTTACTTACGACGTAATACGTAATGACCATTCCATTTGTTGTGTTACAAAGATAATGTTTTTTATAATCTATACTAATATTATAAAGAGGAAAGATTTGATTGTTTGTTTGTTTGCATTGAATAGGCTCCGAAACTACTGAACCGATTTGAAAAATTCTTTCACTGTTGGGATGCTGCACTATCTCCGGTTGACATAGGCTATATATCCCGGCTTCGCCCGTGCGAAGCAGGGCCTACTAGTATGATATATTCATAGTTGAAATTATCTTTATTTAAAACGTTATCATAATATTATCAAATTTTAGAGGGCAATTCTACTGAATTTTCAATCACTGAGTCGAGCGTTCTCTCAATGTTGGTTCGTTCGTTACCGCTTCGAGGTTTAAAATATCTGGTTTCTTTGTAAAGATTGAATTAGTTGAACGGTTTGAGACCGACAGGAGACTTTTATGAGGCCTGAAGATTGAGGTGAAAGTTAACCGGGATGGCACTGAGTAGAACAATATTTTCGGTACATGTGAATGTGTGTGAATCATAAGCAAGCTCAAAGTAGCACAACGAGCTATGGAGAGGGCTATACTCGGGGTTTCTCTACGAGATCGAATCAGAAATGAGGAGATCCGTAGACGAACGAAAGTCACCGACATAGCCCACCGGATTAGCAAGTTGAAGTGGCAGTGGGCAGGGCACATATCACGCAGAACAGATGGCCGATGGGGCCGAAAGGTTCTGGAATGGAGACCACGGACTGGTAAGCGCAGCGTAAGACGTCCACCCACAAGATGGACAGATGACCTAAAAGAGACCGCAGGGAAACGCTGGATGCAGGCCGCTTCCAACCGGCCCTTTTGGAGAACGATGGGGGAGGCCTATGTCCAGCAGTGGACGTCCTACCTATGGCTGAAATGATGATGATGATGATGAATGTGTGTGCTGTACCTGGAAGAAATCATTTTAGGCGATAAGGCCGTCCATTATGTGATGTTTGATTTTGATGTTAGTTTAAGTTTCTTTTGTATTTTGTATTTGTAATAAAAATATTTTGTATCGTGTTGTATTGTATGTAGGTTAAAAGTATTCTACTATTTATGTACGGTGCGTTCGGATAGCCCCATGGTGTCAAAAATAACTTACAAACGCCAACAATGATCACATGTAGCGTTCGTTTTGGGAATGTGTGTGCAAAAGTGGCATTATTAACTGTTTTCGGTCAGCGGTCGGATAGGTCGAAAACAGCTAAAAATGCCATCGTAATCTGCCACTTTTGACCCACCTCGCGACATGGGATCGTTGTGATCGTTTTTTGACATTAAGATTTTGACGTTTGTTTTTCGCGGTGTTTTAGTGTTTTGTTTGCGCGCGACTGTAATAATTCTTCGGTTTCTCGTTTTACGACTGTAGCGTTCGTTTAGGGTAGGGATCAAAAGTGGAAAAAATTGCAAAATTCTCAAACCGAACGCTTTACATCAACGCCAATTTTGACAATGCTAAAAATGCCATCATAGCCTATACGAACGCACCTGTAATGAGCACTGAGCTTATGGGAAGTAAAACTTGAGTAAACACGCTTAATTGTTTCTTAAGTAGATTATATGAATATTTTTTAGAGAAAAGTCTGGCGTTACAATATTGTGTTTCTTGGCGGTAATGTGGGGGGGTACATAAAAAAATAGGACAAATTTCACGGAAAGTTCAATAATAAAACACTGTTTTAAACTATCACGGTTGTTCACCCACCGGTTGTTGTTTGTGGTTTAAAACCCTAATATTCTTCAAATTTAAATAGAAGTTATAACCTATTGAATAAAAAAAAAGGATTATTAAAATCAGTTCACTTACGATTAAGATATCGCGTAATAAAAAAAAATTGTGCGTGGAGTCCCTCCGCGCGGAAGAAGTTATACTTCAACAAGGAACCCTAAAATTATAACTAGGGCAAAAATATCAACAATTTAAAAACATGCTTTTCTCGAGATTCGAACCTAGCTCCTTAGGCTACTCAATCCATTAGCGACACCATTACACTACCGAATCTGCGTTAAACGTTTAACGCAACCTTGTTGCAAGTCGCATAAGAAGTATAACTTCAAAAATATACCTCCAAAAATAAAGTAAAATTGGGAAACTCCACTTTGGAAGTCAGTTCATAAGATGAATGATAATTATTATGAATAAACAATTGTGACACGTTAGGTTTAGCATAACAACCTTCATACATAAAATATTCGAGGGGGAGGGGGGAACACCATACAGCGTACTTCATAAATTACAACGCACAAATTAAATATTAATTCTGTAAGCTTAAATCCTACTTAAAATTGCTGAGGAATCCAGTTAAATTTAAAGTTTAACGTGATGCAATAGGGTGCAAATTGAAATGGAAGATTTGGTGTCGTAACGGGCAGCCGGTCGTCACAGCCAGATCGGCGCCGGCGAGGTGTTAAGGATTGGGGGTAGTTTAATTAGTTTACGTACGTACGGTTAAATGTTTGGGTTCAAGACTTGAATGGTTACATGAAAAGTTCCATTGAATGTAGGAAGTGTACAGGATGTCCAAAAGTTTTGAAAGGTTTTAGGTTAAGGGCCGTCCATTAATCAAGTGATGTTTTTATTTGCATTTTTTTTAATAACCCCCCCTTGGTGAGGTTTAAGACTATTGTTTGTGTATTGATTGTGATATTTCGTGAGTTTTGCTAAACAACCTCCCCCCCCCCCTTTCAAGCCTCTCGTGATTAATGGATGGTCACTTATTAACAACAGCTTTTTAAAAATACTAATGTATATTATAGTATACGTATAGACATGATTATGATTATCAATCATACTAATATTATAAAAGCGAAACGTTTGTTGGTTTGTTTCTAATTTTTTCACGCAGCAACAGTGCAATGGATCCACGCGATTTTTTGCAGAAAGAAGGCCGGAGAGTGGCGACATTTCTTTATTTAAATTTACGGTTCCCAGGCAATGTCCAATGTCCATATCCGAGTGAAACATACGGAGGATAGCTAGTTTTCTAATATATTGTAAAAAAAAACAGCGTTGACTATAGCCTTAAACACAAATGGCAAAGCCAAATTTATGCAAAAAAAACATGTTTATTTAAATATAATTTTTGGCAAGTTAGCTACTCCTAGCGGTAAATTTATATAATTCTTTAAGTAATCTGTGAATAGTGCTGTTGGCTGTATTATTATTAAGTTTATTAATCTATCCACATTGTACATTTTATAACATGACTGTTTTCTGTTCCTTAATAAATAAAATAAAAAATCAATGTAACATAATCATTGTTAGAACGCTTCCGATACTCTTAGAATTCTGAACACTAAAACTAATAGTCACCCACTGAGTCGTCGAGCAATAAACGTCATACAATAAGACCTGTAAGTGCGAGCGAGATAGACAGATATGACATGTGGGTGCGAGCGAGATGAGATGAGCAATGATTTATGACCTGACGACTCAGATGGTAATGCGTTTAGTATAATAAATATAACTTTACTAACCTTTTCAAAACACCGGAATTCTGCCAGCAGCACAAAATTAACATATAAAAACCTAGCGTCTTCGCACGACCGTGATTTCACTCTGTACCCCGGTTTCTTATAAAAGTACTTGTAACCCGTATACTCCGAACTGTCCAGGTCCACCTTCAGACCCCCAGAGAACGCCCAGTCACCTCCGCAGCCGCAGCATATGCCTTTGGTCATGAATTTTTCCCACGTGCGGCTTTCGGGTAACCCAATAGTATGGTAATATCCGGGTTGGCGTAACCCAAAAGTATTCGACCCAATTGCATGTCCTTGGGGTAACCCAAAAGTCGTGTAACCAAGGCTTGTTAAGGCTACATTTGAGTCTGTTAAGTAGTAATTTGAGCCGGCCGCCCCCGCGTGAGTGCGTGGGCGGCCAGGCCATGTCCCAGAGCTTGGTGGATCCTTGTGCCCCCTGGGCTTCCTTTGCAGTTTCCACTCTTCAGGGCTCAGATCAGCTGGTGGTCGCCATTTCCATTTGGCTATCACTCGTAATTTTTATGAGAAAATCTTCAGGCAGTTCTTTGGCACATTTGGTTTAGAGTAGTTTTTGTTATAGTTTTGTGGTCACTCATTTGACCTCCGGGTTCTGTGGGTTTTAATTGTTTTGTTGTCAAAGGATTGTGTCAATGGATCATCGCGGATTGTTATATACGAGTATTTAGAAGACAAACCAATTATGGAATAAATCGATCCGCTCCGCACTATATTGCCATACCCAATCAGGGTTATTGTTATGTATTACCTAATTTAAACATGCTACCTAACATCTGTATGTGAACTTCATAATAATTATGCAATAAATGATTGAGTATTGAGTATTTTTTTTATAAGTACTACCACGTTATTTTGCAGATTTTAAACTTTATAATGATGTATGATAATAAAATATAAAAAACAAAGCTTATATTAAGAAGATCCTGATTAATTATCTCAAAAAACCACCTAACCATATGACGCCAAAAACCTAGCAATTTCTAAAATGTAATATAATGTACGTACAACGTATTCTAAGAGAAACTAAGACATGAACACGGTAAAAATGAACAAGAAAGTCTGTAACAACCTCTGGAAGAAATCTCGCCAATCCCAACTCGAGTTACTTACTAATTAAAGTGAAAACCTACCCTCGGCTGAAATCACTGAATCATCCCTCCTCCGACCAGCACCACCCTCTTTGGAGACCCATTAATCAAATAACTCTCCTGTGATTAATTAGAAAATCAGCAATTAGTACAATCGCTGAAATTAAGGAGAAGCGTCAAGCTGGGGTATTGAACTCGCTGTATCTTCCCATATTTTAATCTTTGTACTATATATTCGTAGCTACATGCGAAGATTAAGGGTCCTGTATACCCTCTGCAGCTCTCTCGCTCGCACATTTTCACATTATTGAAGATATAAAATCAATGAGTGTGAATTTCCAAAAAGTAACAAAATCATGTCATGGTGTCTATCGTAACATGGGAGCTACGATACCACAGACAGACAAACAGATAAACACGTTTTTATAACACGCCTCTTTTTGAATTGGGGGTTTAAAATAATTGATCACCACTTCCACATTTTTCTTTTTATTTCTTCCAAGACCACGTACTAATCCCACTTTATAAGAAAATAAATTTGATACCGTAATCCTGCCGGGGATTAATATCGTATTATGGGGAATTATGGGGATCCGGGGGTTAATGACCGGAACGAATTGTTATACGCGTTTTTTGTTTTAGCGATTGTACTGTAAAAGAAAGTTGATAATAATACGTGAATTTTGTTATTCGTAATGTTGTGGATATTCAGTATTTTTAATACTGAATTTTCTAGAACGAAATGTTCTATCCTCGACCATACGGTCGCTTACTGTTAGGCAAATTGGTGATCAAACGTAGAACCCTCTAAAAACCACCTTAAAAAAAATGTTACTTTAGTTAAACAATTCTTAAAATTGGTTTTTCAACTTCTCGTCAAAACTGGACAAAAGAAAGATGTTTTAAACTATCACGGTTGTTCACTATAGTTATATGATTATTCTATATTTATTACCCAACCCTACCTGTAAATATCCCGTAAATAATCATATAACTTTAAAAGAAAAATTTATCGAACAAATCGCGTAATAACACAAAAAACCAGTCGAAATGAGAACCTCTTTTTTGATGTCACTTAAAATAGCTGCGAATAAAAAAGTTTTAACTATCAAGCACAATACAATGTTGGCAAATGTATTTTCAAATATAATACAACTGCAATTAACTTCATTTCTACAAAGACCAATAATAAAATGTTCCGTTTCCGGTAAGAACAATTTGGCTTCCTTCCAACAATAATTACCCTAAGTACCAGTACGTAGCAGTAACAACTTTAACTACGTTAGAATACCGGCAATACTTCCCTATCGTAGCTATACGGTCGCAAAACATCTACGTCGCAAGCTTCAATAGGTCCTACGTCAAGGCACTGAAATGCATTCTAGAATCATTAAGAAATTACGACCATTAGAGGTCTTAAGATCGAGAAGCATTTGAAATGTGGCGTCGGAGACGTATGGAAAGATTAGGGTGAACAGAAAAAAAAACAGGAAGTATTACATATTGTCAATGAGGTAAGAAATATACTAGCGAGTATAGAGACGAGAAGGAGAAAGATGTTTGTCCACCTTGTACATGACAAATTAATGAAAACCATCATAGAAGGAAAGGTAGAAGGAAAGAGAGGACCGGGAACACCAAGAAGAGTATTCTTAGACCAAATAAAAGAGAAGGCAGATGTCATGTTGTACAGGGAGGTGACAACGCTGGCAAACCGTCAAGCCTGGAAGTTACTCCACAGACAAGAGCTACGCTCTTAAATGTTGAAGAAGAAGAAGTGATGTTAACTTGTTTATGTAATATATTTTAGTATTAATATGATGTTTTTTTATTAGTATAAAAAAAGGCAACGTGGTCCGCCTGGTGGTAAGAGCTAACCGCCACCTTAGCGGTATTGTCGATGCTTTTCCAGCCTGGGGGGTTAGACAATACCCTTTTTCTGTGGAAAGATGAAATTGTATGAAAATGACATTAGCTTGAGACATTTTATCTCAAACTAATGTAATTTTCTTATAAAGTCATCTTTAACAAAAAGTGGGTATTGTCTAACCCCAGTGGTGGTTGTAGACACCCTTTTTAAAACGCACCATGTTGGAACTCGGTATTGATTCAATATTGGACCACATTATAATACTAACAGACGTCAAATGAAATTACATTTATGAATGCAAAAGTTTGTATATTTATTACTGTTTATCCACCTTTAACTCTGTAGTAGCTGAAGAAATAAAATTTGGTATGGACGTAGCTTATACTTGCATTAAAACATAAATGGTAATATTTGTCCCATGAAACCATGGATTGTCCAAAAAACATGGATCTTGTAGGATGGCGGATGAATCCACGGGCTTCGTCGTAGAATGTCCCTTTCGCAAAGTGTCTACGTCTTGCAAAATGTCCCTTTCTTAAAACGTCTCTTTCGCACAATGTACAATCTGGGTGTCTTCAAATCACGAGTGAATCGGTTTCTTCTAGACAAGCGTACTCCATCGTAGACCGCATCGTCGTTTTACATCAGGTGAGTTGGCGGTCAAACGCAAGCATATAAATAGAAAAAAAAAACATTTGCTTCGGTAGTACCTCTCTTCTCTAGTTTCTCTTTATCACCTCTCCCCACCATTACACACACACACACACACACACACACACACACACACACACGCGCACGCACGCGTCCACACGCAGCCATAAAAAAGATAATTTCAGAAAGAGACGCGTTTGGAGACGGACATTTTACCAAGGGGACTACTAAAATATGTGACATTATTCAGATTTACCCCAAATTTTCAAATTCAAATGATTTTTCCGATTCGGTTCTATATCCCTGTGAAACCTGTACTCGGGGGATGCCCCAAGGCATTGGAAAGACACGGGTGGCGCGCGGAGATTCCATTACTGCGGCCTCGGACCGGATCTCTTCATTTCCTAAACGCCTCGTGGGCTTTCCCCACGGTCTTGTTTGAGGGAAAAACTGGGATAAGAAAATAAAGCGAGTTTTCGTATATATACGAATATATAGGACCCAGAATATAATATTCACCATCTGTTTTTTTTTTTTTTTTTTCTTTAATTTTTTGGGGGCTTTTAGACAACATGTCTATGTCAGCCCCATCGTATCCTGACAAAACACAAATTTCCTAAATAAATTTGATTCTAACGCAACCATCTCGAAGTTCTTACCAGCGACGAAACGGAGAAAGTATATGAATTCGAGGTAAAAAGTTGCGTTAGTGTTTATGTCTGTTACCATTTTTCATCAAAACGGCTGGACCTATTTGAATGCGGTATTTTACTTAAAAGCTGGTTTTATTGCGGTGGTTTCTCTGCGATGTTGAATCAAAATCTGTCGAGCGGTTGGAAGTTGATCTGATGAGCGTTTTTCTAAATTGGAAATCGGTTTAACTTTTATTGTATTTTATAATATTTATTTTATGATTTACAACTAGTTTATTAGATGATCTCATGATGTTAAATTACGGTGTATTTGTGACACTCTTACCCTGGAATAGAAGTTGGCTCTCAAGTGAGACTGCCACAAAACACACAGTTATTGTGTCTGACGACAAATTCTCTACTTCACGCTTTTAGGTAGCCATGCGACAGCTAGGAAGTGTTTTACTGAAATAATTATTTTAATTACTAAAATCGCTGGTACCCACATCATCATCATCATCATCAGCCAGAAGACGTCCACTGCTGAACATAGGCTTCCCCCTTTAATCTCTACACTGAACGACAGCCTGCCATCTGCATCCACTGGATGCCCGCGACTCTCACAATGTCGTCGGTCCATATAGTGGGAGGCCTACCTACGCTGCGTCTTCCGGTTCGTAGTCTCCACTAAAGAACCTTTCTTCCCCGTTGGTTATCGGTTCTTCGAGCCACAGCCGAGACACTTCGACCGGTAGGTGCGTGTGGTTGGTAACCACATAGCTAGTAGAAATCATTGGCGGATCCAGGGAGGGGGCCATGGGGGCCACGGCCTACCCCAAAACACCAAGCAATTCCATACATTCTCTCATTCAGACTTAATTTTTCGATTTGATTCCTTCGAAACTTGTCAGAATGCCCCCCCCCCCCCCCCCCAAAATGAAATCCTGGATCCGCCCCTGGTAGAAATCAGAATATTAAGTGGTCAGCACAAGCTGACTGCTGAGTTAAGCTATCTAAATCCACAAATTTTCAAGAAAAACTAAACTCTGACAAAATTACTAAAATATCAGATTAAAAGCGCTAAACCAGCACTTTCAAATCTTGAGGCGCATAAATCTAGCCCGTCTCCGAGAGCCGGTGTCCGCGATCTATCTCGTCTCCTAACTTACAGATTTATTAACCCGCCTCACTTAATTAGGCACGAGGAGTTAAACGTCCCTGGAAGTGGTAATGCTAACACTTCTACCTACCTACTAAATTTTGTAGCCAATTGAAGCCAGCGTAAAACCATAATGAATCTGTTGAGACTGGTAACTTGTAGGTATTACTCGCACGAGCTATAGACCAGTACAAGGGTTTTTTTTTAATTTTTTTTTATTAGAGGACTTTAGTCGATATTCGACCATGCCACTCCCATAATTCTATACTTACATAATTAAACAATTTTTTTTTATTACATAACTAACTTATTACTTGGGGATCGCTTAAAACGTGAGTCCAGGGTTGTACACTCATTTATTCTGAAAAACTGGTCCAAAAAAACTAACAAACACACATCCAGAAACAAAAAACAACAAATAACACATCCAGTATCATTCAAATCATTGTCACCTCACTTAACTGCCCTTAAGTTCGGGTTAAGTGCGACTGATGGCCTGCAAACGGAGCTGAGACAATCTTCTGATGCGTTTCAACTTGAGCTTGAGTTCACTTGGCTTAAGTAAGTTTTAGTTACGAGTAAGTTCACTTCATTGGAGTCAGCTGAATTGACTGTTTAGTAGAGAAGGTAACTTAGGTATTAGTGAGGGTAACTTAGGTATCTGTGGAGTGTAACTTTAGTATTTACCCGAATGAACGAGGGATAACTACGACCAAGATGGACAGACGACCTAAAAGAGAACGCAGGAAAACGCTGGATGCAGGCCGCTTCCAACCGGCTCTTTTGGAGATCGATGGGGGAGACCTATGTCCAGCAGTGGACGTCCTACGACTGAAATTATGATGAAGGAGGGTAGAGAGTATGTTTTTCAGGGTGTATGTAGGTATGTCTGTTTTTTTAAATATGGAATTGATCTTCTATGTGTATATCCTACTATAGCCTAAGCAGTTTGACTAATCTTATTAGAATTTATTTCCGGAGTTTCAGAATGGTGAATTGTTTTTCTTTTAAAAGCCGTTTTACAAAATGCATCGTTTAATTTTAGGTATCTATATTTTCAGGCATAAAACGAAAAACTAAAGGCGAAATTGTCAAAATAAATATACAAACAAACTATAACATTAAGTGTTTATTTTATGTTAGTAAATAAACGAAGTCCACTCTCAAACTTTTCCTCGTAGAGTTCAACGAAAAACTACTTTTCTAAATTGGAGGTTAAAAATTGATAATGTTGAGTTTTCCAAAATTATTAAATTTGAAGCCAAAATTATTCAATAAAAACATCCAGTTTTTTTTCAAATATGTTTTTTTTTAATAGATTCTTCTTCCTATTTGATAGAGCCAACACGCAAAAAATCCAGTTTTCGATTCTTTTTTTGTCACAAAATGTGAGAGAGCTTTTAACTTGTTTGTATAGATTTCTGTATTGCCTGTAATTTACATAAAAAAACTAACAAAGCAAATGAAACATGTCACTTCCATTATCTCCTGGTTAATGAACTCAGCGACATCAGATATAATAGTAACTAATAACTTAAAGGAACTGTCACTATATTAACTGTTATTTTACAAACAAACATTCAACTAACTTAGATATCGAACTTTGCTGATCAATGAAACAACTTCCGGAAGATCTGGAGCAGAACCCACGTACTTCCGGTTACTTCCTCAACTTCCGGCGAATAGTAACTAGTAGACGTTATCTGTCCGTCTGTCTGTTCCACCTACCGGAATAATCTCTTAGTTTGATAGCAGACTCTACAAGTAGAAGCTCTGTGACTACTGGTGGAGAGTTTATCAAGATACCATTTGAAAAGGGTAAGCAGCTTGAATAAGAGCTCTTAAAACATTTTCTCACTAATCAAAAAAGTCCGATAAGCCAATTTTTGTAAAACTTATATGTTTTGGTTTGTTTTCTTTCTTAAACACGTGACTTTTATTTTTGGAATTGAAATTGTTTTTTAAAAGATTTGCTTATTATTAAGCATTTTTTTTTTTTTTTTTTTTTTTTTTTTTATTTATTTATTTAAAAACACTCTGTACGTTACATTTCGAGTTAGTAAGTTGTCTTAAAACCTATGTTAGATTTATCCAGACAACTGGTTCTCGGTATAGTATATGATTTAATTTTTTTAATCTAATAACCTACTTTGTACAAAAAAAAAAAAAAAAAAAAATTTAATGAAACGCGCGATCACACCAAACTGCTGTAGGCACAAGTTTAAAGCGGAGTAAATATAAAAAAAAAAAAAAAAAAAAAAAAAAAAAAAAATGCTAAATCTTATATCTAAAATGTTAAATCTTAAATGTAAAATCTTTATATTTAACTGATATCCAGGAATGTTTATATTTAGATGTTTATATTGTAGCGTATGTTGTTTTGCTACAGAAGCATTGCGCATTATGGTCGCAGTTGTAATTTGTTTATATCATCTTAAAATTGAACTGATATCCAGTTTTTTTATCCAAATGTTTATTCCAAATCATTTATTTGCTACAATACATACATACAAGTCATTTCGTGTTATTTTGCTAAAGGCATTGTGCGATATGGTTGCTATTGTAGTTTGTTTATATCTTAGCAAAAAATTTACTGACATCCAGTTTTTTTTAACCCAGAGGTTTATATGGTATCGTGTGTCGTTTTGCTACAAAGTCATTGTGCGAATTGGTAGTTATTGATTGTGATACGGTACCGAATTTCAACTTTTACGTAATTAAGTCGATATTATCATACCCATGAATTTTATTCAACGTCAACTCGAAGTCAGGGCAGAAAGTACCTGCAACAAAATAAATTATATTATTAGTTATGTGAAACTATTAAACAAAATAAAAGTTTAAATGGTAAGATTTTATTTAAGTATTTTATCAAATCAATTAGTATGGGAAACCCAGCAACCAGGTATAGATATATTATAATAATATTTGGAACATTTTTGCACACACGGTCATCTGACCCCAAACTAAGCAAAGCTTGTGATATGGCTGCCAGAGACTGATATACATACATATATAGTTTTAAATACATACCAAAATAGATCATCATCATCATCATCAGCCAGAAGACGTCCACTGCTGAACATAGGCCTCCCCCTTTAACCTCCACACTGAACGACAGCCCGCCCCTTGCATCCACTGGATGCCCGCGACTCACAATGTCGTCGGTCCATCTAGTGGGAGGCCTCCCTACGCTGCGTCTTCCGGTTCGTGGTCTCCACTCCAGAACCTTTCTTCCCCATCGGTTATCGGTTCTTCGAGCGATGTGGCCTGCCCATTGCCACTTCAACTTGCACATTTTAACAGCTTTGTCGGTGACTCTGGTTCTTTGGCGAATATCCACGTTTCGGATTGCTAAGTTAAATCACTACAAAGTTTAAAGTATACCAATATCAGACGCTTTATTATTGAGAAATCAAGATTATTTATTTCCCCTTCCCTCTTCCATCTCAAGAAGACTGACAAGTAACAAGTAAGTACGATGACCAAGAAAACGCGAAGATTTTTTTTAACAAAAATTATTAATATATTTTCTTCACGTATTTTTCTTCTCCAAACATAACTCTAATTGCAGACATAACCTAAACTCTTTAGAACATAAAATCCCGAATTATCTGCGAGTTCGGCCGCCAATCGGCAATTATACGCAATACACGAAACAGATATCCGGAATTTGAGAAGAAAACTAATAAAATCCAAAACACGTGTCAAATCTCTAACATAAATTGACTGGATATATGAGGACCAGTTAACTTGAATAAGCCGGTTCAAAATGTTATGTACCGGTTTTTAAGCTACAAAATTGTCTAACGAGTCTTTGTCACACAAGCTAAATAAAAAACATCATCATCATCATTTCAGCCATAGGATGTCCGCTGCTGGACATAGGCCTCCCATCGATCTCCACAAGGGACGGTTGGAAGAGGAAATAAAAAGAAAAAGTTGGAATAAATATATACATTTTGATAATGATATTTAAGTAAAATATTGTCAGATTTATAGTTTTCCTTTAAGTGGTCTATAAAAACTATAAAGCAAATATAATGCTGCGATTACGTTACGTTGCGCAAGTATTTTCTTAATTTTAATAATTAACAGAGCTATGCTCGGAGTTTCTGTGCGCGATAAAATCCGAAACGTGGATATTCGCCAAAGAACCAGAGTCACCGATATAGCTGTTAAAATTTGCAAGTTGAAGTGGCAATGGGCAGGCCACATCAGAACAGAAAGGTTCTTGAGTAGAGACCACGAACCGGAAGACGCAGCGTAGGTAGGCCTCCCACTAGATGGACCGACGACATAGTGAGAGTCGCTGGCATCCAGTGGATGCAAAAGGCAGGCTGTCGTTCAGTGTGGAGGTTAAAGGGGGAGGCCTATGTTCAGCAGTGGACGTCTTCTGGCTGATGATGATGATGATGAACAGAACAAGAGCGTTAGTATCGAGTAAAACTTGATAAAACAATTACACCCAGGCGTGACGCATTATCACTAAACGTTTTGTTTTTTAGTACAGAACAAGAAGCTCGTTTTTAATAAACTTTTAAGTTTCAGAAAATCTAACACTATATTCTGTACCGGTTTTATTCTCCTACCAATACACTCCAGTAAACCAAGCTCGTAAAATAAAATCACTGATACTGAGATCACCTAAAGTTTTTACTACCGTGTCTTTAACGGCACGTATAAATAATTCACGAAACCTGACGGGAGGGGGGTACGCTTCGATTAACGCAGCCTGTCGTAAAGTGGAACTAGTGCGACTAGCTACTATGTGAAGTTTCATGCGGTATTTTCCGGTTTTCCGCTTTTTTATGAGTGTGGACCCGAGCAGGCGAATCTTTGAGCAATAGAGTAATCGACAATGTTTCTGTTAGCAATGTTCTTTCTATGTACATTGTGCATCGAAGTAACATAATATCGAATAACATAATATTTTTTTCTGGGCTAGCGCCTTTATTAACTAAACAAAATACAAGCTAAAACTAAAACTACAAATACAGTTAGACTGCCCATAGACCGTTGAAGGTCTAAAGACAATCCAAATGCTCAAGCCCACTACCAGTTGGCAGCGTACCCAGCATGCTGGCGGCATTACCACGTTGAATGGCAATGCTGAATAATATTGAAGTATCATATATCTACATATTGGATGGTCACTCGTCCAATCCATCCATTTTAAACCCACCAAATCTTCTCTGCTCCATTCGTGCACCCCATCACATTACATCAACAATGATACAATTTCATCATCATCATCATTTCAGCCGTAGGACGTCCACTGGGCCTCCCCCATCGATCTCCAGAAGGGCCTATTTGAAGCGGCCTGCATCCAGCGTTTCCCTGCGGTCTCTTTTAGCTCGTCAGTCCATCCTGTGGGTGGACATCCTACGCTGCGCTTACCGGTCCGTGGTCTCCATTCCAGAACCTTTCGGCCCCATCGGCCACCTGCTCTACGTGCTATGTGCCTTGCCCACTGCCACTAAAATTTGCTAATCCGGTGGGCTATGTCGGTAACCTTTGTTCGTCTACGGATCTTCTAATTTCTGATTCGATCTCGTAGAAAAACCCCGAGCATAGCCCTCTCCATAGCTCGTTGTACGACTTTGAGCTTGTTTATGAGGCCCATAGTGAGAGATCACGTTTCACCGTATGTCATCACTACAATTTGGTAAGGTAGTAATAAAAGACAAATATTGCTCTGAAAAATTCATTGAAATCGCAAAACTGTGGGTTGCCTTTAGTAGTCTGAAAAACGCGTATCTAGGACAAAATCACATTAGCCCTGGCGCCGGGGCAATAGAATACGGCACCGGTAACCCCTGCCTGTAGTAAGAGGCTACTAAAAGGGGACCTCCGGGCTCGGGATGGTCAAAGTTGGGGCTCTGACCATCCACTTAAGCGTGCCCAGGGACAGAACGACAACGTTGTGTGACCAACGTTGTCGTGGGCGGAGGCGCTGAGACAACGCAGTTGTCTCGGGAGGAGCCGTAGCGCAGTGCCGAGGGCTCCGGTGCGTTCTTCTGGAGATCTCGGAGCCCTTTTGACAAGCACTAAGGCTGGTCACCGAGGGGGTTTTAGTGGGTATAATCCCACATAACCTGGCTGCATCCCAATGCAGCCATCTATCATCAGGTATCTTTGGAAGATTTCCCCCTCGAAAAAAAAAAAAAAAAAAAAAAGGACAAAATCACATACTCTATAATTAGAAATACCAACAAAGAGAATATTATTACAGGTAAACCTTTCACGTGTAAGGTTTTCTCAACACTTTCGTAGGTAAAATGAGAATAAAACAAATCTGTCGGGCGTTTAGCTGTTATTTCCATCCGCTACTCGGCTATTTCCTGCCGTTTCAACTGCACAAGGCATAGGAGTCGGCGTATTTTAAACCCCGACGCAAAAAGAGGGATGTTATAAGTTTAACGTAGCCGTGTCTGTGTGTCTGGCTGTGGTATCGTAGCTCCCAAGCGGCTGTACCGACTTATTTTATTTTTTACTTGGATAGGCAACAGCGTGGTTATATCGTCATTGGCAACAGCCAGTATTTTGTAAAAAAAAAAAATGAAATTTGACTTGGTCGAGAATATTCTTAGCTTTGATTAAAAAAATCTGTTTCGTGATTGTCAGCTGTTTTGCCTTGGTTTTTTTTTTATTTCTACTAGTGTCGGACCAGAGCTGAATTCGTAGTCCAACATAATTATACCAGTGCAGAAAAGTGTAGTAGAAAATACTTAGGAATAAGACTACATTGATAGGTAAGTACCCGGGACCACGGGACCCGGGTATGTCCTAAAACTGCGACCAGAACCACCGGAGGATGGGCAGCAGCGTCCTGTTACATTACATTATCGCAAAATAAACTTTTCTGTATTTCTGTTAGTACACGGTGAACGTACTGCGATCTCCAAGCCGCCTGCCAAGCGTGGGGATTATGGCAACACCCCTCTCTAAGAGGGAGGCCTTGTTCAGCAGTGGACATTTAATGGCTGATGATGTGATGTGATAGGTAAGTAGAAAACGTCGTAGTATAACTCAATTATTCGGTCTTAGATAGAAATAGATCATGAAAGTCTTAAGAAGCTCTATGGGCATAATTCAGGTGAAACAATGACCTGCTAAAGGCAGTTGCAAAAGTAAAACAAAAAGGTATGTTCTATTGTATGTGACGTTCTTTAGCGTTAATGTTTCACATGGTTATGTTTTTGCTGGGATGTTTACGTACGGTAGGTACGGGGTAATATTACTTAGACTTCAGTATTATTACCCCATTACTGCCATGACTTACTCTACACCCCATCATTTCCCGCCTGAAAGACGGGGGGAGACATGCGTCCCCCGCGACAGGCATGTGACCCGCATTCTCTACGTTCGTATACTGTAGCCCTTAGTTATTCTTGTGCATGAAATTGTTTCTGTCTCTGTCATACTTACGCTTATCCGAGTAGAAGAACAGGGACAAAATTAATATCGCAGATCCTGGAAGACTCTTCCCGTGAACATGGTGCATGTAACTGCGCCGAAATATTGGGAGCTCAGTCCACAATCTTACCACGGTAAATATCCCGTAAATAATCATATAACTTTAGTGAACAACCGTGATAGTTTAAAACAATGTTTTGATAATTATTAGTTACTAGCAACGCGCCCCGGCTTCGCACGGATGTAATTTTTTTTTACACCTTGGGTTACATTATTGGAGTTTTAGTAAGGATCCCTATTTTTTGAAAATATAATATAGCCTATGTCACCCGGCGATAGTGTAGCTTCCCAACAGTGAAATAATTTTTCAAATCGGTTCAGTAGTTTCGGAGCCTATTCAATGCAAACAAACAAACAATCAATCAAATTTTCCTCATTATAATATTACTAGTAGGCCGCCCCTGCTTCGCACGTGCGAAGCCGGGATATATAGCCTATGTCAACCGGGGATAGTGCAGCATCCCAACAGTGAAAGAATTTTTCAAATCGGTTCAGTAGTTTCGGAGCCTATTCAATGCAAACAAACAAACAAACAATCAAATCTTTCCTCTTTATAATATTAGTATAGATTATAGATTGAAGTTAAATCATTATTTACGGGATATTAACCGTGGTATAAGGTTGAACAACTCAGGTTAGGTTGTTGGTTTAGTGAACAACCGTGATAGTTTAAAACAGTGTTTTATTAGTTATTAGAGTCGATATATCGTTAGCTCAAATTCAAGTTTTGCCTCTGCGTGTAAGAGGGACAAAAATATGCTATCTACGCCTGCAGGAAGATAAACGCACGAATCAGCACCCGCCTCAGAACTAAATTACGGAAGCGACATATGCTAAAAGCTTCAAATTACTCAAGAACTATTTTAATTATAATTAAAACGAATTTACATTAAATTACATTATAAAAATGACCATTAGAATATGAATAAATAAATTGTTACGAACTTCCAGACGCGGAGAAGAAACTTAAAACGTGTTTAAGGCGGTCTTACAGTGAAAAAGGCTTCACAGAACATTTTTTTAAGATAATGTATTCATTTTAAAGCAGTAAAAAAATTATTTGGTAATTTTGATCATATTTCTGAGTGGACCATTGGATCCAAAACACGATTCCAATAAATTTTCTCGATAGAAAAAAATCATGAAATAACCTCTAACCTTGAAATTTACCTAAACGCATACAATTTTATCTCGACTATTTATGAAAACCTGTTTTCGCCGAATTATTCTATCGAGAAAAGTTTCACCAATCATGTTTCTAAAATTACATTTAACTTACTTGTATACTTAACTATTTATAACCAAAATATGAATTTGTTGCTGTTTGCCATAACCGCGTAAATTGATGCAACGCTACCCTAGTTCACGACATATAAACTCTGAAGCATTCATATTCGGCATTCATATATTTGACCGACCCAGTCGAGTAGTAAATGTCATTAATAGCTGATGATGCGCCAAGCCCTGCAAGCTATTCCCCCAGGGTTCTGCAGATAGGAGCCTGTGGAGCAAATCGCGCGTCTCCCACCCCACTTACTGCTTTCCACGCTATTTCACACGTTTTGCGGTGAGTGTCACATTACTGACACACGGGTTGAAAGAATGCTGATCTTGCTGGGTACGTCTGTTGGGTTGCTTTACAAAATTACGTCACAATAATGTCATACTTGCTAAGAACTTGTCATACTTGTGTCTTAGGAGTTTGTTTTATCACAGTTCGCCTGATTCTTAGTGACGCTGCGGTCGAAGATGGAAGCCTAGTAAGTACCTTAGTTTTTTTTTGCAACAAGCAGACGGGTTGCCTGATGGTAAGCCGTCACCGTCACCTATGGATAACAACAAGCCTATTGTAACACCAGAGGCATCACAAATACGTTGCCGACCCTTAAGGACTATTAACTCGCCTTTTGAAGAACCCCATGTTGTAGCTTCTCGGAAACACCGCGTTAGGTAGCTCATTCCATATTTTGCAGGTGTGAGGCAAGAAAGATCGTGTGAATCGCAATTGTCAAAGATGTAGTCATCAAGATATGCATAATTATCTGAACATTTGGGTCCCGGATGTCTACTTGTTTAAAATAGCTCCATCTACCGGAAATCTCCACAAACTATGTCAAAAAGACGACAGAACAAATCGAACGAACAAACAAGAAAAGAGTAAGTAAAGAGTTTTGAAGTTTTTTAACTATCTACGTAGCATTGTTTCTGTACTAACTACATCGCTTCCCTCTCAAGTTTGACCGCTCACTAACGAAGTCAGCGTAGTACAAATGGTAACGCATTGGTGCGCTATATGCATGAGCGCACCTTTGAGTCGATAGCATCGAGAGTTTCATTGGGCCTGTCTTTGTAATGTACGTCAATTATTTTAATAATACAAAGTTTTCATGGATATGCGGCCAGTTTTATGGTAAGCGGACGTTTATTGCACTATATTATATATACCAAACTTTTTTTGAAGGCTTTTCCCAAGCAGTAGTGCCCCAAACTCCCACCCCCTATGTCCAAAACCGCGAATTCGAGAAAACATTGAGTCTGCGCGTCAAAGCGTGAATTATTACATTTATTTGATACCGACTCCTGGATCCTCTGACTCCGGTTGAATTGGCACGATTTGATTTTTTATCGGCATCGATATCAGCTGTTTTCCGTTTGCCGATGATAAGCGAAACTCAGTTGGTTATAGGATTTGCAGATGGAGGGTGATTGTAACGTTATATTCAGATAACTGGAATCCTCAGATTTACTGCGTGCCATAATCATCATTAGTGTCGGTCCATCTAGTGGCCTCCCACTAGATGGACCGACGACATAGTGAGAGTCGCTGGCATCCAGTGGATGCAAAAGGCAGGCTGTCGTTCAGTGTGGAGGTTAAAGGGGGAGGCCTATGTTCAGCAGTGGACGTCTTCTGGCTGATGATGATGATGATGATGATAATCATCATCGTCAATTTGCATGGGCCTTTCTCAAGGCAAATTATAGGGAGGCCTAGCGATGTTTATTGCTGGACACAGGCCTCTCCCTTGGACATCACTTAACCCAATATTTGGATTATATTGTCCAGTCACTTGCCAAATAACTACCAACCAGAGTTTTTTTTTCAGTACTGAAGCGATAAAAAAATTATATTGTTTTGTTTATATATTTTTTTATATCTAATAATAGGTTTGCGTTTGACCGCCAACTTGCAAAGTAGAGCGACGATACGATATATATGATACGAGAATTAAGACGGTTATTCTGACTATAGTTTCAATCGCATTCGGCGGTCTTTTTCTTGGTGAATGCGCGCGCGACTCCGTCTCGCTTTGCATAATATGAGTTTGTTTGTTTTTTTCATCACTATTACACAAAATACCCATTCTTAGAAGAGTATAATGGACGATATCGATACGACATACGATCTATATGTTTACATTGAATTCTTTGTGGATGCCAGTAACACTTTATATATTTCTCTTTATGTTAGTTGAATATGGGTTAGGTTATAATATGAGCGAAAATAAGGTCATTGTACTCATCATTATTAAAGATTTTTTAACTCAAAAAGCTTATTATGAAATTGGCCATTTTATCAGTGACAATGACTCTCTTCGCCAATTATGTTCTACTTTTACAAATGACTAGAATTGATATTGTATTTTTAACTTCTATTCAATTTGATAAATTTACTAATGTATTCTGTTTTGTTCTATTTTATTATTGTTGACATTTTGCATTATTTTTACATTCAAATTATTTTTATGCTCTATTTATTGACTTTGTTAATGTTATAACTACCGAATGTTGAACCTATGACTAATATTATTGTCAGTGTTGATTTGTACCTAATGTTGAACCTATGACTAATATTATTGTCAGTGTTGATTTGTACCTAATGTTGAACCTATGACTAATATTATTGTCAGTGTTGATTTGTACCTAATGTTGAACCTATGACTAATATTATTGTCAGTGTTGATTTGTACCTAATGTAGTTCTGACGTTCAAAAGTGTACAGTGGTGTACCAATTTGAGGAATAAATGAATATGAATATGAACAATGGAGCAAATCCTGAAATCATGCAAAAATATATCACACACACACACACATCATCAGCCATTAATTTAATTTAATGTCCACTGCTGAACAAGGCCTCCCTCTTAGAGAGGGGTGTTGACATAATCCCCATGCTTGGCAGGCGGCTTGGAGAACGCGGTACGTTCACCGTGTACTAACAGGACGCTGCTGCCCATCCTCCGGTGGTTCTGGTCGCAGTTTTAGGAAAAACTATATCAAACTATCAAACGATATCAGTTTTAAAAATATATCGGCTGTTCCGTAAATGTTGTTGTGGGAATAATATTTCTACAAAAGCTATTTAGATTGACGAATACAATTATATATTTTCCACTTAGTACGTACTATCGTCTCATGTGACCCCGTAGATAAAAACTATTTAAGCAATTATCATTATTATTTAAGTAATTTAACAAACTGCTCTAAGACCTTATCTCCAAACATTGCAAAGATTTCCACCCTCTGAATGTGGCACTCGTTTGTTAGATCGTTTTTTCCACCCCAGTTTATCCCCCTGTACCACAACCCCCGCGGAGTGACAGCTAACTGTGCGGTCATTGACAACAAATCGCCAAATTGGCGGTTATCTTTGGATTTCCTTTGAATTCCTCGGACGTTATCGTTCGTGTGATAAAATACGAGTTTATTTTTGTGGGAAAATAAGTAGGTGCTATTTTTCAAGTTAGTTGAGATTTCAACCAGTTTTTTTGTAGCTTTCGGGCTATCATCTATGATCATAATTACTCACCTGGTGTAACTGAAGGTATGGTCGAAGATGGTATACACACATAGTTTGGAATGGTAGCTGGCTCTCAAGTGAGGATGGTTGATGATGATGATGATGATGATGATAACACCGTTAGGCGCTTGACGACAGATTTACAACATTCACGACAGATTTACAAGGGTCGTAGCTAAAAAGCCAAGTACTAGAAATTGGCCCATCATGTTTATGGTTTCTTCACCGGTAGCTGAAGTTAATTGTCAGGATTTGAACCCACACCGTGCTGCGTGGAAGTAGAACGCGCTAACCAACTGAGCTATCATCGCAACAAGATTTAATCTATACGAGAAATTTTAAAGTTTTTATAGAGACTTGATGATTTCGTTCTTTCAGTAAATATTAAACTTGTTAATTTCATTTATTTAATAACACACAAAACAGAATGCAATAATTTTAAAATAATATTGAATTTACATTTAATCGTATCACATTCTAAAACTATGTATGTCTAGGTGCATTATAATAACATAATTGTGGGTGATTATAAATTGATAATTAATAAAATATTGAACAAATAATATTTAAACTTAATGCTAACATGCAAACTATAAATTAACAAGCCATTTCCTTTTTTTTTTAAAGAAAGATTTTTTCTAAACAATTTCTAAAGAATTTTTCAAATTAAAGTGCAAAATCTTCTTTAATTGCCTTTAAAACGGAAGTAACTTTAAATGGAAAATATCAATGTCTCTGTTGGAGACTAGTATTTCGTTGTATTGGCGGCTCATTCTGACAATAGGGTTATAATAAGACGTGTTATTGGAGAAGATCTGTAAGCTGAAGATATTGTAATTGCGGTTACGAGACCTAAAACGGGTGTTGAAGTTTAATTGTTGTTCGTGTTTTTATATATTTTTGTGTTTTCCTGGACACTATATTATTAATCCCAATCTATCAACATTTTCAAGGCTAGAGTGAAAGACTTTTACCTTTCCCAAGTCTAAAACTGTTCGTTACTGTTGGTGGAGAGTTTTTGGACATATCTGTTGCTCCGAATTCGTGTTGGTTGTTATTTGCTCTGTCATTGTGCGCGTTCCTTGCTGCTCTTGCATTGTGAGCTCATAATGCGAAGGTACTCCAAGGACTTAGGGTATAGCATGGATAAACATATATACTAGGGTATATTATGTACTTACTTGTCGCGTCTGTATTATGTGTGTTTTTATATGTATAGATATATAAATATATATTTATTATACTATGTATCATTTAGTAGTATTTATTTAATGGTATCATTAAAAGTATTTTAGCATCCCCCGTCGATTCTGTTACGTAAATAATTTCCATCCAATGGTTGCCTGGAAGAGATCGCTTTTAGCGATAAGGCCGCCACTTGTGGCACTAGCTCGGAAGCTTTCTATCGTGTTGTAATTTTTATATCTGGTGTACACAATAAAGAGTTTCTATCTATCTATATATTAGTCGATGCAAGTCGTTTTTGTGCGCCTGGTATTATTTTGTCAGCAATGGTATTAGTGTCATTGCTAGCTTTGTTTAGTAAGGTTAACCACTCTGAAGGAAAGCTTGGCGCTTCACATTGCAGTTTCCGTCTATGTACGTAGGTACTATACAGATGCCTTATTATAGATGTGTTATCGTGATTCGGATTGTGATCGCGATCGCGTGCCATCTCACTTACGCACGTGTTGCGAGTAAGTAGATGCGAACGGGACGGCATGCAATCTCGATCACAATCAAACTTTTATAATAATTAAGGGCGCGGTTTTCTCTTTTATTTCTGGTTAGACAATTTTCGCGTGAAATCAAGCTAATATTAGCTAGCCAGAAGAAAACTCCACATCAGGACAATACTATGATTTTCAAACGACGTTTCCTTCACCGAACCTGACTACGATCTTCCAAGCTGTGCCAGCTTCCTGAACAAAAGATAACCTTTTCATATAATATCGTCTATCTTTGACAAAAGCTGCCTGAGTGGGTGTTCCCCGATAGTTACAATCTGGGTGTCTTCAAGTCGAGAGTGAATAGGTTTCTTCTAGGCAAGCGTGCTCCATCGTAAACCGCATTATCGCTTAACATCAGGCAAGTTGGCGGCCAAAAGCAAGCCTATTTATAATAAAAAAAAATAAAAAAAAAACAGAGTAAACTGTTTTCATATAAAACGGAACCTACTAGCGTGTTATTATCCCGTATTATCTAAAGACGCAAAAACAAGGAGTTTGTTCGTTGTGATTCGTTTCCCTTCATGCTCGAAGGACCAAGACGAGGGTCTCAACATCAATCACCCCCTCCACCCCTCGTCCTACTTTGTACCCCCCTGTTTCTGTGATTTGTCAGTATGTGCTCAATGGAAACTGCGACCGTAGCTTTGCTCCAGAAAAGACGAAACTTTTGCCTTAGAAATAAAATAAATAAATAAATATTCGGGACATTTTTGCACACACGGTCTAACCCCAAACTAAGCAAAGCTTGTGATATGGCTGCCAGAGACTGATATACATACATATGTAGTTTTAAATACATACTTAAATAGATATTAACACCCAGATATAGAACAAACACAAATGTTCATCACACAAATGTTTGTCCTAGGTGGGAATCGAACCCACGCCCCCAAGCTCAGAAGGCAGGTTCACTACCAACTGTACCAACGGGCTATCTAAAACTAAATAATAATAAATACAAACGAACAAAGAGACTGGAACAGAGAAGATTATGATTTTTTTTTTGAAATATTTTCAATGGCTTGCACTGTTTTCTGTTATTTGATACTGGGCTATTGCTGTACCTCTCTCATGGGCTTTTTATTTTCATGTTTTCGCTTCAGCTGAGGAAAACCGTAAAAGAAGGTAACTGGCGTATCTTGGGGGAGGTTTATAATATTCAGTAGTGAACTGACTTGGGCTGGTGAGATACTTGAGATTTTTACTGTTGTTAAAATTACTAACACTTTATTATTTGTTGGTTTATTGTGCGAACTGCTAGTCTGTGGAATTCGCTGCCTGAATGGGTTTTCCCCGTTAGTTACAATCTGGGTGTCTTCAAGTCGAGAGTGAATCGGTTTCTTCTAGGCAAGCGTGCTCCATCGTAGACCGCATCGTCGCTTAACATCAGGCGAGATGGCGGCCAAGCGCAAGCCTACCTACTATAAAAAAAAAAAAACATCACAGTAGTTAATTACTACTAATATTATAAACACGAAAGTAACTCTGTCTCTTTGTCTGTATGTTTGTTCGCTTTTCACGACTAAACAGCTAAGCCGATCTTAACGAAATTTGCCAGGATGATAGTATACATCATAAGGGCGGACATATTATGGCACTTTCCCCCAGAAAATATGGATAACTGGAAAATCAAGGGTAACACCGCGGGATTCAGCTAGTAATAATATAAGTCTACAAAGTAATGTGGAGAATTTCTGTAGATGAAAGAAGAAGCTAGAAGTAGAAGAAGCCAAGAAGCTGGAGAAGCTATTCCTATACTTCTAACTTATTTATTGTTTAACTTCTTTGATGATATTGCACAAAACGCATGACCTTCGTCACTGACCGTAGTTCCACGTGCTCGTGTGTTTGTTTGATGGTTTCTCCGGGTTGTAATTGGGTGCAGGTTAAGAGGAAATAAATGGCAGAATGCGTTTTCCTTTGCCGTCGATTAACTGAAAAAAAAACCCAGAAAGTTTCTTACTAGGAATAGAAGAAATCGTGTTTTACCGTGTACCGTGCGAAATAGGTACGTTTTTTTAACTGACTGCGAAAAACGAGTTGTTTTAAAAAAATAATTAAAAAATAGGCTTTCCTTTGACCTCCATCTCGCCTGATGTTAAGCGATGATGCGGTCTACGTCGGAGCACGCTTGCCTAGAAGAAACCGATTCACTCTTGATTTGATGACACCCAGATTGTAACCATCGGGGAACACCCATTCCGGCAGCGCATTCCACAGACTAGCAGTTCGCACAATAAAGGTGGAAGCAAAGCGCTTTGTACGGGCATTGCCGGCATTTAAACAATTAATGTGTTCCTTTTTTTATCATGTAGAAGAAACTCTCAATGTGGTCCCACAAACATTTCATTAATTAGGGTTCAGTAGTTTTTTATAATATGGATATTAATTTGCTAGAGTGTTGAGAGAGTTTATTAAAAGTGGTTTAGCTTTATGAATAACTGTTTATTATAATAAATTACTACAGAGGTACAGCGTAGGGAGGCCTCCCACTAGATGGACCGACGACATTGTGAGAGTCGCGGGCATCCAGTGGATGCAAAAGGCAGGCTGTCGTTCAGTGTGGAGGTTAAAGGGGGAGGCCTATGTTCAGCAGTGGACGTCTTCTGGCTGATGATGATGATGATGATGACAGAGGTACAAGTACGTAGCAGATTTTTTTTAGTACAGTGGAGAGAGAGGTAATGCGGAACGCAATAGCTGGTTCAGACAATTGCTTGTCTAATTATGTCAGGCACTTTTGCATCCTATTTCAACATAGAGCGTCACAAATTTTCACGATAACAAATCGCTAAAATACTTTTGTTTGGGCTTATGTTTATCAAATTACTTACGTGAAATCTTCCCAAAATAATGAAAGGTTTATTATAACCTCTGTAAACCTCCTTCGGTGATCCATTCATCACTAGCTTGCTCCAATTTCCGGAGACGTCTTGCCTCGAGATGAGACGAGACCGCCTTTGTGAGGAAATACGACGATTACTACAAACTACATTATTACCTACTTTATTTACTTTACGAAGTCTCAAACAATTTTTTTTTATTTCTCGGAACATGGGGTGTTACAATTTCAATAATTGTGACTGCGTTGAGATAATAAGGTTACGTTCGCCATGTTCCAACCGGATGGTGTGCGAAATTCAAGACAGGTAATACCTAAGTATATTATTATCTATCTATACGGGGTGTAAGGGCAGTAAGGGGAACACTCTCGAAGCCAAAAGAAGGTAATTGTACTCATCATTATGAACAACTTTTACTATGCGACGAACCCTGAAATCGCGAAAAAAATATCAGCTGTTCTATAGAAAACGGTCATCAACACTCGACAAAATGTATGGAACAGCTGTTTTTTTTTTTCGCGATTTCAAGGTTGGTCCCATAGTAAAAGTGGTTCATAATAATGAGTACAATTACATTCTTTTGGCTTCGAAGTGTACCCCTTACACTCTGTATAGATAAAAATGAATCCCTATTTACCTTGGTGAGACCTTGAGAACGACTTTACCGATTTCGTTCATTTTTTTTTTAGTTTTCTATTACTTTGTAGAAGGTTCTTACGGAAATAAAAATTAAGAAAATTACCCAATAAAATTGAAAATTTCAGAAACATGACCACAATTTTAAGTTTGGCCGTTTGACAGTTCTATGACAGGACAACGTCTGTCGGGTGAGCTAGTGTATTTATAAATGGTAAAGATGATGTACCCATCTAATTTACTCAGCACCACTTTATCTCGATTATAACAGAACAGCCGTCGCCATACGTAACTTGGAAGTCCATCGGTGATTTACTAACGGAGATATTGGCACATAAGTTAGCGGGCCGGCAGTGGAACTCGTCGCTTGACATCCAATCGGAAACAGATCGATTCGAGTTCCGGTGATATTTGTTCCAATAGATTTTGGGTGAATTTGTAATTGTTTGGCCGTAGAGTATTGTTCAGTGCTTAAAACGCAGTTGAATAGAAAATTAAATGAAAATAAAAATGAAATGAAATGAAATGTTTATAAGCCAGATTTGCATCCATTATTACACATTGTTAGAATACATATATAAAATTCAAAAATTACAGAAAATTAAAAAATATAAACTTAGCATAAATACAAAATAAATAATAATTAATTAAGTGATGGGCGTGTGATACGCCCTCCACGTGCGATGTATCGGGCTGCTGTGCCACTCTCGTACCGCAGCCACCAGTGCGTTATCAGAGCGGTGCAGGGCGGTGCGCACGGCGGCCGACCGGCTCCGCAGCAGCGCCTGCCAGCAGGGCGCGCGTCCCTCGGCGAACATGCTGCTAGCGCTGCACCACCGCGGCAGCTTAAAGTTACTTAATTTCTTCTCTTGAAGTTCTTGATTCTAGACCAATACCTAGACATTGTTGCAATGTTGCAATCATATTAAATGATTACAAGCTACGCCCCGCGGTTTCACCCGCGTAGTGATGAAAAATGGTGATGATGATGATGAAAAGCCTATGTCACTCTCTGGCTCTTGAACTATATCCATGCAAAAAATCAGGTCGATTCGTTGTTCCGTTGCAGCGTGAAAGAGGAACAAACATCCATACATACAAACTTTCGAGTTTATAATATTAGTAGGATTAACGGGCTATTTACCATGAATAACATGTAATTAGGTGTACAAGACAAGCGTAGATTATTACATTATTAGAACAGTGTTTTAATAGATAATATTATTATGTGTTACATACATTCTTTGTTCAGGTTACGTATGTTTAGTTAACATTAGTATTTATTGACAAAATGTTCTTTAATTTATTCTTCACAAATGAATGATTTCTTGATGAAACAAGCCGAGCTCAATATAATTATACAGTTTTACATAATTTTTTAAACACAATATTATTAGTCTCGAATACTATATGAATTTACATTTCAATTAAATAATATTAAACTATAAATAAAAAACTGCATTGAGGTCGCCGTCTTCGGGTAAGGTGCCCAAAATAATAGATATTATCTACTTTGCATTTGAGTCTTATTCAACAATTACAGCAATACCTTAATTTGGCGACAATCGGTTTAGTTGTCTAAAACTTTAGAAATACAAATCAGCATATTGTATGTATTCGAAGTTTATAAATAAGACCGTTATCCTTTAATTTGTTTACCTCGGAACATCTCCGCTTATCGACAACTAAACTGTAAACAAACTTGGTGCTGCCGGTTATCGCGCCACAACACTAAGCTGGATAATATCTTAATGCTGAAGGGATGGGGTAAAGCTGCCTTGTCGATAATGTCGATGGTTTCGAGCTAAACGTCCGTACTCAGATTGAGGGTGGAGATAAATCTAATCTATAATCAATATAATTATAATTATGTGGGATTAAATCAAACTATAATATCACTTTGTCTAGGTTGTTTATTACTGTTTAGTAATTTTAATGTACTTTCTCTTTAATTAAAGTTAATTTAAATCATAAAAATCCACTGCTCACTCGCACACACGTTATCGCCATCTTTCCCTCGAATCCCTGTCCTATCCTTTCGCTCTTTCACACGCCTCATTCCCTCGTTCACTCATATGTTTATTTCACTCATCAATGCTACCATCCTACAATTATATACTCAATAATATATATATATATATATATATATATGTATTTGTATACACAACGTATTGTACCAAGCATTTAATATTTTTAAAGAATTATTATCAACGCGTCTGCCCCCCCGATTCTACTAAAGAAATTGTTTTTAAATGGTAGATAATTAAAATTTGAATTATGTACACATAATAATATTATTAACATATACTGTTTATATAAGTTTATATACATCGATGTAGAAAGTGTACTGGAGAAATTTTACTTGTAACTATGGAGTTATTAATAAATAATTGTATTGTATTGTATTGTAATTGTTTCAATTGTATTTTTTAAATAATTGCCTCAAAATTGACAGTTATTTATATTTTTTTATACTTATTTATAATATTAGGTGGTGGTATTTTTCTAGTATAAAAAATAAAATTGAAACAATTACAATTTATAAACAATTTCTTGGGTAGAATCGAAGTAAGTTTAAGTAAGTTTAGTAGTCCCTGGTCGAAGTATCCCGTGACTAAAATGCTGGCCATACCTTACGAGCGGTAGGTAGCATGTGAACTTTACAATCTGACGGCACCCAGTTCGATCCTCGGCCCTGCACCAATAACTTATTTAGCACTTTTATAAATTACTAGTAGGCCGCCCCTTCTTCGCACGGGCGAAGCCGGGATATATAGCCTATATGCCTATATCAACCGGGGATAGTGCAGCATCCCAACAGTGTAAGAATTTTTCAAATCGGTTCTGTAGTTTCGGAGCCTATTCAATGCAAACAAACAAATCTTTCCTCTTTATAATATTAGTATAGGTGTGCAGTTTCAATGCCATCAACGGTGAAGGAAAACATTGCGACATTCACCAACATGCGCTGGGCCAGCATGGTGGATTAAAGTCCATTTTCTCTCCGAGAGAGAATGCCTGTGTCCAAGCAGTGGGAAAATGATAGGCAGATTTGATGGAAAAAGATATTATGAATGATTGTTAAACCTATTGTTACAAAATGGCTTTCTACACTCAGTTATGATGACACAGAACGCTTGATATTAATCAAACGGTAACATCTACATGTATCTAGACTACCGAAAATTTCTTTTTATTTTATTTCATTGAATACCTTATTGTTGTTAAAATTATCTAGCCATATTCTATATATTTAGTTTTTTTTTAGTAGCGTCAAGTTATTATTATTACATAATTAAGTAGTCGCTATATATATTTTTTTTTAAAGTAATTGTAAAATTATGTCAGCTGAGAACTCGTAGATCGTTGTAATCGTATCCAGGTCCTCACGATACAGGCTGTGCCTAGTGTGAGGACCGTTCGATAATTCTATCGAGGGCACATAATCTCTGTATAAGCATGTTAAATTTACTTTAGTATAATTTATCTGTAATAATATTTGTAAATGTTTATACAGTAATAAATATATTTTCATTTTCATTTTTCATTATTAAATACGTCAGACGACACCTGTGCACTTAGTCCCAGATTTGATAGCTTACGTAAACTTTTTTCGTTTACGTATTGTTCCATACATTTTAGTAAAGCGCCTCTATCGGAAACGTGGAGGAACTAAATTTGACAGATATCGGCGGTATAGATTGCTTCACTCTAATACGAAAAAAGTTTTCGAATACCTTTTAGCCCAGCAATGTATGGAACAAGACGAAAACGAAAAAAGTTTTCGTAAACTATCAAATCTGGGACTAAGGGCACTGATACTAGAGAGAAGTATATAGGTATTAGGTACTAAGTTACACTTTGCTCTAACTTTTTTTTAATAGAATAAGTGGCAAACAAGCTACGGGCCACCTGATGGCAAGTGGTCACCGCTGTCTATAGACACCTACAATACCCCCCCGGGTAAATCGGCATTGTCAGCGCGTTGCCTTTGAGGACTCTATTCACCCTTCGTTTGTTACTACGTTGCATCCCGACATTTATCGACAGTATCTCCTCCCTAACAGCACAGGTGCACCAACAGCGATCAATTAGTCGATAAGCGTTTAATGTGCATCTATATCTACAATTGTACACAACAGGTAGGTACTATATCCATACACAGAGCTCAAAACATCCTTGTTTATTCGGTTTATTGTTATGTTCGATAGTTCATTTAGAAATGGGATACATTTAATTGCACATTAGATATAAACAGAACGAGCTAGTGTAGGTTAACCTCTTCACGATTATTTCATGTTGACTTGCACTTCATTTCGAATCGCTTCAGTCGCTTTAATCACTCATCATCATCATCATCATCATCATCAGCCAGAAGACGTCCACTGCTGAACATAGGCCTCCCCCTTTAACCTCCACACTGAACGACAGCCTGCCATCTGCATCCATTGGATGCTAGCGACTCCCACAATGTCGCCGGTCCATCCATCACTATAGTATCACTGGATACGCAAAAATACCTCAGATCATGGGGGAGGGGAATACAAGCGCGCTCGGGACTATCTGTCACTGAAATTAATACTTATTTTTACAAAATTCATATGATACGCTGATGATACGGACTATACATAATATTATATGAAGTACTGTAGTTACTGCGTATCCTTGGATTACCATGAATACTGTCAACTAATACCCACCTCCTTGGCAAGGACCGCGACAAGACATAGGCGGGCCACAGACTAAACTAAACTGCTGAACAGAATTTACGACTCACCCAGACGTACAAGATTGCAGTTTGAATGTAGATTAGCCTGTGACAAGATAGGGTTGGGGTTAGGGGTTACAGCGATATGTAGGTACGTTTAATGTATTTTGGGTAAGAATCGATTAATAAGTAAAGACTGTACATGGCTATTCAAGCTCAGATATAGTTTAGCGGCGGTTGGGGTGGTAGAGGAACTCAATACCTGCCGATTTAATTATGGCTTAACTATGGATTCATTTCGTAGACTATGCAAATGCGTTGCCCAAGTGGGTCCCTGACAGTTATCTCTACAAAGTATAAATTGAAGTCGCTTTCCGCGTCTGTCTGTCTGTATGTCTGTATGGCCGCTAACTCCTCCTAAACCACGCAACGGATTTTAATGCGGTTTTCACCATCAGTTAGATACATTTTCAAGGAAGGTATATATATATAATTAACTAGCGACCCGCTCCGGCTTCGCACGTAAATTACACCCGTGCGAAGCCGGGCGGGCGGGTCGCTAGTAATCTATATAGCTGTTTTCAAGTTGCGAGTGAGTCGGTTCATTCTAGCCAAGCGTGATCCATCTTAGACCGCATCATCGCTTAACATCAGGAGAAATGCCAGTCAAAATAATTACAAAAAAACCAACAAGCCAAAAAACAAGCAAAACAGCCGCTCCGTTTTTATACAACTTATTTTCAATAAATTGGTCGCTATGAAATATAAACAAAATATAGAAAAAATTTGGCCTTAAATTAAAAAAAAACTCTACTTTAATATACAAGACAGGTATTTTTGTAACGAGTCAGTCAATAAAACTGTCAATGAAAAGTTACCGTATAAAAATGAAGCTAAATTCGTGAACGTTTGCTGTGCAGTGGCTTTTGATGACAAAGTTTGTGCAGCGTCGAACCGCGACCAAGCGATAGGACGTGCCCCGAGTGTTAGAAGGCTGCGATTAGATTTTGTTCAAGCCATGACAATTTTTTTTTTCTCAAAAATACCTCATCATCATCAACCATTCTCTACCCACACTGGGTATAGGTATCTTCTTCAGCGCGCCATCTTTTGATACCTAAGTCGAAGAAATTCAATTAATAGGGATCCAACCCCTAATTTTCCAAACTTAGAGGTGGAATATTTCCTTAAAATTTAAATGTGACCATCCTCGAAGTATTACAGTATTCAATAAAAAAATATCATTAATATATTTAATCATAAGGTTGTCTGGAAGAGATCACTTTTAGCGATAAGGCCGCCAGTTGTTAATCAAATTTAAATCAAATTTAATCTCTGTATCAAATTTAATGGTGTGAACAATAAATAGTTAATCAATCATCAAATCAGTTCACAAACAGCGAAGATATCGCTTAACATAAAAATATATAATATATATAGTGAAATGAGAATTTTCTTTATTGTTCCTTGTGTCTTCCTTTAAGTCGTTTGAAAAGAAAACCATAGAATCTAACCTATTTTATGTATGTATACCTTAAAACAATATTGTTTTTTGTTTTTTTTACGCTTAGCTATATATCGTTTTTTTTACTAGCTATTTATAGTTTTTGTGCTCGATGGCCTCTGACTACAACAATTTATTTATTAGTGGTAACATAATTTTTACTAATTACTACAAAGAGTTGCCCAATAATTGAAAACTGAAACATCTCAAAAATAAAGACACGCGCATCCGAACATATTTTTCCTTATATCGAAAAATTTGCATTTCTGACGAAATATCTACAAAGTACTTTCCATCGTTCTCTACGTCACATCGCTCTCAAGTACAATGACAGGCGCTTACCACTGAATGTACCATTGAAAAAAAACCAAAGGCTCTGTCCTTACGAAGTAATAAATCAATGCTACTAAAGTTGTAAGTTCTAAAACTTGGGGGCGTGGGTTCGACTTCCACCTAGGGCAAACATTCATTTGATGAACATTAAAATTTGTGTTTTTTCTATACGGGGTGTAAGGGGAACACTCTCGAAGCCAAAAGAAGGTAATTGTACTCATCATTACGAACAACATTAACTATGGGACCAGCCCTGAAAACGCGAAAAAAATATCAGTTGTTCTATAGAAAACGGTCATTGACACTTGACAAAATGTATAGAACAGCTGTTTTTTTTTTCGGTATTTCAGTGTTGGTCCCATACTAAAAGTTGTTCATAATGATGAGTACAATTACCTTCTTTTGGCTTCGAGAGTGTTCCCTTTACACCCTGTAATATGGGTGTTAATATCTATTTGAATGTGTATTTAAAAATATATACCTATGTAATATCAGTTTCTGGCAGCCATATTACAAGCTTTGCTTAGTGTGGTCAGATGACCGTGTGTGCAAAAATGTCCCGAACATTTATTTATTTTTAATATTAAATAACCTTAAATAGTCGCTCTCGCTTGTTTAGTGAGCAACATTTAACTAAAAGATTAAGGAGTCAGCGGTCGAACACGCTTCCTTACTCAGTTACGTTGCGTTTCCTCAGGGCTGCCACTCGCAATTGTACATAATACATGACAAGCTTTTTGTCCCTAATTAATGTTATACCTAACCATAGTGTCACGTAGGATTTATTTAAGTATACCTACACTGTGTACATCAATACAATTTATCAAAACTTTAAACAGAAATAAAGATATAACTAAATGTAACAATAATTACAGGCGAAGACAGCATGCAATAATATTGAGCGATAAAATAAAATAATTGCAGTTAGATTAGTTAAACATACAGATGAGATACAAAACGAAAAATTAAAATTAAGTCAAAGTTTTGTCAGGATTAAAAATTAAAATTAAAATTAAAATTTCAAGTAATAAATGTCACAAAGAAAATACATATACATAATTAAAAACTGTTCAGATAGTCAGTTCAGATAGGATTAGTTAATCCTATAACCCTTTCGTAGTTATAAGATGTAGCAAATGTAATTAACATTAAATTGCGGTTAATAAAACTGTACTTAAAAATGTGGTTATACATATATTTTATTAATTTAAACTTAAACACTGTTTTAAACTATCACGGTTGTTCTCTAAAGTTATATGATTATTTACGGGATATTTACCGTGGTAAGGTTGTGGAATGAGCTCCCGATATTTCGGCGCAGTTACATGCACCATGTTCACGGGAAACTAAAGAATGCGGGTGGTTGGTCGGACAGTTAAAAAGTTAGGTGCGAACGATCTAACCTCTTTCTTAGTCTTTTGCTATGGTTATCACTGGATCTCACTGGTTATTTTAAACTACTGTCATACTTAGTTGTCAACCATTTGACAACTAGGTTACTGCCGATGTTCACTGGTGACTCTAGCGTCCATCTGTGCATGTCATATGCATGTTATACCCGTTTAGGGTATATATAAGATCTTTGGTTATACCTAAGGTAATGCGGTTAGTACTGTTACCGAGGATATAATATTATGATATCCAGGAACGTTGTCACTTGTATTATTGAAACTGACGTAGTTAAGTCACATGCGCGCCGCGCGGCGGCCCGTAGTGCAAAGCGAGACGCAGTCGCACGCGTGCATTCACCTTGAAAAAGACCGTCTACTGCGGTTGAAACTATAGTCGGAGTAACTGGCTTAATCTTACGTAATTACCGTGTAAAATAAATAACCATTGTCACTTGTTCCGATATTCCCTTGTTCGCACGCCTGTGCCAACCCTACCTCACGCGCACATCCACAACCGCCGATCAATCACAGCGTCCCGCGACACGCACACATCGACAAAAGCTAATGTAACATTAGTGCTCGCAATAAACCGAGTGATATCCTCGTGAATTCTCGTCTAATATATCAAACGAGATTTTCTCGTGGATTCAGTGGTTTTTCTCGCATTGTTATCACTATGGTTTTATTAGGGGACTAGTTATGACATTTGAAATGTTAGCAAGTGTGTGTTTGGATGTTTTAGTGATTTTTATCGTTACTATCGCTGACACAATCAAAGTTACCGTTTTTTGGTTCACGTCTGGCAACACTTAAATACCATTGACGCAAGTTTGTATGTTTGTTGTCACTTTCAGGTCAAAATAGATGGTTTGGAATTTGGATAATTTGATCTAAAGTAAGTTGTTTTAACAAGTAAGTAACCATAAAACTAAAGTCTAAAAGTTACGTCTAAGTCTAGTCCCGTAGATTCCATAAAATCATTGGGTAATTATTGTTTATGTATTTTGAAAAATATGTGGAAAACATTGAAAAAAATCGCCGGTGAAACTAGCCAAATCTCAAAAATTTGCAATTATTAGTAAAGTTATATGATTATTTACGGGATATTTACCGTGGTAAGGTTGTAAAATGAGCTCCCGAAATCATATAACTTTAGTGAACAACCGTGATAGTTTAAAACGGTGTTTTATTATTATTAGTAGCGTATTAAAATCAGAATGTTTTTCGACTGAACTCAAGGTGGGCATGATGCAGGTACGAATTTTATTGTCAACACAAATATCAACTCATCATCATCATCATCAGCCAGAAGACGTCCACACTGAACGACAGCCTGCCTTTTGCATCCACTGGATGCCCGCGACTCTCACAATGTCGTCGGTCCATCTAGTTGGAGGCATCCCTACGCTGCGTCTTCCGGTTCGTGGTCTCCACTCCAGAACCTTTCTTCCCCATCGGTTATCGGTTCTTCGAGCGATGTGGCCTGCCCATTGCCACTTCAACTTGCAAATTTTAACAGCTATGTCGGTGACTCTGGTTCTTTGGCGAATATCCACGTTTCGGATTTTATCGCGCAAAGAAACACATATCGCAAATATCAACTATGACAAAATAATAAAGTAGAAAGAATGTAATTTTCCTTCTTTTGTGTAATAAATACCACTTTATGTCATTTAAAATCACAGTTCCAATCTTGCACTGCACTAACGTGATAATACGGCTCCGCTTGATTATTGTGTCAGAACGGAAGTAACGGTCCCCTCCCCATGTCTCTATTCACGAGATTTACCACAAATTGCTTAGGGATTTGGCGATGATACAGGAAAAAAGAATTTCTTCGCTAACACTGCTAAAATGTCATTTTGCACTATCACACTTCTAGTCACGTCAGATGTGACATGTGTCAGATAGTCCGTTGGTCCAGTTGGTAGTGAACCTACCTTCTGAGCTTGGGGGCGTGGGTTCGATTCCCACCTAGGACAAACATTTATGTGATGAACATTTGTGTTTGTTTTATATCTGGTTGTTAATATCTATTTAAGTATGTATTTAAAATTATATATGTATGTATATCAGTCTCTGGCAGCCATATCACAAGCTTTGCTTAGTTTGGGGTCAGATGACCGTGTGTGCAAAATGACCCAAATTTTTATTTATTTTTTGTAACGATAAAACGTCTAACTATAGTATACTATGCAATTAGTGAATAAATAACTGATTTAAAGCGAGGGCAGATAGATGAATTACGAGCATGTGAAGGATTCTAACGACTGAATCACGACCGTAGAGAGTGATTCAAGTGTTAGAATCTCGAGCGACATGAGTGATATAATAAATATTTCAGGCAGCTGCGTTAATAAATAATTATTAATGAATTAATTTGACATATGAAATACTGACATAATATATTGTAATACATTTTTGCTCGTAATATTTTTAACTGAATAAGATTATTTAATTTGAATTATGTACACATAATAATATTATTAACATAATTATACTGTTTGAGCCTTGGTTTGGGATGCCACCTGCGTGGACACCCTGGCTCCTTCTCATGTCGCCAGTTCTGCTCGCAGTGTCGGGGCTGCGGCCGAACAGGCCCAACTGAACAAACACAGGAAGTACTCACAGCTCAGCGCACATTATGAGTTTGTGGCGCTAGCTGTAGAGACACTGGGACCGTGGTCATCCGACACAAAAAAAATCTGCGAGGATATTTCGACTAGGCTGGTCCTCGCCTCGGGGGATCCTAGAGCTGGCACATACTTTTCTCAAAAGCTAAGTATTGCTATACAGCGGGGCAACTCGGCCAGTGTTCTGGGAACCCTGCCGCACGGTGGTGATCTCGACGGCGTTTTTGTTTTGTAGTAGGTACATGTTTGTATATTTTATACATTCATCTTTTAGTTTAATTGTAGCTTTTATTTAGTTATTTTAAGTTTTAGTTTTTAGTTTATATTTTAAGATTTCATTAATTTTCTGTTTTTTTTTAAGTTCCTATTCAATTAAGACTATAAAATTGGTGGTTAGTTTTATAGTTTAAAATAAATAAATACAGTTGATTATACTGTTTATATAAGTTTATATACATCGATGTAGAAAGTGTACTGGAGAAGTTTGACTTGTAACTATGGAGTTATTAATAAAGAATCGTATTGTATTGTATTGTGATTCATAGCTGTTAATATAAATCGTTTTTACTCAAGAATTGCATAGTATTAGTATTTTTTAAATTAATAAAGCTTATTTTCAACTAGCGCCCATTAACATACCAAGAAAAATATTTGCGTTTTGTGACTTTATGTAAAAAAAAAATTATCTTGAAAATGTTGGAAAACTTGTAAAGCTGCCTTGTAAACCAATATTTTTCGGATTAACTACATGGCGTGGCGTGGCATGTCCTTATTTCTAGATCAATTATCGAGTTACCTTCACAAAACATCGTCGACCTTAATTATCTTAATTCATATCATGCCCCTTGCATTAGCTCCTAAGCAAACATGATATAAAAAGCTTTCGTTTGAGATAAGGCACGCTACCTGCCCTCTTACGACATGGGATTACACTAATATTATCTGTGGAGGGTTAGGTAGGTTGGTGTGCGTTGGTGGCGGTATCCACGGGTGTACATTCATCGCCTTCTGTGGGTATAACGAACTCCTAAGCAAATAAATATTAGCAAAACTCTGCAAGTGATAGGTAACTCAGCGGTAGGCGCGGTTGGATCCCATTTAGGAAATGGACTAGCTAGAATCCATCACGTGATTTACAAAGCGTATAATGCCGTCTGTCAAATAGTATGTCGCTTTTGGAGCCTTTTACAGGTCCCTAGTACATTAAAATTGTCTAGAACCCTGCAATTTGCCGTCCTGTCAAAAAATACTTACAGCTGTTTCGTTCTAGTAACAAGTTTTTTGGCGTATGAGTGAAAAATTTAATATATTTTTAATTAATCATTGCTAATTAGCACTACTTCTAAGCTACTAGTCTTTATTCTGTGGATCCCATGCCACAGATTGATTTTTACGCACAACCATGGCAAGTTTGACGCTTGTATGTATTATCGTTTTTACATAAGAGCTAACAGAAAAATACGTTAAAAAAAAAACGTTGTTGTATGCAGACCCCCCTTTCGTTTTAACTTTTTAACTTTTTTTATTATTTGTTAGTTAATCCGCCGTAACGTTACATATTCTGTGAAAATGTCAACTGTCTATCTATTACTTTTCGAAAGATATAGCCGTTAAATGGTAGGACAGACAGACGGACAGATGGACGGACGGACAGACAGACAGATATCGTAGGCTTAGTAATAGGGTCCCGTTTTTACCCTTTTGGTACGGAACCCTAAAAATGCGGCGTTGCTATCTCGCTGCCTGAGTAATATAGAACTATAAATAAGTATCCGGATGACAAAAAAAGGATTGTGAAACGCGATGTGAATTAACCGAAAGCTTTATCTTTCACTTCATTTATATGATTTTAATAGAACATTCTGAAACAAACTCTAAGATAATATAAATTATTTCACAGACTACATAGCCCCGACCTAGCCCCGACTTCGAATAATTTCATGTAGAAACGTAAACTAGGTAACTTGTAATTCGGAATCCCATCCTAGGTAACCCGATAACAATTATTAGACAGGTTGATTTATCCGTTTCAATGTAAATGAACCAGCACCTGTCGACCCTTCTCAATCCACTCATAAATAACTAGACTTCACTTTAGATAAGATAAAAGGGAATTTTACAAATATTACTCGTATTTTAGTTTGATAACATTCGGTTTCAGAAACGGCGAAAACCACGAAATACGTCTAAACACAAAAGCACAATAACATGAAATTGGAGAATTAAGATGTAAAACTTATTCCGCCTTATTACAAAAAAGTCCAGGTTTAAACCAGGACTAAAAGTCCGAGTTTGTTACGGTACTAAGGGATTAAAAGTTGACCTTATTACAAATCTTCGACTAATCGAGGACCAGCTGATACAAAAGATAGTCCATGGTTTAAATATTAGCCACAGATAAGAAACAAAAATTGTAATCATTCATTCGTTCCTGCAGGTTTAAAACACACTTCAAAAACTTAAATAATAATTATTTATTAATGCAATTTAAGATATTTAGCTATCTTAAATTGCTGTTTGTTTAAGTTTCAATCTATTAAACAAGCATAACTTATTATTTTGAGCACTTTTCAAATTCATGGCATAATACGATCACGTTCGACGCCAAAATCCTAACGTAGAAAAAAGCAATGCGCCTGTGGCGCGTAATTTGAGGCGTTCAGATAAATATGTGTAATTATCCAAAGACATTAAGTAGTTTTATGAAATCTTTGTAATTACGGTGGGAAAATTAGCAATGTTCTTAAATTTTCTCATAGCTTCCTCCTTTTCATATAATGTAGCTCGCAATTTTATATATGTATGATAAATGGAACATCCCTTGCCATAATACTCGCTACATTTTTGCAAGTTTTGCTGACTGGTTGAGACACACCATGCAAATCAGCTGTAACGTCTTGAATATACGCAGAAAACAATAATTTATTGCATCATCAAGCCCAGTACTAAAGTTAAACCGTATTTTGTAATAAGACGGATTATGTCTTATGTGGTAAACTGCACAATCTCTACTTACTAAATAATCAATGGAAAGCATCGATGCTTTTCAAGGGCAAGTAGTTTTAGCGTGAAATATTTCCATTATAATTTTTCGAAAGATAATTATATTTATTTTGTACTTAAAAAAAACCCAGAAAATTAATGAAATCTTAAAATATAAACTAAAAACTAAAACTTAAAATAACTAAATAAAAGCTACAATTAAACTAAAAGATGAATGTATAAAATATACAAACATGTACCTACTACAAAACAAAAACGCCGTTGAGATCACCACCGTGCGGCAGGGTTCCCAGAACACTGGCAGAGTTGCCCCACTGTATAGCAATACTTAGCTTTTGAGAAAAGTATGTGCCAGCTCTAGGATCCCCCGAGGCGAGGACCAGCCTAGTCGAAATATCCTTGTAGAATTTTTTTGTGTCGGACGACCACGGGCCCAGTGTCTCTACAGCTAGCGCCACAAACTCATAATGTGCGCTGATAATTAAGCATTTCTAAGTCTAGCTTGTGTAGTTATTAGTTGCTGTTTTGAGTAGGATGAGTCTGATTTATAAACAACGACAAAATAAAAGGCGTTTACGTCTATACTGACAACGAGAAAAAATCTTTCAAACCCAACCTTTTTCTTAGCACCCGGGTTACCCGGGTTATTATAGGTTAAAATAAATTAAAGACTCAACAGAAAATATTTAAAAAAAAAATGCTACGGGGACCGCCGCCAGAAATGAAAACGAATGTGGTTAAATTGGCAAATTTGAATTTAGGTCTTAGTTTCGGTGACGCGGTCACATTATCATGTCGGTGACGCGAACCCATAAGTTTTGCCTACAGAAAAAAAGAAGTAAATAGAACGGAAATGAGAAGGAAAATCTGTTACCAGGCATAAGAGTAAACCTTGATTGAACATTCTTATTTAGATCAACGCGTCTAACTCGGCATCACAGTTGCTAACTGATTTCGAATGACTGACGTTTCGTTTATATGACTGCAACTGGCTACAATAAATTTCTTTCAAAAATGCCTTTACATCCGTTCTAATTTATACAATTCTTTTTATGTGGTTTAAAGTCGCTCAACGCGGCTAAAGAAGTTTTCACTTCAAAAACTACAATAAGACGGCCTAAAGTCACGTGTTACGTTTCAAATCCATTTATTGTCACGCATAAATTCAAAGTGCTCGCGTAAAAGCTGACCCCATATCCACCAACTACCACAGCATACAAAAAAGTACTTCGTATAACCTCTACCCAGAAACTTTGAATAAATATCTCACATTAGGTTACATGAAAACCGCATTTCTTTCATACCCCGAGATCTGAAGTCGCGTCACGCGCGCCGCTTTCAATTGAGATACGCGGCGGGACAAGGAGCGGGGTCTACAGCGTGTCATAAGATTATGGTCACTTTTAGTTTGATATTTTCATGGAACGTTCTTTTCTTTTACGTTCTAAGAAAAATCCCATTTTCACGGCGCTTATTTGTTACAATATCCCCAAATTCCCCAATTTCACAGTACTATGATTATTTATTAACTTAGGCTTCGACAAAAATAAAATGATTGGACGGGCCCAAACCATTGAAATTGCTCAGTAAAAACGAGTCAAAACCGTCGGACATATACTTCAACACCTAATTATAAAAATTTACAGTATATTTGTTACAAAAAAATAGATGCCGGTATTATTTGTGTATTTACAATTCGGGAAAGCATATGAATGCATAATTTTGTCAGATGTTTCGTTATCACGTAACAATAGACACGTGTTGCACTTCCTACGGCTAGAGACAGACTGAAACGAAATGAGAGCCAGTGCTCATTTGGTTATCTTCAAAAATGCGCTTCTACTGGGCCTGTCCAATCATTTTATTTTGGTCGAAGAACTTAGGTATGAAAATGGTTTTTATTTAAGGAACAAACTTATGACCGACAACGTTTGTCATAAGATTCTGGTTACTTTTAGTTTGATATTTTCATAAATAATAGGCTTGAGCTTGACCGCCAACTCGGCTGATGTTAAGCGATGATGCGGTCTACGGTGGAGCACGCTTGCCTAGAAGAAACCGATTCACTCGTGATTTGAAGACACCCAGATTGTATCTATCGGGGAACACTCATTCAGGCAGCGCATTCCACAGACTAGCAGTTCGTACAATAAAAGTGGAATCAAAGCGCTTCGTTTGGGTTTTCGGAATACCAACCATAAAGCGGTATCGATTTTTGTGCCCGCTCTGGCAGTCCGATAGAAAAATGGGCAGGAAGGAATTAGATCATGAAGATCAGATGCACACTCTCCGAAATGTATTCGATAAAAGACCGATAGACTAGCAACTTTACGCCGATTTTTCTTTTACGTTCTAAGAAAAATCTCATTGCCACGGCGCTTATTTGTTACAGTATCCACAAATTCCCCAATTTCACTGTACTATGATTGTTTATTTACTTAGTTATGAAAAGGGAACAAACTTATGGCCGACAACGTTTGTAGACACCAAATATATTTTCATTTCATTTCATATTACGGGTTGCTTCCCGATGTTTTTCTTTCACCGATCTTTTCAGAGATGGCATCGAAATTCCACATAATTTATTTAAGTACTAAATAAGTCACACGTGATGTGTGACTTATTTAGTCTAGTAGTATCAGCAGCCATTAAACGTCCACTGCTGGACAAAGGCCTCCTTAGAGAGGGGTGTTGCCATAATCCCCACGCTTGGCAGGCGGCTTGGGGATCGCAATACGTTCACCGTGTACTAACAGGACGCTGCTGCCCATCCTCCGGTGGTTCCGGTCGCAGTTTAAGGACATACCCGGGTACTAAATAAGTCATTGGTATGAAAATGGTGAAAATAGTTATTAAATTGTAACATAAAGTACCTACATTTACAACCACATTTCTTTAAAATTTCACGGGATATGTTCACCAATTTTTTTTTTGAATTTCACATTATGTTCGCGTTGATGTACATATTTATTTAGATGTGATAAATAAAGTTATGAAAATTTAAACAATGCACAGAACTGTTTTTTTATTTTTTTAAATTTTTTATTTAAAAAAAAAAAAAAAAAAAAAACTGTAACTGTTTTTTTAATTCGACTGGAATACGAATATCTTTATGTGCGTATAAAAGAAAAGTTACAGTGTTTTTTTGATTTTGACACTTTTATTTCAATTGCCTTTTATCTAAAAAGCATGATAACGCCGTTTTTTCACGCCACACTTTAAATTTGCAGTCATATCACTCGCCTCGATTTTCAATCGAGAGACGTGGCCGTGGATTGCAGCCTATGGGCGGCCCTGAACTATTATTTTAACTCTGGGAGCGTGGAGGAGGATATGAAGCGTTCATTAGCAGTGCATAATATGCACTCATGATGGTTAAACATAAAGGATGGGGCAACTGGGGACACGGGTCACCAAGATACCGGCCTAGCCGAGTTTGGGGCCCACTTCTAATTCATTATAACCTAGTTTAGATTATTTGTGGCTATGTATACAATTTAACTATGGTAATGTTAAACCGCTTCAGAAATAAATATTTACTTTACTTTACTTACTTAACTAAATGCGCGCGGCTATCTCGCTCGCGAATTTGAATATATAAAATTATTGACTGAGTTTTTTTAAACTAATTGTGCATTGTTTGATATTGCAAATGGTGTAAAGCTATGTTTGTGTTGATTATTTGTAGAATGGCGGAGGACATAAAAAAAAATAGTTTTTTTGAAGTTATACTTCTTATGCGACTTGCAACAAGGTTGCGTTAAACGTATAACGCTACCATGGAGGGGGAATTTTTCTCTCACGTATGGTTGCGAAATGCGTATCCTTTTTTCTCGCTGCGACTAGCAGACCCGGTAGCGTAATGGTGTCGCTAATGGATTGAGTAGCCTAAGGAGCTAGGTTCGAATCTCGAGAAAAGCATGTTTTTAAATTGTTGATATTTTTGCCCTAGTTATAATTTTAGGGTTCCTTGTTGAAGTATAACTTCTTCCGCGCGGAGGGACTCCACGCACTTTTTTTTTTTCTATCTCTTCGACCAAAATTAAACTTATCAACAACGAAAAAGTATACTTCAGATAGTTGAAAATTCAGCAAGGACGTAATCGGAATTATGAAAAAGACCCTAGGGCCGGCAGAACTGAAATATTCTTAGCTTTATAAAGAACCTGCAGTGCAAGTACCGTTCTTGATCGATCGTCAAATTCGATATAATGCCACAGAATCGATCATAGCGAGTACTGATCAAATGGCATTTTATCGAATTTGACGATCTCAACTGTCAAATTTGACGATAGATAAAGAACGGTACTTCACTGCAGCTTCGATAAACGTTTTGATGAAATCTCGGCTTTGCATGTAAACACCTCCAGTTTCAATACAGCCGTACCATGAGCCTTATAAAGTACATCGTGCTATATTACGAGTCGCCATATTGCTCCTGGACGTTTATTACGGCGGGGTCATTCCCCAATGGTAATAATTGATAACCACCCTTGTTTTGGGGATGATAAATAAAATAAGAGTCTTGTACCCTCGTGTTTATGGCGGGTCAGACCGCCCGGTGGGTTCCGACATTTTGTAAGTATTTTTAGGTGTTTATGAGATTTTGAAACTGTCGTGATCAGTAAATACTAAAGTTTATGATGGGGATGGGATGTAAAATATTTATTGTTTTGAACTCTTAATGCTAGATATTTAATTGACGATATTCTCTCATCTGTGATTTAACCTGTATGAACTACAAGCACCTAACAGAAGATAAAAATTTACCATCTCTAACTTATTACTTTCCACTTACTATGGTTTAGTTGAGTCCGTCCTCAGATACGGTATTATATTTTGGGGTAACTCAACCGACAAAGAGATTATTTTTAAAAGGCAAAAACGCTGTATCAGATCGATGTTTAGATTAGAAAGTACTATTAGTTGCACGCCTTACTTTACTAAACATAAAATTCTTACGCTTCCGTCTCTATATATATTGGAAACTGCCTTATTCGTAAAAACTAATCCAGAATTATTCCCGGCAATATCTGGCTTAGCGGTAAGAAATCGTAGAGACCAAAACAGATGTCGTAATCGCCCATCTAAAACCACCTTAATGAACCACAGTATAATGTGTATGGGACCGACCATCTACAATACTATACCAATTTCAATAAGGGATCTAAAATATAGTCAATTTAAAACAAAACTAAAAAAACTTTTAGTCGAGAAATGTTATTACAAAGTTAGTGATTTTATAAATGATAAATTTTAGTAATGACTGCAGTAGGTCAATTTTTTTATCATACAATTATAGTAATGTCTATCTGTTGACTATTTAAATTAATAACACCATATCTGAACTTTTGAAATTATTTCGACAGTTAATTTAATTAATACTTTTTTATATAAATAATTCTTACGGTATTTTTATACCATCTCTCTAGATTTGTACGCCTACAAACTAGGCAAAACATGATACAAAGTGACTAATATTTTAACCCACCTATTGTGCATGCGTTTTTAAATGTGTGTATGATTTACTCGTGTTTTGTGCAAATAAATAATCTTTATCTTTATCTTCTCTTATCTATCTTTTCTCTTCTACATATCTTCTCTTCTCTATATCTTCTCATTCTCTTCTCTATCTTCTTCTCTTCTCTACATAGTATAAATTGAAGTCGCTTTCCGCGTCTGTCTGTCTGTATGTCTACATTGCCGCTAACTCTTCCTAAACCACGCAACGGATTTTGATGCGGTTTTCACCATCAGTTAGATACATTTTCACTGAAGGTTTATATATATAAGTAGCGACCCACCCCGGCTTTGCACGTAAATTACACCCGTGCGAAGCCGGGCGGGCGGGTCGCTAGTTATTTCTAAAATGTAACCCGTACGAAGCGCTTTGATTGTGCGAACTGCTAGACTATGGAATGCGCAGGCACGGCAGGGAGTTCCATTCTTGGGCAGTACGTATGACGACCCAAATCGTTGTGTACGAATCTTTGGAATTTTCACTAGGAAGGGAATTGAATGATCAATTCAAATTCAAATTCAAAATATTTATTTGTCAGAACATGGTAGGTACACATACATATAAAGTAGCACACATGGTCGTAATAATGGAGACGTATCTCATGTCCTTGCCTGTTACAGCGTACAAATGTTAGTTTTTTATATATATTATTATTAGTTTTTGTTAAAGTTAAAAAAATTACGAAATTATGTCTATGTTATAATATTGTTAGAATCATATTTTGGTTTGGTTGTATTTTATACCTTAATTAGATGTTTATTACTACCTATATAAGCTATTATTATCATTTTATCTTTTCCTAGTACCTAGTCTCGATTTTATGTCAATTATTTAGTCTACATTACATATCAAAACATTTTTATCATTAAGGAATTCTGAAATTTCATAGTAGCTTTTTTGTGCTAATAAAATTTTAAGTTTATTTTTAAACATTCCAATATTTAATTCCCTGATAATTTTAGGAATTTTGGTATATATTAAAGGAGCCATACATAATACACTTTTTTGCACGAGTGCAGTTTTGGCCGTACGTGGGCAGAGTTTCATCTCGGCCTGTGTGCGAGTTCGAATACCAGCATCAGTCCAACTACCAAAGAGATGTTGATTTGATTTTACAAAAGTTGTTATTTCTAATATGTATAGCGATGGTAATGTCAGAATCCTGTGTTTTAAAAAGTATGGTTTACAGCTATCAGTCTTATGAAGATGAAACATGAAATGATGAAATAATTTGAATGTGAATCATCCCTAAGCTTTGTTTCTTCCAGTAAGCTTGTCGGAGTGTAACAATAGTAATTCCTAGTTCAGCACTCCCTAAGCATTGTATCCCCAAATTCCCTAAAGGCGAAGTTAGGACCAGAGTTCCGTGTAATCGAAGTTTCCAACTCTGCAATACTACCAGCTGCAAGTGCGGTGGTTACTGGCTAATCTTTGTATCTAAGCTGCCTTATTATTTTGAAGCCTAAGTTACGTATAATAGAGTGCTAAATAGATTAGCCAGGGTTAGTATGGAGCTGTTAGACATTCTACATTTCTAATGTTGAACCCCCGAACAATAGTTAAGATTCCAGAATTGGTATAAACACTAATAATATACTTTGTTAAAGATAATTAAATTTGAGAAGATTTTGCAGGCGATAATGCAACATTAGTATGTGGGACTACGTTTCCTTCAGTAGTTTTATGACATTTAATTACATTTTTCAATGGTCTGTCAAATATAGTATGATAATTTTGACAGGTCACGCCCAAGAAGTTTCGTGTTTTTTCCGGTAAAATGTACTACAAATATTGTCGTACTTCATTGATGGGTACCGCCCACATAGTGAAGTGCCACGCACAATGAACAACCACAGACTATCGAAAATCAGTTATGAAATAAAACCGATTTAATTTGTCAAAACAAACAAAAAATAATATATTAGTATATTATTTTTTAAACAAACAAAAAATAATGTATAAGTATATTATTTTTTGTAAATATTAAAGGTATATGTTACAATTATCTATCACTTTTTTGTAAAGAATAACTATTAACTTACTTAATTAATGATTTTATTTTTTCAGCATAACCATGCAACTATTTATTCCAAGTTCTATGAAAATAATAATTATCGATGATCGAATAGATTCATTATACACTAACTCATCCTTACTGTGAGCTGTCAAAATTATCATCCTATAAAACACTGTATTAAACTATCACGGTTGTATCACGGTTTACTTTACCACGGTAAATATCCCGTAAATAATCATAATAACTTTATCATCCTATTTTTGACCCAGCATAAGCCTGTTATTTTTAACAATTCCAATACCTGTCCGACAGTCTATTAAATGTTAAATCTCTTTTGCCTAGTTATTTTGCTGGAAACATTGCCCTTCAATCCCAAACATAACAATATTTGCACACTACTGCTTGAGGGTTGAATAACTAGCAAAAGTGTAGTATATCCCCAGGCTGACTTGAAATAATCCTACCACTTCAAAAACACGTTAGAGTAGATATGTAATGTGTATGGTGCTTTACTTTACAAGTTAAACAATTCATTTAACAATTGAACCGCTCAGCTAATAACCGGGACAACGGTGTACTTGTAACCGGGACGCGGCGTCCGGGTTAATCCCACGCGGACAGGTTAATCCCGGACATTGTGTCATCCCGGTTAAACGCTAACTATTTGTACGGAACCCTTGTCGACATCAGGAGCCTTAACAAAATTCGTTTTTGATAATTTTGCAACACTAAAACTGTCTAAATTATTTAATAACTAGCGACCTGCCCTGGCTTCGCACGGGTGAAAGTTATAGGCATTTCTGTTGGCAGTGGGCAGTGCAAATAGCACGCAGAACAGATGGCCGATGGGGCCGAAAGGTTCTGGAATGGAGACCACGGACTGGTAAGCGCAGCGTAGGACGTCCACCCACAAGATGGACAGACGACCTAAAAGAGACCGCAGGGAAACGCTGGATGCAGGCCGCTTCCAACCGGCCCTTTTGGATATCGATAGGGAAGGCCTATGTCCAGCAGTGGACGTCCTATGGCAGAAATGATGATGATGACTGCTGAGTACTGATCTCTACAGCGCGTCACCTGTCCTGGCCAGTCTCCTCTGCTTTCCTGCCGCCTTTTAATATACTTAGGTACGTTAAAACATTTAAGAAACCTATTAGAAAATGAACCGTTAAATTTTATGTGTTTGTATTTTCGGACATAAAGACGTAATTTTCAAGATAAATATAAAATAAGTAAACCATAACATTTTTATTTTATGACAGTAATTTAACGAAATCTATTCTGAAACTTTCCCTCCCAAAACTACTTTTGTAAATTGGAGGTAACAAATGGATATGTTAAGTTTTACCAAAATCTGAAGCCGCTACATTCAATAAAATATACAGATCTATTTAATATAGTGAATTTTCTACAGATCTAATAAGTTGTTAGAAAAGTTATACTAAAAACCAATTTTTCGATGCCTTTTTTTCGTCAAAAAATGTGATAGGACCCTTAACCATATCCAATACGTTTGTAGGCTACTTTCCCTACACATGTATAAATTATATTTAAATATATATTATATTCGCATGCATTGATATACATGATATACATTTAGCTTATTTATAACATCACACTACACAACAAAATAGTATTAATATGTACCAACTAAATATTCACCTTAGTCGATAATCGATATTGATTATCGACCTGGGAGAATCCTTAGTTCGCCGCGCCGCAATAGATAAGCCGGCGCACGCGCAGAACGCTTGTTGTGATACGGTCAGCGGTGCCGCGTCGAACCAGTCCAAAACCTATTGCGACGCAAAGCGCACGTCTATCTTTTTACTTCCCGCCTTCTACCTTCCGTGTTTCTTTGCTAAATAAACATTGATGTAATGTGATATAATTTCGGTTTGATTATCTAATCCCGTAACATACTTAACCATACGTTTACACGCCGTATAAATACAAGTATGTCGGTGGCAGTTAGAAATAAGCACTCGTATTTATCACCCGCATGATACGGATCCGATGATACGGAGCTGTATTGACGATACGCTCCGGTATTGTTCTTGTCAATTAAACAGCCGATACTCTGTGACTGTTGTGTAAAGATAATTCTGTTTTAACCGAATTATTCAGACTTTTTGTTGATTTGTCACAAAAAGCCTTGTAGTCTGTTTGATACCTTTCACCACTAAATGTTTTTCTTTTTTTTTTTAAACAGGTAAACAATTTTGTTGATAACAGTGTGAATAATTATTATTATAAGTCAGTCAAGAATTTCATGTTAAAAATAATCATAATTATATATAATTTCCAATTAATTAATTAATTCATAAATTATGTAAAGATTTAAGATTTAAGAAAGATTAAATTATATTACATTGCGTCCATAGTTATTTAAATAACATTTCTTTTAATAATTATAAATAGGCTTGCGCTCGGCCGCCAACTCGCCTGATGTTAAGCGATGATGCGGCCTACGATGGAGCACACTTGCCTAGAAGAAACCTATTCACTCTCGACATGAAGACATAGATTGTAACTTTGGAACTTGATTGGAACCCCCACTCAGGCAGCGAATTCCACAGACAGTTCGCACAATAAATGTGGAATCAAAGCTCTTCGTATGGGTTCTCAGAATATTAACCATAAAACGGTGTCGATGCTTCCGAATAAATGTCTGCCGATCTTGATAATACTTAATTATCCAAGAAATTGTGTGAAAGTGAATTGTACAGAAGAACATAAGACACATTTTGTGTCGGGAAAACTGGAAAACTGCGCGGAAAGCCGCGGGGCGCAGCTTGTCTATATTATCCAATTACCGTTCAGTTATAACGAAAAAATCCAATAAAGTTTTTAAAAAAACCTAAAAATTCAACTAAAACGCACCATCAAACTACGCGTTGTAAACTTTCCATTCTAAATAACATTCAAACAAATCTCATATTCGCAAGCGGTTCAGCCGAGTTGACACTCTGTCCGCGACAGTACCGCTTGCAGTGCTTAACGAGCTTTTGTGCACAGCTGTACCCGGTACCGACTGCCTAGTTTACACTCGGCGGGACGATGTGACGAGCTTAGCGACACGACTATCGTTAGGACTAGAAGACAAGGTTCTATACACGCTCACTGCGTAACAGGCCGCGGTACTTCAGCTGGTGCGGACGAAGAAACCTTTGTCCGTCTCGCTTGTGCGAAACGAATATCTCAGGTGTTTGTAAAAATTCGACAGAGACAAATATATTTTTCATCTTGCGGTCAAAATTTATAGCAATTTTTAATCTTTCCTAGTGCTGGTGGGTCTTGAAAGACCTGCCACGCACTGGCGGAAATATCATTGGGGGCGCATTTTGGCCCGCCGTCGCACCAGATGAAGATTTATGATTTTACTTGCCGCAGTAAACGTGTTAACTTGCCTTGTTAGTGTCGGACAAATCTTGCAACAAAACAAATTTTCCTCAACCGATTCCGCTGCATTTTTTTTCTCAAATAAAAAAAATCGGTGGCCCCAAACTAGGCTAAACCTGTATCTTGGGTACCCTGAGAACAGAGCATACGTATATTTTTATCAGCGCTGACTAAATGGAACACAACTAATTAATTCTGGCTCAACGCATAAGCATTGCCATTCAACGTGGTAATGCCGCCAGCATGCTGGGTACGCTACCAACTGGTAGTGGGCTTGAGCATTTGGATTGTCTTTAGACCTTCAACGGTCTATGGGCAGTCTAACTGTATTTTTAGTTTTAGTTTTAGCTTGTATTTTGTTTATTTAATAAAGGCGCTTGCCTTTGAAAAAAATAATTTATTACTTACATTTTTCTATATAATATTTAATTTAATATAAATAATATTGGGTTGTTGGGGGACTGAGGCCAAGAAGCTCATTTCGGAGATAGGGCACAGGCTCAAGGAAAAGTGTGGTGACTCCCGCTCCGGCTCGTTCCTGGTGCAAAGGTTGGCCATTGCCATCCAACGCGGTAACGCAGCGAGTGTTTTGGGTACCTTTGCGCCGGGAACGGGGTGGGTTATTTGAATAGTTATTAGTTTAATTGTAATTTGACTGACATTTTGAATAACAAAAATATTAAATATAAATAAATGTGACTATAATCAGGCGTACATTTGGCATGTACTTATGTAAGTTCGGTGATAATGCTATGGTACCATTGAGCTGATTTGATGATGGAGACAGAAGGTCTCCTAAACAAAACTACGTAACCCCGTCGAGTTTGGGTTCCTTGGATTTGTCTTCCCAAGCACTTTGGTCCTGAAGATACATTCAATATGGTGGACAATTTTTTTATCTACCATCATGATATGGGTATCAAATTCAAGGGTTTGCTGACAAGAACACGCAAACGCTTGTTTTTAAAACGTACTTTTATTTAATTAAAAATTATTTTGATTTCGGGCATTTTGTGTGGGTGATGACTGAGTAGGAAGTATATTATTTCTTACTTAGTATTTATTAGTGCAGAAGTTCTGAAGGTGCATGAAAAAAAAACTTTTTAAGTCTATATTATTATACATTTTTTTTTAATTATAGATAGGCTTGCGCTTGGCCGCCAACTCGCCTGATGTCAAGCGATGATGCGGCCTACGATGGAGCACGCCCGCCCAGAAGAAACCCATTCACTCTCGACTTGAAAACACCCAGATTGTAACTATCGGGGAACACCCACTCAGGCAGCGAATTCCACAGACTAGCAGTTCGCATAATAAATGTGGAATCAAAGCGCTTCGTACGGGTTCTCGGAATATCAACCATAAAGCGTGTCGATTCTTCGTGCCCACTCTGGCAGTCCGATAGAAAAATGGGCAGGAGGGAATCAAATCATGCAGATCTGTAGCACATTCTATTGTTATTATTTACGCGAGTCGCATCGCCGGCTGCAAGCAGTCGCGCCCGCGCCGTGGTGCCCGTAGTTATACCCAGTTGTACTTTTGACAGTTCCCGTGCACTTGTGCAGTTTAGGATTGCACTGGTGCTTGTTTGGGAGATTTGATTTGAGTTTATTTGATTTTGGTTTGAATTTGAGCAAGATTCCAGTTGAGCTCTGCGTTTGGGTAAAACATTTGGTTCTATTTATGTGACTCAAGTACATTTGTAGGTACCTATAGGTACTTACTGAAGTAACACAATCACAGCCCAAACAACTAAGTACTTTTCAAGAACAAGTATTTATTATAATTCGACGCAAGAAATCAAAAAGGTCGTAACTGACACATTTTGCCAAAATGCTTTTTTTACACTTTTGAAATCAGCTATTTTTTCTGCGTCGAAAGGTGTAACTCCCATAGCTCTACGATGAATATTAACGATTTTAGGATTTTCACAAGTAACGTTGAGTGACATATTTTGTGACTACAAAGCGCTGTAACTAACAAAAAAACCGGTGTTTTTTTGTTATTTTTAAAAAAGTGAAATCAGTTACAACGTTTTTACATTCTTGAGAAAAGATAGTTTTAGAACTCGTCATACATTTTGACCCGAAGTTACAACATTCTTACTGCCTCTAAAAAATACATCAAATGATGTAACTGACATAATGTGTCTTATAAAACAACTTTGGATAGAATTGATGCACATTCATAGATTCTTTCATTTACTTTCGATTTACTGTCCAAATATCACTTTCCTAGGACCTATAAATCCCGAGATAATGTATTTTTTTTTTTATCAGAAAAGTTTTTTGGCTCTGGTGAACAATTTCATTTTTGTTAGTTACTACCTTTCCGTTTTCTTGCGTCGAATTTATATAGATTGTACAGATATGTATTTTTTAAACCCACGATAAAAGATCAAATCTTCAAACAGCTGAACACATTTTCTTGAATCATAGCTAAGAAAACTCTCAATATTTTCTACTTTTTAGTGTCAGTTTGTAAATGTAGGTATAGTCATGAAGTCGGTTCTTTTTTTCTAAAAATTCTAATTATATTCTTTCATTTTTATCACCCTATCATTGTTTCCACTGCTGGGACATATGCCTTCTTTCAGAGAGAAAGAGGAAGGGCTCTAATCCACCATGCTGGCTCAGTGCATGTTGATGAATGTCATATAAATAAATAAAATAAACATTCGGTACATTTTTGTAAACACGTTTTCTCACCCCAAACTAAACAAAGCTTGTACTATGGCTGTAGCTCTGATGTCTGAATGTATATCTTTGAAATTTTTGAGGTTCTTAAGTATACCAATTTCCTCACGATATTTTCCTTTACCGTTTCATCGTTTTCGAGCGATGGCAGCGACACTGCCCATAATAATGGAGTAATGGAAATGTAAAAAATATAGGCATCACAAATAAACACCCAGAACACAGCGATCTCGCCCCCCGTCTGACTCCAACCGTCCATCTACTCCCACTACGCTCTAACGAGCTGCTAACCGGCGACCAGCCCCGCCGCTAAGCGCGCGTTTAACGGCGCGTTAAACGGCGCCGTTAAACCGCTCGTGGTAATAATGATCGCCGGAATGGAGATAACTGCAGTAGATAGATAATTACTGAAATTTGTTAAACTTCTAGATATTGAAAACGGCAACCATTATTTTACTCGCTCGAAGAACCGATAACCGATGGGGAAGAAAGGTTCTTGAGTGCATGGAGACCACGAACCGGAAGACGCAGCGTAGGTAGGCTTCCACTAGATGGACCGACGACATCGTGAGTCGCGGGCATCCAGTGGATGCAAAAGGCAGGCTGTCGTTCAGTGTGGAGGTTAAATAGGGAAGCCTATGTTCAGCAGTGGACGTCTTCTGGCTGATGATGATAATTTTTCAATAAAAGTGTTGAGGATTAAACAATGTTAATAAAAGTTTATAGCTAATACAAAAATTTTACAACCGGCAAGATTCGAACCTGGGCCATCGGGCTTACGCCCCGAGCGCTTCGTCGTTTTTCTGTCGGCCGCCAAATAACACTGTTAAGCAATGGATTTTTAGATTACCTATGAAGTCTTAAATATTTTATATATATACTTCTGTTGTATTTAAATTTAAGATTTATCAGTAGGTATTCTAGCATTTTAAAGAAATTCAAAATTCAAATTCAAATTCAAATAATTTATTTATCTAATAATAATATCCAAATCATTACAAATTAATTAGATTGAATTAAGCTAAGTATTTTAACTTTTAGCTGTGGGCCCCAAACTAGGCTGAGCCTGTATTTTGGGGTCCCTTGATTTCCCAGAGACATTTAAACAATTCGTTCAACCCTGTGTAAAAGATCTGCCATTTATTATACATACATAGATTATAGTAGAAACTAACTGATTTATTTAATTATATTATAGTAGATATTTAAAGAGGGAAAGGGAGGGAGGGGGGGGGGGGGGGAAGAGAAAACACCTCCTTAATCTCATTTAAAAACTGCCTCAATTTAGATGGTCTTTTATTAGTATAGGTAGTTTTTTATTTTTATTTTCTGTGTCTGTGTGCTTGTCTTGCAAATTGTAGATTACTTATTTCCTCGCCAAATATAACATAACAACCTACCTTCAATATAACAATAAGGCAGACAGAATCAAATGGCTACTTTAGAGTATTATTACGTGTATAGTATATACCTATTACCTACGAGTGATATTGTTATAAGCAATAGCAAATTTTTTATACTTGAAATTCAAGATCACACTGTTTTAAACTATCACGGTTGTTCACTAAAGTTATATGATTATTTACGGGATATTTACCGTGGTAAGGTTGCCACAACCTTACCACTTAAGGCGCGGTCTGATCACGATTTCAAATTCGTTTTTCACCCGCTCACGCCATGATCTATTTGCTATCTAAAACGGCTTTGTTTAGAGTCGAAAATCGTATATCATCATATTTGATGATGATGATGACTTTGTGCTTGTGTTTATATTATTTTGAGGGATTTTATTTAATCTATCAAAATATATAAATGAATTTCAACAATTAACTGGTTAAAGTTTTAAAAGACTAGTCTGGCTACACAATTCGTACAAAAAAATATGTTGTTGTCGCTGAAAATTCCGAGTTCTTCAATTCAGAAGCTATTTTTATTGCGCAATTTGTAATGTGTTTTTTTAAGAGTCTAGACAATTTTTCAAAATTTTATTCGGTTAAGATTATTACCAAGGGTTTTTTTTTACTTGTAGTATTTTTTTTATCTGATCAGCTAATTTTGTCACTTCACACAAAGCGTTTAAAAACACTTCTTTTGGTTAACTTTGCGATTGTACCGCGTCTTAATTGTTTTATTAATTGGCCGGTAAATTGTAAACTTTAAATTAATATGGTGTCATACAAATATGTCAAAAGGCTGACTGTAGATAGGGAAGGCTGATGGTTACTCCGCCGACAAGAGCAAGGGTCTTAAATAAGAATAAGTAAATAGCTACTAAATAATATGTGCAACAATTAATGCTGCAAACTGGCATATACAACCGCCGAAATACGGCGCAGTTACATTCACCATGTTCACAGGAAGACTGATATCTGGAGCTCATTCCACAACCTTACCACGGTAAATATTCCGTAAATAATCATATAACTTTAGTATAGACGTTGCAAAAATCCAAACTTGAATTCTATAAATCAACAAAAGAGCTTTTGAAAAACGTTTACAAGGGACTTACAGCATAGTTGCCGGCCTACTGTCCCGGATTAACCTGTCCTGTCGGATTATCCGGGATTTCGGTCCCATGTAACAAGTGTCCCGTTTATTAGTTAACTGTCAAACACAAGGTGGGACCACGATCAGTTTGTACAATTAGTTTAAATTTAATGTGAGCGTCGACGTTGCTTCTTGCTTTTAGAGCAAAACAAAAGCAATATTTATTCATTTATTGGATAACCAACAGCTTTTTTAACTAAAATATACAATGAAAAACATATAAAAAGTCAATTACAGGTTCTCAAGAATAGATATAGATTTTCAATTATTAGACAAGTCTTTGTCAAGCCGTGGTAGCCCATTTGGGAGACCGCTAGACTAGAAAGCGTGAGGTCGTGGGTTCAAACCCCGGGCCCGTACCAATGAGCTCTTTGAAGCTTATGTACGGATTTTCATACCACTGGCTATTCGGTGAAGGAAAACATCGTGAGGAAACCTGCATACGTACGGAGAAGGAATTCACTGGTGTATGTGAATCCACCAACCCGCAACTGGGCCAGTGTGGTGGATATGGCCCAATCACCCTTTCAGGGGTAGGCTAAAAGTCCAGCAGTGGACTGTTAAAAGGCTGATTATGATGATTATGATATAAGAAGTTGGTCGTTGGTCAAGATGGGTCGACGATATTATTAATATCGCGGGTCGAACCTGGACTAGATTAGCAGAGGGCCGAGGCAGATGGCATAGCAAGAGAGAGGCCTATACCCAGCAGGGGGATAAGGAAGGCTGTGGATGATGATGATGATATAAGAAGTTAAACACGTTCAAACATTAAAAAACGTTGTGGTAATATAGGAAAAAAAAACGTGTATAGATAAAAAAAACAAGGCAATAGTTTAAAATAAAATACAGATTCTACATTTTACGGTTGCTGACCGTCTGCTAGGAAAAACTGACTACTTAGTCGCCGCCTCGCCGAGGAAGCGCTGGTATAAGAGATTCTTACAGCAAAATCAAACAACTGATCAAAAATTCGAAAATAGCTTTAATTAAATAGGTATTACAGCAATTTGCTTTTACAATAAACGTCTGTTCTGTTTGGAATTCTGTCTTATTAAATATATTTTGTTTGAACACAAACATTTGCCATCAAAGTTAATAAGCACAGCTTATAGCTTTGTGAACACAAATTTGTAACAAATGAGGCAAGGTGGGAATTCTGAAAGATAAGGTACGATTTACTCGCGAAAAAAGTTTGTAGAAAATAGATGTTTTGGTTTAATTGAGCGCTGGATTGGTTTGCCGTGGTAGCCTATTTGGGAGATCGCTAGACTTGAAAGCGTGAGGTCGCGGGTTCAAACCCCGAGCCCGTACCAATGAGCTCTAAAAAGTTTATGTACAGACTAGCGACCCGCCGGCCCGGCTTCGCACGGGTGTAATTTACGTGCGAAGCCGGGGCGGGTCGCTAGTTATTTATATATAAACCTTCCTTGAAAATGTATCTAACTGATGGTGAAAACGGCATCAAAATCCGTTGCGTGGTTTAGGAGGAGTTAGCAGCCATACAGACATACAGACAGACAGACAGACGCGGAAAGTGACTTCAATTTATACTATGTAGAGAAGAGATTTTCATACCACTGGCTTTTCGGTGAAGGAAAACATACGGAGAAGGAATTCAATGGCGTATGTGAATCCACCAACCCGCACTGGGCCAGCGTGGTGGATATGGCACAATCACCCTTTCGGGGGTAGGCTGAAAGTCCAGCAGTGGGCTGTTAAATGGCTGATTATGATGAGCGCTGGAAAAGGAAATAATTCTTCGTTGTGCAATATCTGTGAATATCTTTCCTTATATTGCCATTATTGGATTGCCATTCAGCGTGGTAATGCCACCAGCATGCTGGGTATGCTGCCAACTGGTAGTGGGCTTGAGCATTTGGATTGTCTTAAGACCTTCAATGGTCTATGGGCAGTCTAACTGTATTTGTAGTGTTAGTATTAGCTTGTGTTTTGTTAACTTAATAAAAGCCCTTTATCCCAGTAAATAAATGAAAAATATGTATATTTATGTAAAGTAAAGTAAAGTAAATATTTATTTCTGAAGCGGTTTAACATTATCATAATTAAATTGTATACATAGCCACAAATAATCTAAATTAGGTAATATTGAATTAGCAGTGGGCCCCAAACTCGGCTAGGCCGGTATCTTGGTGACCCGAAAAAGATTTGCCAATTTTAACTTAACGCGCGCGCTTAGGAGTTACAAATACAACTAAAATACTTAAAATAAAACTAAAGTAGGTAGATTAAGAGTACATTCAATTAAAGTTAATTATGAAATATGAAATGGAATATATTTATGAAATATATTTAAAGGCTTATATTTGAATACTCTCACCATGTTATCCCTAACACAGACAGCCCATCGTAGTGAGTTTCCGTTAATTAATTTAATTAAACCCAGTGGCTCAGGTCTCCGTGGTCAACCTCCGTAAATATTAGTCTTTATGCCAAGCGTTTTGGATAATCTGTGTAATTGGGCTGAAAGTTTACTGGGTTACTTTACGTTAGTATTTAGTAAAGGCATAGAATATTATATAAGTACAAGTACAGAAGATTCTTAGTCTTTTTAAATGTTGAAAATAATTATGTCAAAGAGATCCTGTGAGATAGGGTTACCTTCAAGACTAAGCTTTACCGATTTCAATGGAAATTCGCAAATAATTCGAAACTATAGTCGGAGTAACTGGCTTAATCTTACGTGAGTAATTCCCGTGTCTACTACACACAAATAACAGTCTTAGCGATGAATATAACTATAATATTGAATAAGTCATAAGTAATAAGTCTGGGCTACGTAATAGTAGTAGGCTATGCAACTAATAGACCACATGTAAAAAAACCAGACAAGCACGACTAGGACTTGTGCTCTGTAGGTTCCGTTGGACGGAACACTCAGAGCGCGAGTCCAAAAAAAAAAATTAACTGAAGTTGAAATATTTAAAGACAAACTTAAATTTGTAGTTGACAATAAGGTTCTTCCATACATTCCAACTACAAAATGTTAGTTTGAAGTAGCAAAACAATTATTTTTTAATGGCATAACTTCAAATTTATGACTTTCGGATGTAATCCACCACCACCGGACCAGGTCCAGAACCACCGGAGGATGGGCAGCAGCGTCCTGTTAGTACACGGTGAACGTACTGCGATCTCCAAGCCGCCTGCCAAGCGTGGGGATTATGGCAACACCCCTCTCTAAGAGGGAGGCCTTGTTCAGCAGTGGACATTTAATGGCTGATGATGTATGTATGGATGTAATCCTATATATGTGCTGTGTAAGACCTTGCCTTTTGTCAAAATTAATGATTCTAGGTCAACGGGAAGTACCCTATAGGTTTTGATTCCCCTGTGAAATCGCAAAATATGCGAAAATATGCAACATAATCGGTCATATCTTTTGATCACGTAACCTTACAAGTTTGATTTTTTCACAGCTGAAGGAAACAATAAATTTGAGTATTTGATATAAATTTCAAATTGTCTTTACGCGTTCTTGAGAAAAAGGGTCTTGACAGACGGACAACAAAGTGATCCTATAAGGGTTCCGTTTTTTTTTTTGAGGTATGGAACCCTAAAAAGCAGCAAGGTCGTCAGGGAGAGTTTTAGTAAAGGCATTCTAATATAGGCGATCTAATTCATTTATTCTGGATGCATTCGCACCCATGCCACAAAACAATCCACCTAGTAACCATCCTATAGAAACACACTACCTAGTAGGTAGTTAGTAGGTAACATAGATAGTGTATCAGTATACATGTCTGGGCTGGAGGAGGTAGAAACAGGCGTCAGTCCGCTGTCGCATTACAACCCGCGCTCGACGGGGAGACGCTGTGTTTTTAACATACCAAGGGACCGTCCATTAATCACGTGATGTTTTTTAGCATTTTTTAACCACCCCTCCCCCTTGGTGATATGTTAGGTTTAAGACTAAGCCCCCCCCCCACCCAAAATCACGTGTAGTTATTAAAACCTACAAAGAATCTTTATTTTTTTAAATATTATCTTTATACAGGTATAAAGTATAATCTAATTTTATTCTAAAATTAAGGACCATGACAAAAATGTTGCAGTTTGTTTTTGATTGGCAAAGTCACGCTACCCGCCGCTTTTCGGTTTAGAAATCGCTCATTTGACGAAAAAATAAATACACGTGATATCTTACTACACCCCCCTCCCCCCCTTGTGATATTTCGTGATATTTGCAAACCCCCTCCACCCCCCCATTTCAAGCCTCACGTGATTAATGGACGGTCCCCAAACTGCTATAAATATCTGGATTGAAAATAGTGAAATGCTAACATCGAGGGACAATATTTAGTAACAATTGTTTCAAAAAAAATGTCCGTACCAATACTCGGTGTACGGTACACATTGCGCCGACTTTTTGGTTAGTTGTAAGGCAACCGCGATCCGATTAGAACGTCGCGCAATGCCAGTGCCACGATGCAATAGCGGACAAGTAACGTTGAACACTATGCAAGCGACCCGTACGAAGCGCTTTGATTCCACATTTATTATGCGAACTGCTAGTCTGTGGAATTCGCTGCCTGAATGGGTGTTCCCCGATGGTTACAATCTGGACGTCTTCAAATCACGAGTGAATCGGTTCCTTCTAGGCAAGCGTGCTCCAATGTAGACCGCATCATCGCATAACATGAGGCGTGATGGTGGTCAAACGCAAGCCTATTATTTATATTCAAAAAATAGCGACATAGCGTCTAAATTGAAGTAATGAGGCATTGTGAACTACTTAATTGATGTTTAGGTATGTACAACAACGCTCTGAAGTTTTTTGACTGTTTTCACTTAAAGGTTGTGACTCTATAGGTATTATGTGTCGATGAATGCTAACCTATATTCATATTGGATATATTGTTGACTCGACAAATATTGTCCTGTCCAAATTTCATAGAAAAATGCACTTTAAGTTTTACCAGAATTTTCCAATTTTACGAGCAATTTCTTCTAAACCACCCCTGTATATAAGCGAGCAAAACGAAAAAAAAAAAAAAATTGGTCGAGCCGTCTTTGAGTTTTAGCGAAACTGACGAACTGCAATAGATTTTTATAGATGTAGACTGGTTGACCCGACTGTGATCCAAGAAAACAAGGTCTACCGCTCTGGGAGATGTCCCGTAATGACGTCCAGTTGCCACTTTATTGTAACAAACACAGATACTGTTTTTTTTTTACAATCTATTAAATAAAATACTAAGAGCATTTCAATTGTCATTTGGTTTGTCCGCTCAAGCAAGTTAAGCACGAATTGAATATATTAAACACAATTTTATCAAAACCGCATTGATTTATTGGATTCCCACAGGTAATATACGAGTTTTATTTTCACGCTACTGTTAACACAGAAAACACGAATGATATATGTACTAAGAAATATCTCACTTGTTTGTGCGATCTGAGTCCGAGACAATGCTTCGAAGTGTTTAATTACAAATCTAGAAAATAGTTTATTTTATTTCACAATAAAATTACAAAAAGATCTCTCAGCTACGTTCCTCCACGGCGCGGGTCCACAAGACGGAGTATACTTCCGGCGATATTAATGGCGGGTGCAGACGGACAGAATAAGGAAGTAGAAAGTTCAGACCAACTTTCAAAATTATAGCCGCGCCTTTAAAATGTCCTTCGTGAAAATTTCGCATATTTTGCTTTTAGAATTTTGTTGAGAAATTTTATGCTGTGTATAAATGTGGCGGTTATGAAAACTATGAATTAAAACTCACTTTAAACATAATAAATCGACAGAGACCATGTTATTTTGGAATTTATACAATAGGGAGGAACTTACGAACGGTCGAGACGAAAAGAGCTAATGAAGAGAGGCCTAACCTCGGCTGTGGTTGATTATAAACGGAACAAGATTATGATATATACAGGGTTACTTTTAATGTATAGCGTACGAAAGTCACCGACATAGCCCAAAGGATTAGCATGTTGAAGTGGCAGTGGGCAGGGCACATAGCACGCAGAACAGATGGCCGATAGGGCCGAAAGGTTCTGGAATGGAGACCGCGGACCGGTAAGCGCAGCGTAGGACGTCCAAAAGATGGACAGACGACCTAAAAGAGACCGCAGGGAAACGCTGGATGCAGGCCGTTTCCAACCGGCTCTTTTGGAGATCGATGGGGGAGGCCTATGTTCAGCAGTGGACGTCCTATGGCGGAAATGTTTTTTTTAAAATAGTAGATAGGCTTGCGCTTTGCCGCCATCTCGCCTGATGTTAAGCGACGATGCGGTCTACGATGAAGCATGCTTGCCTAGAAGAAACCGATTCACTCTCGACTTGAAGACACCCAGATTGTACCTGACGGGGAAAACCCATTCAGGCAGCGAATTCCACAGACTAGCAGTTCGCACAATAAATGTGGAATCATAGCGCTTCGTACGGGTTCTCGGAATATCAACCATAAAACGATGTCGATTTTTGATGATGAAGGTACATTAACAATAACCCTGTATACCAATACGAAAACAGACACATTTTTTTTCGCAGAACCAATCAAGCTACACAACAAATTGGCGGGAACTTCCGGCCCACAGAATAGACTGCAGTACTCTCCCGGGACGATTGCAAAAATTAACGCCTCCTCGCAATCCCGCAAATGATATCCGGGACCGTTGGTGGGTAAATGCGGGACGCCCGTCCCGAGTAAACTTACTTCAGACGATGTTACCGGGACCGGATGTGATGGTTTTAGGAATAAGAAGAATAAGAATAAGATATATTTATTGCCAAAAAACAAAAACAATTAATATATTATACTATAAGAAACATCAGGAGAAACAGCGTTTGGCAATAGGGGTAAGCTCAGCGCTGTACTGCGAGGTCCCGAAGGGTCACGCAGGGCTGGTTGTCGGCATACCCCTTTGCTCAGAAAAAAGATGGTAGGTGAGCACTAGGCGACGGCATTAGTTGTTAACGTTGTTTTTTTTAATAATGTCAAAGTCAAAGTTTTTTTTATTTGCTTGCCAATGGGTATAAAAGGTCTTAAAATATTACATGTTCATCCATTAACAGCCCTTTGGGTAAGGGCGTGCAAAATTATATTAATTTACAAATATGTCCAAAGTATTCATAATTAATTAAAAACTACATATAAATTTATCTAAATGGGCTTGCGTTTGATCGCCATCTCGCCTGATGTAAAGCGACGATGCGATCTACGATGGAGCACGCTTGCCTAGAAGAAACGGATTCACTCGTGATTTGAAAACACCCAGATTGTAACCATCGGGGAACACCTATTCGAGCAGCGCATTCCGCAGACTAGCAGTTCACACAATAAATGTGGGATCAAAGCGCTTCGTACGGGTTCTCGGAATATTAACCATAAAGCGGAGACGATTTTTGTGACCACTCTGGCAGTCCGACAGAAAAATGGGCCTATGTCCAGCAGTGGACGTTTTACGGCTGAAATGATGGCGATGATACCTAAGTATAACGCTGTAGCGTTTTTGATAAATAAACTATCTATACAATCCTAAAACATGGTTCTATACCTCTACAATAACTTCATTTCGCTACACAAAGTTGTCATCTAACAGTTCATATCCTTAACTCCGATACCAGCATCAAACCCCCTGCGCCTCTCCCTTCTCCCCTCCGGCGGTATCTATTCATCTTGTCAGTATGCATGACAAGTGCGACAGGCACGGAATCTGCTTATGAATATACTCAGTTATACTCACCGTATACTAAGTTATTTGACGTTTTGATTAATGGAGGGTAGTTGGGTATTCGCTGGTGGCGCCTCCTGTCGGGGATCGGAGGATTTGTAGTTTGGTATCTTCTGCCATTCTATTTGATTATTATAATTTTTTGAACAACAGAAACGACTTCATAACTATGACTACATTTACAAACTGAAACTAAACAGTAGTTTGACGCTATTGAACACCATATAAAATTATTTAATACTAGTAGGCCGCCCCTGCTTCGCACGGGCGAAGCCGGGATATATAGCCTATGTCACCCGGGGATAGAGTAGCTTCCCGTCAGTGAAACAATTTTTCAAATCGGTTCAGTAGTTTCGGAGCTTATTCAATGCAAACAAATAAACAAACAATCAAATCTTTCCTCTTTATAATATTAGTATAGATACGTATAGATTACGACGCATTACTTTGTGTCCATGGTCATGAAAAAATTAACGAAAAACAACAGGGCCCGGTCGCCATGGAGACACATCATTGTTTTTTTGAAGTTCTGTTCTAGGAACAGTTCCTCTGTGCCTCTATATTTGCTGTTCAGTTGACATCGTCGCTAGTGGAGAACAAAGTATGAAATTCACCAAGAAATTACTGTAGTTCCAATTTTGCCCACCTTAACAGCTAAGTTGGTGGCACTGCACAATGTACATTGAGTTCGTTGCTTATTATAATGTTTTTGTTGATTTTTCAATAAGCGCTAAATCAATGTCGATAAAAAAATTATGGGACCACCTATGAGATATGACCTACCAACCAAAAAATGAATCATCAAAAATAATTCTAATCGCGTAAGAAACATAAAAAAAACATACAGTCGAATTGATAACCTCCTCCTTTTTGAAGTCGGTTAAAAACTAGCGGCGCCCCGCTGTTCCACCCGTGTGGACATTCCTTCAGGAACCGTACATTTTACTGGATCGTATACCTGCTACAGTATGGTTTATTCAGATTTCTACGATGTTATTGCAGCTGTCAGAGCAAATAAATGCTTTGACCGAGTATGTTCTGACAAATAAATAATTTGATGTGATTAGATTTAATTTTGATCTAATGCCGGCTTCATGGTTTTATCATCGTACTAGCCGCCACTGCCTCCTGAAAGTTCATCTACACATTAAAGATCAGTGGAAATCACATACTGTGCGATTCGCACTATCTTTCTTGCCTCACACCTGCAAAATGTGGAATGAGCTTACGTGGTGTTTCCGAGAAGCTACAACATGGGGTTGTTCAAAGGGCGAGTTAATCGAGTTCTAAAGGGTCGGCAACGTATATGTGATGTCTCGGGTGTTACAAGTATCCATGGATGAAATTCAAAATTCAAAATATTTATTTGTCAGAACATGGTAGGTACACATACATATAAAGTAGCATACATGGTCGTAATAATGGAGACGTATCTCATGTCCTTGCCTGTTACAGCGTACAAATGTTAGTTTTTTATATATTATTATTAGTTTTTGTTAAAGTTAAAAAAAATAACGAAATTATGTCTAAGTTAGAATATTGTTAGAATCATATTTTGGTTTGGTTGTATTTTATACCCTAATTAGATGTTTATTACTACCTATATAAGCTATTATTATCATTTTATCTTTTCCTAGTACCTGTCAATTATTTAGTCTACATTACATATCAAAACATTTTTATCATTAAGGAATTCTGAAATTTCATAGTAGCTTTTTTGTGCTAATAAAATTTTAAGTTTATTTTTAAACATTCCAATATTTAATTCTCTGATAATTTTAGGAATTTTAGTATATATTAAAGGAGCCATACAGAATACACTTTTTTGCATGAGTGCAGTTTTGGCCGTACGTGGGCAGAGTTTCATCTCGGCCTGTGTGCGAGTTCGAATACCAGCATCAGTCCAACTACCAAAGAGATGTTGATTTGATTTTACAAAAGTTGCTATTTCTAATATGTATAGAGATGGTAATGTCAGAATCCTGTGTTTTAAAAAGTATGGTTTACAGCTATCAGTCTTATGAAGATGAAACATTGCCCTGACGCACCTCTTTTGGGCTTTGAAAGCAATTCTTTTGTCAGTAGAGTTCCCCCAGAATATAATGCCGTATCGTAGAATAGATACTGCCATGCCATAATATGCAGTTATTAGAGCTTCTTGATTAATAACTAATGATAATTTAAATAATGCGTATGCCGTCGAGCCCATTCGTTTAGTTAATGTATCTATGTGTGCTTTCCAATTTAGTTTACTATCGATTGTCAATCCAAGAAATTTAGTTGAGTCCACTTCCTGTATGACTCTACCATTATATTGCAAAACTATATTATCACGTACTGTACGCTGCCGAAAGTGGATGATGTTCGTTTTGTCTAAATTTATTTTTAGGTTATTGTCATCTAGCCATTGAATGATTGATTTTAAACTATCATTTATTTCTGATTCGTAAGTGTTTTTATTTTTACAATTAATAGTAATTGTGCTGTCATCTGCGAAGAGAGTCGTAGGATGGTCTATTGCTTTAGGTAAGTCATTGATATATCCTATAAATAGAAGAGGGCCCACTACACTGCCCTGCGGGACTCCGAAGTTAGGAGTACGTGCTTTAGACCGATGAATTATTTCTTGTTTTTTATGAATATTTATTTCTGTAATCTCAGTATAATGTTTTCTATTACTCAAGTATGATTTTATAAGGTCTAGAGTATTTCCTCTAATGCCATATGTTTCTAGTTTTTGTAAAAGTATATCGTGGTGAACATAATCAAAAGCTTGGGTCATATCACAGAATATTGCGCAAACTGGAATAGTTGCATCTATGTTGGTCATAACATTATCTAAAAAATCATATATTGCCATATTTATTGTTTTATTTTCCCTAAATCCTTTTTGTTCGTTACAGAGTATACTTTTCTTTTCCATGTAGTTGTAGAGCTGCGCGTAAATATATTTTTCAAGTATCTTTGAAAATATAGGGATAAGTGAGATTGGTCTATAGTTATCTATGCATTCCCTGTTTTTCTTTTTGAATATAGGTTTAATAATGGAGACCTTAAGTGCGTCAGGATATGTACCAGCACTAATACATAGATTCATAATGTAGCTTAAGTGTCCACATATGTATATAGCAACTTGTTTAATAATATTTGTAGAGATTCCATCGTATCCTACACTATTTGTATTTTTTAACGTAGTGATTATCTTAAATATGTCTAATGCAGTGCTCGGAAGAAAAAACATTGAATTGGACCTACTTGTAATTAATGAGTTTGTTTTCTGACTATTATTTTTAATAGGTTTCATTTTATCAATGAAATGGTTGTTGAATGCATTGCATATTTTATATGGGTCAGTGATTATATTGTTATTTACTTTTATTCGCAACACAGACTCATTTTGTATCTTTTGTTTTGAACTATTTATTATATTCCACGTGCATTTAGACTTATTTGTTGCCATTTTTATAGCGTAGTCGTTTTGAGCTCTTTGGGTGAGCTTAGTGATTTTTTTAAACAGCTTTGAATAGTTTACTAATTTATTCTTATTTCTACAATTTCGGTGTCGTCTGTATTGCCATAAGAGTTTCCGTTTATTTTTACTACATAGTTTGATGCCACGTGATATCCATTTTGGCTTTTTAACTGATTTAACAATTTTTTGTGTGAAAGGAAAACACAAATCATAAAATAATTTAAACGTTTCAATAAAGTAATTATACGCTTCATTAGGGTCGTCAATACTATATAGATCTGAGAAGGAAAGATTTTTAATGTGCGATATAAACTTAGATATATTTTCTTGGCTATAGTCACGCCGTTTTATGTACCAACTATCAATGATGCATTTTTTGTCGACAGGACACATCAGTAGTTGAGCTGTGTGGTCGGATAGCGCGAATTCAACCACTTCAGCTTTACAATTATTTTTAAAATCATGAGCGATATTGTCTATGCATGTTTGACTACTTAATCGGGTTGGTTGTTTAAATGTTAATTTGAGATTAAAACTTGCTAGCAGTTGCTCTAGCTTTCGGGAATTTATATCAGGTTTTAAAATATTAATGTTATAATCGCCAGCAACAACCATATGTCTGTATTGCTTTTTATACAAGATCTGAAGAAGATTATCTAGCTCTGTAAAGAATACTTTTAAATGCTTTGATTTTTGTTTAGGTACTCGATAGATACATACAACCAAAATCTTATAGGGAATTAATTCTACGGCACAGCACTCAAATACTCCCGAAATTGATAGAGCCTTAATTTCCGGGAGGTCTCTATACTGAATTCCACTTCTAATTAAGATACAAGCTCCGCCTCTTGAAATATCTGATCTACAAAAACTGGACGCTAGTTGGTAGTTAGCTAACACTAAATTGCTTTCAGAGCCCAACCTAATGTTGTGCTCCGTTACACAAATAACATCAGCGTCAAAATTATTTTCAGAGCGCAGTTCATCTAAGCAAATAGTTAGCTCATCAGCTTTTCGTAATAATCCTGCGATGTTCTGATGCATGATACATATATATTTATTAACGAAAAAACTCTACATTTGGTTGCTTGTTATTTTTACCGTTATCTGAGTCATAGCTTGGATTTATATTATTATCATTAGTTTCCCTGATTGCATATGCGACATTGTTTAATATGGTACGCAGACCATAATTTTTTAACATACCCGAACGAAGATGGAATATATTATTGTCGTATGATAGACATGAATTAGAGTCTAAAATATAAGCATACTTATGTGTCAGATTATCTAAATATAGTGATTTATTAAAAATATCAATTTTATAGTTATATGACCTCAGATAATTCATTACTTTAGAATCCGGAGAATATTTATAGGTAGGTAGACATATAATAAAGTTTGTTTGTTGTATATTACACAGAGCCTCTCTAGTGAGACGAATAAGTTTAATATAGTCACTATTCTCTTTAAAGTCCTCCTCTCCAATGAGCACCACGCAGTAGTCGTTCATAGTCAAGTCCGCAACTTTAGTCTCTATTCCTTGTAAAAGTTCTTGAATACCTCCGTTAGGTGTAAGGTAGTGTCGTAGTAGAGTACTTCCACTTGATGAGTTTAGTGTGCTTTCAGCCACGTGCAGTACTCTATTTTGTTTATTTGAGCTAATTAAAATGATATTGCTTGGTTGCTGTGAAGACTCTGTTTTCTGTGTTATGTGTGTTGGTATCTTATTTAGGTAGTTTTCGGGTTCGTCTAAAATTTCTTTATTCTGTGATTTGGATTTAGTTTTAGGTTTATTAATCTTCTTTTTGCATAAGTTTTGTGATTTCTCTTCTTTTTCTTTATTATGTTCTGTTTGTACTTCCTTATCATATAATGTTTTTTCATTTAAAATTAGCGCTGTTTGTTTATATGTTCTTTTTGGTGTGCCTTTCTTTTTGGGTGTACTATTTAGCTTTGCTGGGCTTTGTGTAATCTTTTTGAATAGCTCATTTTTCTTACATATATCTTCATTAGCACGTTTAAGTTCATAATTTTCAGATAAAAGTGTTTCTATCTCCAAGTCTGCACTGGCTAGTTTTATTGTCAAAGTTTCAATTTTATCTCTCAGTTCTTTAACTAATTAAGGTGACTGCTTACTATCAGGCCGCTCGTCTGCTTGTATCTTTTATGCCGAGACGGACCCATTCGACACTGATTGTATCCTTTAGATATAAGGTTTTGTTAAGGTGTCGAATAAAATTTATTTTCTTACTTTCTTTCTTCCTTTCTTTCTTGTTTGCTACCTATGGCATAAAAAAATTAGTACCTGTGAATGATACTTTGATATTTGATAAACTAATGATACTTTTTTACATCAAAAAATGCGAGGACATATTGGAAAATTGCGGATAAAACTGCAGGGCATTGTTAGTTATATCTTTTTTACTCGCTTTAATTGTTCCACAGAACAAAATAATTTTAAGATACATTCTCTGTATAATTCAGTTTCGTTTAAAAACAAAGACAATAAAAAAAAGCCATAAAATCCGCGCATATTTCGATACTTCCAATAAAACATGTAAATTCAACAAAGAACACTCAAAACGCTTACGAGCCTCCATTTCCGCGCCGTAAGCCCCATAACTCGAAATAATAACAAATCAAAAACGGTACAGCCATCAGGTACGCAATAAATTCTCGTATCGGAGATTGAATATGAAATCTGCATAAAATTTCATTCACATTTCACAATGTTACAAACAAAACTCGGCCTTATTATAAAGGGAATAGAGTTATTTTTGCTCTGGTAGAGTTTGGTGGAATTTTCAGGTTTTTTCAGTGTGGATATAGAGTCGTTGCTGTATTGATTCTCTACGGTTTTGGTAGAGCATTTATGGGTAGGAAATTAGGTCACATTGCGTTTACTTATACTTAGAGGTGATTTGCGTACTTTTTGTTAGTAGATCGGGAGATTCAGGCCCAGAAAATAGGTTAAAATTATAACCTATTATAAAGTTCCGAGTTTATAATATTGAGAATAGCTTGTTGGTCCAGTTGGTAGTGAACCTACCTTCTGAGCTTGGGGGCGTGGGTTCGATTTCCACTGTGTTTGTTCTATATTATCTGCTTGTTATGTATTTAAAACGATATTTATGTATGAATATCAGTCTCTGGCAGCTAGTTAGGGATCAAACGCAAGCATTTTTTTAACGTGTTAAACTATTTAAATGTAATATGTATAAGTATAAAGACAATAAAAAAGCCTTAATTATTACTTACTAGCGACCCACCCGCCCGACTTCGCACGGGTGTAATTTACGTGCGAAGCCGGGGCGGGTCGCTAGTTATATATATAAACCTTCCGTGAAAATGTATCTAACTGATGGTGAAAACCGCATCGAAATCTGTTGCGTGGTTTAGGAGGAGGTAGCGGCCATACAGACATACAGACAGACGCGGAAAGCGACTTTAATTTATACTATGTAGAGAAGAGATAGAGAATAGAGAAGAGATAGAGAATAGAGAAGAGATAGAGAAAAGAAGAGACTAGAGAAGAGAAGAGATATAATCAATTATCAAAAACAAGATGTTGTCCGTGTGCCAAGAACGCTGGCTGCATACCCGCATTGTATTGATTTTTTTTTGATCGAAGGTGAAACTACAGGCAACAGCTAGTGTTCTACAAAGAGATCTAATAAGCTACTCCGTAAGCAATCTCCGCGACATATAGATTCTATCCACGGATTGATATAATCCATCAGGGTCCGTCAAGTTGTTGAGGTCTCCTTATTTGGTAAGTAGGACCATCACAGCTGGGTTGGCTACGGTATCAAACACATCCGTGTTAAGATTAGTGCTATTGGGACACCATTAATTGTTTTATTGATTTATTTTTTAGATAGCCTGTTGGTCCAGTTGGTAGTGAACCTGCCTTCTGCGTTTGGGAGCGTGGGTTTGATTCCCACCTTGGGCAACCATTTATGTGATGTATGTATACGCGGATATGCGCGGTATATACATACACTAGTACCGAATTGTTTTAGCCCTAGATTAAGATAGGTATAACTAACTTTCCTCTCCCTGTACTGTGAATAACTAAGTAAATTCGTTTAAGTTAACAAAATTGTAGTCAAGCATAATAAAAGTCACGGAACCTGGAGCCCGTGGAGTTGCATTAAAAAAAAAACATTTATGTGATGAACATTTGTGTTTGTTCTATATCTGCGGCCTTACGGACAACAGCTAATTGCGGCACCTAATCCGCTCAGTTGGAAAATCACACGATCGTGAACCTTATCGCGCCCAGATACGGTTTGCGGTCGCGTGATTTTCCAACTGAGCGGATTAGGTGCCGCAATTAGCTGTTGTCCGTAAGGCCCCTGGGTATTAATATCTATTTAAGTATGTATTTAAAAATAATTATATATGTATGTATATCAGTCTCTGGCAGCCATATCACAAGCTTTGCTTAGTTTGGGGTCAGATGACCGTGTGTGCAAAAATGTCGCGAATATTTATTTATTTATTTTAACGCTTTGCCAAACTGCATTTATCTAGTTTTAGTATTCTTACAAAGTTGCTAATTATCAAAGTTTAAATATGGCCACTAGGTCGTGGACCCGGGTATGTCGTAAAACTGCGATCAGAACCACCGTAGGATGGGCAGCAGCGTCCTGTCCACTTGCCAAGCATGGGGATTATGGCAACAGCCCTCTCTAAGAGCGAGGCCTTGTTCAGCAGTGGACGTTTACAGGCTGATGATGATGTGTACATGGTCACTGACTTTGGACACATTTCAAACACAAGTAGAGGTCTGTTGGACATTAAAACATACGTACAGACTAAACTGCTCACGAAACTGGTTATTAAAAACTGTTTTACCGAAAATTATCAAATTCCAAGTATGAAGAAAAAACTTTATAGCTGAACTTTTTTATTTTTATTACGCCATAAATTGGCGGCCTAGTCCGAATAAAATGATAAACAAAGTGTAATGCGTCTGGAGAAACGCGAACTGGGTGGTCTTATTGAGAAATATTAACTCAACAGATATGGAAACAGACGCGCTTTATTAGAATTTTAATTTAATTAGTTATTTTATAAACAGTTACGTAAACATTTTTTTCGCTGTTATCTTTTTTTTTATAGTAGATAGGCTTGCTCTTGGCCGCCATCTCGCCTGATGTTAAGCGACGATGCGGTCTGCGATGGAGCACGCTTGCCTAGAAGAAACCGATTCACTCTCGACTTGAAGACACCCAGATTGTAACTGACGGGAAAAACCCATTCAGACAGCGAATTCCACAGACTAGCAGTTCGCACAATAAATGTGGAATCATAGCGCTTCGTACGGGTTCTCGGAATATCAACCATAAAACGATGTTGATTTTTTGTGCTCGCCCTGGCGGTACGATAGAAAAAAGGGCAGGAAAGAATTAAATCATGCAGATCTGATGCACACTCCGAAATGTATCCGATAAAAAACCGATAGACTAGCAACTTTTAAACTATCGGCTTTACAGACCGGTGTCACTAAGCCAAAAGAGAGATAGAGAGGATGGAGAGAGCGTAGAGAGATATAGAGAGAGTAAAGAGTAGAGTAAGTACATTGTGCTTATCATTATGAACAACTTCTAGTAATAGGTAAAAAAAAAAAAAAAAAAAACATCTAAAATTAATTCCCGTCCGACTTCAAAATCCATGTATAAATATGATTTTGTTCTTTGTAGTGGCAAGTTTTTTGTGTTTTGTGGTTTTTTGAAGTCTTTTTTTAAAAGTTTTTTTTTACCTAAATAAAAATTTGTGTGAACTGTGACGTCAACCTTTACATCTGCCCAACCGGAAACTGAACCCGAGACTTTACCAAACGCCAATATAGGTCTCTCAAAGTCTCTATAGTTATTAGCTGGTAAAATTTCTCCGCAAATGTAACTCAAGCCGCGGTATCAAGTAGCGGGAATCGAACCTGGACCGCACTCACTGAGCGAGTTACCGGTTTCCATCTCTTCCGGGATGTGGAATGTGAAGATTTATGCGATAGTGTTTAAATTAATTTCAATTTTGTAATTACAAGGTACTTGTGTCACATATAACTTTGAGTCTTGGTATCAAATTTCAGTACCTTAATGCAATAAGTAGTTTTGTGTTATTTACAAATTTATTTATTTCTGGACACATTGAGTTAACACAAAAAATACCTAAAATAAATTACATTAAAAAAACGAACTATTAAACTGATCAACTATCAAACTGCTATCTGTGGGAATTGGACAAAAAAATGGGGCCAACATAGTGGCCCCATTACCACGTTGTATAACAATGCTATAAACAAAGAGCAAAGTAGTGGTCGGCATTTTGGTTACGCATAGCATCGACTCGTGGGAGCCCATTTGGGAGACCGCTAGACTTGAAAGCGTGGGGTCGCGGGTTCAAACCCCGGGCCCGTACCAATGAACTCTTTGGAGTTTATGTACGGATTTTCATATCACTGGCTTTTAGGTGAAGGAAAACATCGTGAGGAAACCTGCATACGTACGGCGAAGGAATTCAATGGCGTATGTGAATCCACCAATCCGCACTGGGCCAGCGTGGTGGATATGGCCCAATCACCCTTTCGGGGGTAGGCTAAAAGTCCAGCAGTGGACTGTTAAATGGCTGCCTATGATGATAGCATCGACTAGACGAAATAATTTTTTTTTAAACTTAAAGTCAAAGCTTTGTTCTACTTTTTGTATTTTAGTAGTTAACAATTTTACGTGGTGGTACGGAACCCACAGTGCGCGAGCCCGAGTCGTACTTGGCCGGCTTAATTTAAAGTGTTATACGGGGTGTATGGGGAACACTCTCGAAGCCAAAAGAAGGTAATTGTACTCATCATTATGAACAACTTTTACTATGGGACCAGCCCTGAAATCGCGAAAAAAATATCAGCTGTTCTATAGAAAACGGTCATTGACACTCGACAAAATGTATGGAACAGCTGATTTTTTTCGCGATTTCAGGGTTGGTCCCATAGTAAAAGTTGTTCATAATGATGAGTACAATTACTTTCTTTTGGCTTCGAGAGTGTTCCCCTTACACCCCGTATACTTGGCCAGATCGATCTGGTTGTCAACGATATGGTGGTACGTGGTAGGTTTGTACCAGATAGCTCCCATAGGCCGCTTCTACAGATAACAAGTTTAGGTCTATGGTCGGTGGAGGCTGCAGCTTCAGCACCGATATTTATATTGGCAGCAACACGGAAACGCTCTCCTGCAAATTGGTATAGAAACTAACTCGACAGCTTAATGGAAAATATTTTAAAATTCTGAATAGAGTTTGATATTTTGATTTTTAGTGAAAAAAAAAACTGTAAATATGTAATTTTAATCATGCTGTTACGAAGTTGAGTACGGACAAATTATTAGTGTGATATTGATTTCAATGTATTATAGACACAAAAAAAAGTTTTGCCGATTAATATGCACTGTCTTCTATACTTTTCTATACTAATATTATAAAGAGGAAAGATTTGATTGTTTGTTTGTTTGCATTGAATATGCTTCGAAACTACTGAACCGATTTGAAAAATTCTTTCACTGTTGGGAAGCTACACTATCCCCGGGTGACATAGGCTATATATCTATACCCGTGCGAAGCCGCTAGTCTATACTAATATTATAGAGAGGAAAGATTTGATTGTTTGTTTGTTTGTTTGCATTGAATAGGCTCCGAAACTACTGAACCGATTTGAAAAATTCTTTCACTGTTGGGAAGCTACACTATCCTCGGGTTACATAGGCTATATTATATTTAAAAAAAAAATAGGGATCATCCTAAAACTGTAATAATGTAACCCAAGGTGTAAAAAAATTAGGTTTACAATTTTGACTTTGCGTGTTTGACAGTTCTAAGACAGGACAACATCTGTCAGGTCTGCTAGTATTATATAATTTACTAAAATATAGCAAATGTAAGAAAAATAAGCGAATACAAGCAAAACCAGGTCTTTGAACTAGTAATATACAATGAAGAGTGACCATTATCAGGCCCTCAACCCGGGACAGTTTGTGTAACGCATCGAGTCGACTCCACAAACATCTGGAGTAGGGTCGCCAGTTTACCCAGGTCCATGTCCGAGATTAAGTTTCCTTTAAGTACATGTGTTAAGTGCAGAGACTCTTCGTCATCAAATACAAGTGAAAAGAGTTTATTTCAACTGCGTATTTCTAAAAGATCACCGAAGTTTCGGACGATAATATTATTTAATTTGAATAATATTATCACATAATAATATTATTAACATATACTGTTTATATAAGTTTATATACATCGATGTAGAAAGTGTACTGGAGAAGTTTGACTTGTAACTATGGAGTTATTAATAAATAATTGTATTGTATTGTATATTGATCAAGTCAGTCTGTGGATGGGTGACCGCGAGTGGCATTTACAACACTGAGAGCTACCGTTGCACGGATGATACGTTAATTGCAGGTAGAACAAACATCATATAACAACTGACTAGCCATGAAAAAGTCTTTTAGGTTTTGTAAATATAGATATCTTTATATTTCAAATTGCAAATTTTTATTGCTATGTCGGTGACTCTGGTTCTTTGGCGAATATCCACGTTTCGGATTTTATCGCGCAAAGAAACTCCGAGCATAGCTCTTTCCATTGCCCGCTGTGTGACTCTGAGTTTTTCCAAAAGGCCAACTTCTCAGTACCATAATTATGTCATCATTGGCAAAACACTTGTCTTTAGGCACTGCGGTATTTTGCACTTACGAGCTAGTGCCACAAGTGGCGGCCTTATCGCTAAAAGCGATCTCTTCCAGGCAACCATTGGATGGAAACAATTTACGTAACAGAATCGACGGGGGATGCTAAAACACTTTTAATTATACCATTAAATAAATACTACTAAATGATACATAGTATAATAAATATATATTTATACATAAAAACACACATAATACAGACGCGACAAGTAAGTACATACTATACCCTAGTATATATGTTTATCTATGCTATACCCTAAGTCCTTGGAGTACCTTCGCATTATGAGCTCACAATGCAAGAGCAGCAAGGAACACGAACAATGACAGAGCAAATAACAACCAGCACGAATTCGGAGCAACAGATATGTCCAAAAACTCTCTACCAACAGTAACGAAAAGTTTTAGACTTGGGAAAGGTAAAAGTCTTTCCAGTTATCTTAATTTTAACAGCGGAGTAGAAAGGGATAGGGAGACTCTTTCGTATTTTATTAGTGTTAATGTGAATAACGATTAGTAATTTTGAAACTTTCACTTTTTGAACACATGTTTTAAATGTTTATCGGGACTTATCACGTATTATTTAATTTAGGTAAAAATATGTACCTTTCGACGTTTCGACCATGAAATGTTAGTAAAATAATACGAGATAAGTCCCGATAAACAGTGTTCATGTAGTTACAGACTGAATCGTCAAAGAACTTTTTACAAAAATCAAAAGAGGATTTACTAGGCACTTGTCTAACGTAATATTATTATCTAGAGACAATACAAAATGTAATAAATACCAAAGGTTTCGAATATTTGAGCGGTCAAAGCGACCGAGCTCGGGGTCCATTAAGAAAGCATTATATGCAAATTTAAGTGTTCTTTGTGAGCCTAAATTAGATTCCATTCCACAGAGAGGGCAGCCGCCTGGAAAATGGATGTTGGGGTTTTTAATATTTGTTAAGGAGTAAGCTTATCTGAGCATTTTGATTGTTTATTTTTATAAGTTTTTGTTATCTGGTATCTTTACTTTAAGTGGTAATACAAGGGTTTGTTAACATTGTCCTTTGACGAAAGTAAGCTTAAATTTGTATGTTAATGGATACATAATTAATTACTATTTCTCACCAATCAGAAAATATGTTCAGCAAATTTTATTCAACATACCTGCAACAAATAAATTACAAATCAATAAAATGAAATAAGGTACACACAAAATAAATCTAATATGTATTGCCTAATCTACGTCATATAATAATCTCTACATACTTAGTCGCTTTCCGCGTCTGTCTGTCTGTCTGTATGGCCGCTAACTCCTCCTAAACCACGCAACGGATTTTGATGCGGTTTTCACCATCAGTTAGATACATTTTCAAGGAAGGTTTATATATATATAACTAGCGACCCGCCCCGGCTTCGCACGTAAATTACACCCGTGCGAAGCCGGGCGGGCGGGTCGCTAGTTATCTATACTAATATTATAAAGAGGAAAGATTTGATTGTTTGTTTGTTTGTTTGCATTGAATAGGCTCCGAAACTACTGAACCGATTTGAAAAATTCTTTCACTGTTGGGATGCTGCACTATCCCCGGGTGACATAAGCTATAATCTATACCCGTGCGAAGCTGGGGCGGACCGCTAGTGTATAATAAACATAACAAATCTCACCACATTTGCTGCCTCATAAAATTAATAAAATAATGTTCGCAACAAAACGTTGCTTTATAATAAATGAGATTCATAACGAAAGGGCAATAAAGTTGATGTTATTGCCGCGTGAACTATTCAGCTTTATTACGTTTTAAATAATGTAAACATTTTGAATCCTTTTTCTATACTAATATTATAAAGAGGAAAAATTTGTTTGTTTGTTTGCAATGAATAGGCTCCGAAACTACTGAACCGATTTGAAAAATTCTTTCACCGACGGGAAGTTACACTATCCCCGGGTGACATAGGCTATAATCTATACCCGTGCGAAGCAGGGGCGGACCGCTAGTAATATTATAAAGAGAAAAGATTTGATTGTTTGTTTGTTTGCATTGAATAGGGCCCGAAACTACTGAACCGATTTGAAAAATTCTTACACTGTTGGGAAGCTACACTATCCCCGGGTGACATGGGCTATATTTTTTTTTAAATAGTGATCCTTACTAAAGCTCCAATAATGTAAACCAAGGTGTAAAAAATAAGACTTACACCCGTGCGAAGCCGGGGTGCGTGGCTAGTTTATTAATAAGAATCAACGCAATCATCCAGGTCGAAGTTGCACTGGCTGGTGTGACTTGCTTAAAACCTATCAAAAAATCTGACACTCAGTTATAGAACATTCCAATCTTCTTAAAAGCTTTTCATTTAGTTTCAGATTTATTAAGTAACTGGAACACTATTAACGTTAAAAAACTACCCGTATGTCTTAAATGAAGCCGTGGTTGCCCATTTGGGAGACCGCTAGACTTGAAAACGTGAGGTCGCGGGTTCAAACCCCGGGCCCGTACCAATGAGCTCTTTGGAGCTTATGTACGGATTTTCATACTACTGACTTTTCGGTGATGGAGTTTTCGTATGAGGAAACCTGCATACGTACGGAGAAGGAATTCAATGGCGTATGTGAATCCACCAATCCGCACTGGGCCAGCGTGGTGGATATGGCCCAATCACCCTTTCGGGGGTAGGCTAAATGTCCAGCAATGGACTGTTAAAAGGCTGATTATGATGATGTCTTAAATGTTTTAATTTAGCTTTTTTAAAGGAACTGTCAAAAACAAACAGTCAAATCTGCAATATTATATGTTTTAAAATACGAATTTACGTTAGAATATTGTGTTTATATTCCCACTCTGGTGAAGAGAGACAGTAGCTTGGACCTATCAGTTTTACGAGAGCCGCTAAAATATCGTTGTCCATATTTTATGAAACGTACGGACCACCCTGTATTGTGGTCGGGAACGTCCTATCAAGTTTTATGGCGTGGTCACTCTAGTTTTGATGGGTGTTATTCTAAACTGGACAAAGCTTTCTGCTTTGGTCGTTACATTTGAGATAAATTGATCTACTAAATTACAATATTTATATATACTAAATTATAATATAATGTTAGACAAGACACAATCTTCAAAGAGAAATAAAATTTACGTATTTCTTACATAATTGCAGTGACACCTCGGATTTAAGCCTGTTGCAGACCATGTGAAGTAGCTTGCATGTACAATTAGCAAGTACAAGTAGCAAGTACTCGCGCCGGCGTTCAAACGTAGGTAAATATACACCATGATACCTACTACAGTAGGTATTATGACACTCGCACGGTGACGCGCATAACTAGCGTACGAGAACGTACTCGCGCGAGTGTTCGAACGAACGATGCGCAGTGGGCGTCGTGCGAGTAGCGCGGGGAAAAGAAGCTGCACTTGCGCAAGGACCAGCGCGAGTGCTACTAAGTACTTTCACTGCAACTTGCACTAAGCAAAAATTGTATAAGCTCGTTGCAGACGATGCGTAGTAGGTACTTGCTATATTTGTACTTGCAAGCTATTGAGCATGGTCTGCAATGGGCATTAGACAAAGTTATGTGGAACTTACGAGGAAAACAAAAAAATTGCATAGTTTAAAATAGGCCGGACAAGTGCAACTCAGGCTGGGTGCCGTACCACCACAAAATACAATAATTATCAATAAAAAAAATCGACTTCAAAATTAGTAAAATATTATGGCTTTTCACAAACACTCTAACACTGTTTTTTTTTTTTTTAATTAAATAGTTATTTATTGCAGACAAAAAATTCATAAAGATTGATACGTCGCTGTATTTCATAATAGTGGTTGGTACTAGTGGTATACATTCACCCGGATGACACAGTCGTGATTTTGAATTTTCTCAAGTTATACACGGTGTGTTCGAAAAGAGAAACAATTTCGGTGGTCCAAATATCTCGTCCCATAAAGGGAAGTCCCTTTTCACGTCACGACTGACTAACATTAAGGCATGAATACAAAATCATTAGCTAATACGGTCTCCATCTCGATTCATACAAGGTGAATTAGAACGCACGTGGGACCCGCTTTCTTTGTCCCTTGCTCTTATAAGGGAAGGAATTTAGACCTTACTACTTACATATTAGAATCACTTATTTAAAGAGGAAATAAAACTTTTATACTTATTTGCAGTTTGGAAATCTTTGAGTTTTCTTTACGAATCACTAGCTACTATCATTAAATATATGTATTTTAAAAGCATTGCGGTTAAGATTGGTAGGTACATATCGAGGTTGCCGTGGTAGCCCATTTGGGAGACCGCTAGACTAGAAAGCGTGAGGTCGTGGGTTCAAACCCCGGGCCCGTACCAATGAGCTCTTTGGATCTTATGTACGGATTTTCATACCACTGGATTTTCGGTGAAGGAAAACATCGTGAGGAAACCTGCATACGTACGGAGAAGAAATTCAATGGATATGGCCCAATCACCCTTTCGGGGGTAGGCTAAAAGTCCAGCAGTGGACTGTTAAAAGGCTGTTTATGATGATATCGAGGTTACGGCGATAACCCGGTTATTTAATTCTCTTTTAATATCTTGTAATAGATGTCCGATGGGGCCGAATGGTTCTCGAATGGAGACCACGGACCAGTAAGCGCAGCGTAGGACGTCCACCCACGCCCTTTCGGAGATTGATGGGGAGGCCAATGTCCAGCAGTGGACGTCCTGTGGCTGAAATGATGATGATGAATAATAAATGTCATACAAAAGTTAAGCATTTATACAGCGGGGTAACTCTGCAAGTGTTCTGGGAACACTGCCGCACGGTTGCGATCTTGACGACGTTTTTGTTTTGTAGTACACGTTTGTATGCTTAAATCTCTTGATATAATGTTCTAATTTTTATAATGTTTTTTATCGGATACATTTCGGAGAGTGTGCATTGGATCTGCACGATCTAATTCCCTCCCGCCCATTTTTCTATCGGACTGCCAGAGCGGGCACGAAAAATCGTCACCGCTTTATGGTTGATATTCCGAAAACCCGTACGTAGCACTTTAGTTCCATATTTATTGTGCGAACTGTCAGTGGAATGCACTGCTTGGATACGTTCCCCGATAGTTACAATCTGGATGTCTTCAAATCACGAGTGAATCGGTTTCTTCTAGGTAAGCGTGCTCCATCGTAGACCACATCATCGCTTAACATCAGGCGAGATGGTGGCCAAACGCAAGGCTATTAAAAAAAAACATTTTTACCTAAATAAAATAATGCGCGATAAATCTTGATAGACCTTCGACTTTGATTGAAGCGCATGTTGCTGATGTTGCATTATAGGGTAGAAGTCCGTCTTCGAGAGGTTGATCGATTTGTTTACTAGAAAGAAGTTGAAGGAATTGTACAAACAGTCAGTAAATACCGACAAACGTTTGAAAGGAGCCATTAAATCTAAGTCGTGAGTTTACGACGGCTCCCGGTCGTTACTTAGTACCTACCTTTCAACTGATAAACAAGATCAACAACAGGCGTGAAAAGAAAGTTTACTTAAACATGACAAAAATATCTCGTCAAGATTTAGGAAATAATAATACCTTGATTAAACAGTGAAGTTATGCTAAACCTAAAACGTTATTGTAACATATTCGTCCAATCCTAAAACAACGAAAAAAATTAACTGTTTTCTAGACAAGGATTTTATATTTTTTTGACTGCCCCGGTGGCTCAGTTGGTAGTGAACCTATCTTCTGTGCTTGGGGGCGTGGGTTCGATTCCCATCTAGGACAAACATTTGTGTGATGAACATTTGTGTTTGTTCTATGTCTTGGTGTTAATATCTATTTAAGTATGTATTTAAAAATATATATGTACGTATATCAGTTTCTGGCAGCCATATTACAAGCTTTGCTTAGTTTGGGGTCAGATGACCGTGTGTGCAAAAATGTCCCAGATATTTATTTATTTATTTTATTTATTTATATATAGGGAATATATAACATTCTTAGTAAAATAGGTAATTATTTACAGGTTATTGAGACTAAGAAAGAGGGTAGATCGTTATGTCTGCACCTAACTTTTTAACTGTTCGACCAACCACCCGCATTCTTGTCTTCCCGTGAACATGGTGCATGTAACTGCGCCGAAATATCGGGAGCTCATTCCACAACCTTACCACGGTAAATATCCCGTAAATAATCATATAACTTTAGTGAACAACCGTGATAGTTTAAAACAGTGTTTTTAAAACATCCTTGTTTCTAGATCATTAATATCTGACATGTTTTTACATAATTATTGATGTGTTACTAAGATTAGATTTTAGCGGTGGTGTGAAAATGTTGAATGAAAATAATATATACTTTGCTTCATTTCGTGTAGTAACCGTTCTCTTATCGCTGAAGACAAAGTGTTCGACGTAGCTGTGTGTAGCGTACAGCGACCCAGTTCGTGTGCGCGTGCGCTTGTTTTGTAACTGACGCGTTTTTTGTCAACACATCGCAGCATGCACTATCTGCACTCTCTCTACACAAACAGTAGAGATCGTTCAAACTAAAGCTACGTACAGGTCCTTCTAGCATTTGAGCACAATGTATATTTTCATAACGATCGGATAAATGGTAGGTATGTACGTCAGTTATCATCCCATATAACTAAAACAAACAAAAAAGTAAATAAACTCACAAATTACAAACGCCGATCTATTCACTGAGATCTCACGACCCCCATTTCTTCCCAAAACCTCAACCGATTTTGACCATATTCGAATTTAATAATTACATTAAAATGAACTACTTGTCAATTAAATTTCAAGATTGGATCAACGCAAGTTTTTGACAAATAATATATTATACATAGAAATACCGATTTGTATCATTAGAATCCGAGACTTAAAAAATCCTGTATTTATATCATCGAGATACACTACATATAGAGTCACAATCGTGCCAAAAAAATACCAAATTCAAATTCAAATTCCGCGATCCGACTACAACGCCACGCAATGCCAGAGCTACGATGACATAGCGGACAACTAACGTTGAACACTATGCAAGCGACATAACGTCTAAAAAGTAAATGTGGCGTTTTGAACTATATGTAACTGATACAATGCATGTACAATGACGCTCGAACGTTTTTAGGATTCCGTACCTCAAAAGGAAAAAACGGAACCCTTATAGGATCACTTCATTATCCGTCTGTCCGTCTGTCTGTCCGTCTGTCAAGACCCTTTTTCTCAAGAACGCGTAAAGGTATCAAGTTGAAATTTATACTAAATACTTGGGATTCTACATTTTGTAGTTGTTATGTATGGAAGAACCTTATTGACAACTAAAAGTTAAATTTGTCTTTCAATATTTCAACTTCAGTTAGTTTTTTTTTTTGGACACGCGCTCTGAGGGTTCCATCCAACGGAACCCTCAGAGTACGAGTCCAACTCGTACTTGGTCGGTTTTTTTTGGACTGTTTTCAGACTACTGAGAACCACCTATTACTGAGAGATTGTGACTCTATAGGAATTATATCTCGATGACCTATATTAATTTAAGTTAGAGTACTTTCATTGCACCTAATAATTAAGTAAGACACTGATAACCCCACTTTACCGGAAGATAAGACATCCGGTTACTAAACAAGCGTCATCATTCTTATCATTTCCATTCGAAAGTCGCATAAAACTTTTATTATTCATTTTTTTTAAACTTTCGCCATTTGAACACAAATTTTGGTAAAAATTTTTCATAGGTGGCAAACAAGCGGGCTGCCTGATGGAAAGCAGTCACCGTCGCCTATGGATACTTGTAACACCCGAGGCATCACAAATACGTTGCCGACCCTTAAGAGCCTCTTATACCAAATTTGACGGTTTTAAATCAATTTTATTCAGTTAAATTACAATATTTGAGCTGGAAAAAAATACATGTCACAGATACATCTGTGTTAGAGTTTATGATTTGGTTCAAAACACGATAGAATAAACTTTCCTCGATCAAAAAAAAATCTGAAACAATGTCGACTTAGTTTATTTTTTTCATTTTATGCTCTTATGAAAGCTCGTAACAACTTGGAAATTGCATGTACTGAAAGGCAATATTATTCAGCATTTTTTTATTTGGATAGATTTTTGATAGTGAATAGTGTCGTTTTTTAGTGAAATTAAAAGCGTAAAAAGGACGCGAGAATTTTGGCGCGCCGCGTTCAGTGCCGCGCCAGGCGTCATCGAGGTCGGACCTATGCTCGTTTTTGTCGTTGCACTCCCCCCGCGGGCGTCTCCTGACTCTAGCATTGTAAAATACATCGTCGCTATAACTTGGCGGGGGCTGAGGGAGCGTTTTGTTGCCTACGCGCCTCGGATAACCTCCCGTTAAGAACTCGATTAACTCGCCTTTTGAAGAACCCCATGTTGTAGCTTCTCGGAAACACCGTAGAAGGTAGCTCATTCCACATTTTGCAGGTATGAGGCAAGAAGGATCGTCGTTTATCGGGACTTATCACGTATTATTTAATATAGGTAAAAAATGGTCGAAACGTCAAGCGAAAGGTACATACTTTTTACCCATATTAAATAATACGTGATAAGTCCCGATAAACATTTAAAACTTTTATTATTCGTTATGAAATCTGATACCGACGATATAACCGGCAGCCCGTAAATAAAAACTCGATTAGTACTTCAATCAGTCATAAAAACAATGGCTTTATCCGATGTTTACATTGCGTTTACGATATATTTACGGGAATAAAGCGATATCTGGATTAACGATAAAACTATCACTCGTTACATCGGAGTTAACTAAAGATAAAATAAGCTATACTAAACGCATTACTGCTAGTCTGTGGAATTCGCTGCCTGAATGGGTTTTCCCCGTCAGTTACAATCTGGGTGTCTTCAAGTCGAGAGTGAATCGGTTTCTTCTAGGAAAGCGTGCTCCATCGTAAACCGCATCGTCGCTTAACATCAGGCGAGATGGCGGCCAAGCGCAAGCCTATCTACTATAAAAAAAAGAATTAAAAAATATTACCATCTGAGTCGTCAGGTCATAAATCATTGCTCATCTCATCTCGCTCGCACCCACATGTCATATCTGTCTATCTCGCTCGCACTTACAGGTCTTATGGTATGACGTTTATTGCTCGACGACTCAGTTGGTAACGCAGTGACTATAGTTAGGGCCAGATGAATGAATGTAACATTGACGCTTCACAGTGTGAACAACAGTTGGATGGGGAGCAATCTTTGGATTCATCATCATCATCATCATCAACCATTTTCCACTCACTGCTAGGTATAGGTCTCCTCTTCCGCGCCATCTTTTCCAGTGCTAGTCTTGTCCACTGCTTTCCTATTGCTTATCCGATCGACCTTTAATATTTGTATTATTTGAACAAAAGAACCACTTAAAAATATTAGTAAAACTAGCGCCCTGCCCGCCCGGCTTCGCACGGGTGTAATTTACGTGCGAAGCCGGGGCGGGTCGCTAGTTATATATATGAACTTTCCTTGAAAATGTATCTAACAGACAGACAGACGCAGAAAGCGACTTCAATTTATACTATGTAGAGATATATAAACCTTCCGTGAAAATGTATCTAACTGATGGTGAAAACCGCATAAAAATCCGTTGCGTGGTTTAGGAGGAGCTAGCGGCCATACAGACAGACAGACAGACGCGGAAAGCTACTTTAATTTATACTATGTAGAGATAAGCAATTTCGATTACTTAGATGACAATGTTGTCATCTAAGTAACCGAATCTTTTAGTTATTTTGATTTAAAAGCCAAATTACTATACCAATTTTGATGAAATTTGTTCAAAATAATAATAATATGACACATGCTAACACCAAGCACCTATGTGTTTACCTAGCAGCATGTTTAGCTCAAAATCCGAAAGTTTCAAATGAACATTAGGCGAGCTATAAAACACAAGCTGTGGCGATTAGCGCTGGGTGTGAGCCAAGCTAATGCCTTACTCGACCCCAGGGGGGGAAGGTCAACAACTAGAGTAACTAAAATAAATTATAGTTATTAACCAAATTTTTTTTTTTGTTTTTTTTTTTTATCATACTGTTTTTTTAATAACCATGATGAGTACGCATGTTTTGGGATATGGTTTAGTTCACAATTGTCAACACACTTAATTTAGTTTTTATTATGACTGTATTCTGTTTTGTGTACCTCAATAAATAAATAAATAAATAAACTAGAGCTTGTCGGGGGAGGAAAACACTCATATGGTGTTTTTCAAGTTTTCAAGTTCATCGGTGAAATCGATAATCAGAGTTTTGAGGCCTCACAAATGCCTGTAAGACTTAGAAACATATATATATATATATTCATATTCATATTCATTTATTTGATAAAGCCAATTTACAAGTCAATAATAAGTATAATAATAAATATACAAATAGAAAAAAAAAAAAAAAATTGGCAAAAAAAATATATATATATATATAAATAGGCATTGAATAGAGAATCTCTTTTTATGCCATGGGTGGCAAACAAGCAGGCGGGCCGCCTGATGGTAAGCAGTCACCGTCGCCTATAGATACCTGTAACACCAGAGGCATCACGTCGCCGACCCTTAAGGACTAAGGGTGAAGCCAAACGAGCGTAATTTTATGAGTTGTGAGTCGCGTATTTTCGGTCACTCTCATACATCATGGTAACTCATTTTGCGTCGTCGTGTGGTACAAACTGCATTTTTGTATGAAACCGAATGCAGCAGAAATTACGCGACAGAAATTTCGCGACTCACAACTCATAAAATTACGCTCGTTTGGCTTCACCCTATATTAACTCGTATATGTCGGTTAAAAATATCCGGGACCCATGCTATCCATAATTCAGCATCACTGCTTTATTAAGATTGCCCTTCAAGCTACGTCATAAGCGAAAAAACGTCTAAGTAAACTGCTTGACGTTTCATCTGATTCAAGCTACTTAGAGAGTGTTTATCTTCAATGTAAACTCAGAGCAAATAAAAATTCAGAGTCCATACGGCGCACTGCCAAAGTGACGCCAAAATCGCTTCCAAAACTACGTGAATTCTCTATAAATACACGACTCACGCACACATACGCATTAAAAACTACGTTGCGCTGGTTGTTTACAACCAGCATCACGCTGAGTTGGGATCGCCTTGTGACAGAAACTATTACTTTGTTGTTTTAATTTTATTCATAATGTTTATATACTTTGTTTCAGTCATAAATAAATATTTTTTTCTTTCTTTCTTTCTTTTTTCTTTCTGATTTTCTTGTCAGAACGTCGTACTGAAAACATCCGTTTGAAAAAGAAACAATGACTTCTTGCAGTGTTCAGAACTGTAAAAACAACACAAAAGTAAATAAGAAGAAGGATGGAATATTTCCACACTTAAGTATTTATATTATCACTTATTTTGATGAATTACACGACACGAACTTCGACTCGCACACATGTTTCAAAAAGTGGCTTCACTTTTCGTGTTCGTGGTAGTCCCTCTGTATTTTTATTTGCTCTGAGAATGTAGACGTTATGAAAACTTTGCAGTTTGCAAAAGTTTGCGGAGCAAGGTTTGTCGAAATTAACTTTTGTGCTACTACAGTCTTATTATTTCCCACTATCATACTTATGTAATAAATTCTAAAGTATGTGTGTATGTTTATTTGCTTTCTACTCCGTAAAAGCGGAACGATTATGAATGAATATTTGGTCTGCGGGTAGCTTAAACCCTAAGATAACACCTAGGCTACTATTTGTAAAAAAAATCGGTAGCTTGTAGGTAAGTAGACAAGACTAGTTACTTAATAAATAAATATTCGGGACATTTTTGCACACTCGGTCATCTGACCCCAAACTAAGCAAAGCTTGTGATATGGCTGCCAGAGACTGATATACATACATATATAGGTTTAAATACATACTTAAATAGATATTAACACCCAGATATAGAACAAACACAAATGTTCATCACACAAATGTTTGTCCTAGGTGGGAATCGAACCCACGCCCCTAAGCTGAGAAGGCAGGTTCACTACCAACTGGACCAACGGGCTATCAACTATAATAGATAAGTATAAATTGAGGTTTTTTAAAACCACTGTAAAAAAAAAAAAATTCAAACGGCTGAATAGATTTTTTTGAAACACTTTTTTTTAAACTATCACGGTTGTTCACTAAAGTTATATGATTATCAACCTTACCACGGTAAATATCCCGTAAATAATCATATAACTATAGATTTTTTTTAATCATAGCTCTCGATCAAGTATCATCATCATCAGCCAGAAGACGTCTGAAGATTTCTGAAGATAGGCCTCCCCCTCACATCCATCATATAGATCACAATCTTTCCTCCACACTGAACGATAACCTGCCATCTGCATCCACTGGATGCCCGTGATTCTCACAATGTTGTCGGTCCATCTAGTGGGAGGTGACTACGCTGCGTCTTCCGGTTCGTGGTCTCTACTACGGTGTTATTGTAGGTAAGTCCGCAATGAGCATTGAGCACCTACTGGTTACTTGTAATACAATCACTTAGCACCATGATGGTAACACTGTTCAACGTGCCTCCAACATTATCTGTCGACAGATCGAGCATCGACGTATCGATTGTTTAACATCGTTAACACCGGCTGACGTGTGGTCATTATGTAGTTATGGTATTGAAGCTGCGCTGATTGGATGGACCTTGAACCAATTCGATCGTCGGTAAACGTGAAGCGATAGCTTAGTTCCTATTTGGATGGTAAGAAGTTTAAGAATTATGTTAAATATAAAAACACTCTCAAGCGTTCTTATTTGTATAGTAAGAAGTTTGAGAATTATGTTCAATATAAAAATACTTTCAAGCGTTCTTATTTGTATAGTAAGAAGTTTGAGAATAATGTTAAATATAAAAATACTTTCAAGCGTTCTTATTTGTATAGTAAGAAGTTTGAGAATTAGGTTAAATACAAAAACACTCTCAAGCGTTCTTATTTGTATAGTAAGAAGTTTGAGAATTATGTTAAATATAAAAATACTTTCAAGCGTTCTTATTTGTATAGTAAGAAGTTTGAGAATTAGGTTAAATATAAAAACACTCTCAAGCGTTCTTATTTGTATAGTAAGAAGTTTGAGAATTATGTTAAATATAAAAATACTTTCAAGCGTTCTTATTTGTATAGTAAGAAGTTTGAGAATTAGGTTATATATAAAAACACTCTCAAGCGTTCTTATTTGTATAGTAAGAAGTTTGAGAATTATGTTAAATATAAAAATACTTTCAAGCGTTCTTATTTGTATAGTAAGAAGTTTGAGAATTAGGTTAAATATAAAAACACTTTCAAGAGTTCTTATTTCTATAGTAAGAGGTTTGAGAATTAGGTTAAATATTAAAACACTTACAATAGTTCTTATTTCTATAGTAAGAAGTTTGATAACTAGGTTAAATATAAAAACACTTTCAAGAGTTCTTATTTCTATAGTAAGAAGTTTGATAACTAGGTTAAATATAAAAACACTTTCAAGAAGTAGGTCTGTTACTTTTATTCGAAAAAAAAAACCCATTAAACCGGGGAAAGTGGGTGTAACCACGGAGCGTAGCTAGAATTTCATTAAAAGCTGTTTTGTTATTGGTTTTATCCACGCAAGCCGTCAAAATCATCACAGTGACGCTAACCACCGCCGTATACGTGAGATTTTAGCTATTTTGCTAGGTAACTAGGTACTTCGCACTTGTCCTTTCGAAACCACACTGCATTAGCGGGTATTTTAGTTCTTGCGTCATGATTTTGGAGAGTACCCAATGTTGTAGGAATTGCTGTGAAACCTAAGGTTTGAAATGCACTACGTACATTTTTAGAACATGTTGAGTTCCTTATCCATATTAGTCGTTTTAACGCCTTAGGACACATAAGGTGATAAAAAATAGAGGGCTCTAAACATTGGCGTAATAAAAAAAAAACTTAGGTCCTGCAATTTGTGGAATGAGCTGCGCCATTTCCGAGTAATTAGTTCTTCAAAAGACTATTAAGTATTTAATGGCTGGCTATCCGAGTCGCGTAGGCAACAAAACGCTCCCTCAGCCCCCGCGAAGTTATAGCGACGATGTATATTGCCGCGCTAAAGTCAGGACGCCCGCGGGGGGAGTGCAACGACAAAAACGAACATAGGTCCGACCTCGATGACGCCTGGCGCGGCACTGAACGCGGCGCGCGCAAATTCTCGGGACCTTTTTACGGTTTTAATTTCACTAAAAAACTAAACTATTCACTATCAAAATTCTATCCAAATAATTTTTTTTTGAATAAAATTGCCTTTCAGTACATGCAATTTCCAGGTTGTTACGAGCTTTCATTAGAGCATAAAACTAAAAAAATTAACTGAATCGACTTTGTTTCAGATTTTTTTTTTCGAATCGAAGAAAGTTTATTCTATCGTGTTTTGAACCAAATCACAGACTCTAACACAGATGTATCTGTGACATGTGTATATTTTTCCAGCTCAAATATTGTAATTTAACTGAAAAAAAAAAATGATTTAAAACCGTCAAATTTGGTATAAGAGGCTCTTAAGGGTCGACAACGTATCTGTGGTGTTGCAGGTATCCGTAGGCGATGGTGGTCGCTTACTATCAAGCGGCTCGTCAGCTAATTTGCCACCTATAGCATTAAAAAAAAAAAAAAAATTAAACTAAAGGATTGAGACAAACGGACAGATACATGTATAGACGGAAAGATGGACAGACGCAAAGACAGATAAACGGACAGACGGACAGGCGCAAAGACGGATAAACTGACACACGGACAGATGGACAGATGGACAGACGGACAGACTAAAATCAGCTGTTCCATACAAAAAATCATTCGCTCCCGACAAAATGTATGACAACTGATTTTTTTCGTGAATTTTGAAAAGGCATAGAGCAACGGGTGCTAACTGATTATTTACCAGTAACCCTGTATATAAATAGAAAAAAAAATACATAGTTACTATGGATAACGTTGTCTATACTAACTATACTTATAATATTATAAAGAGGAAAGATTTGATTGTTTGTTTGTTTGTTTGCATTGAATAGGCTCCGAAACTACTGAACCGATTTGAAAAATTCTTTCACTGACGGGAAGCTACACTATCCCCGAGTAACATAGGATATATTATAATATTTAAAAAAAATAGATATCCATACTAAAACTCCAATAATGTAACCCAAGGTGTAAAAAAATAAGATTTACAATTTTAACTTTGCGTGTTTGACAGTTCTAAGACAGGACAACGTCTGTCAGGACAGCTAGTCTATACTAATATTATAAAGAGGAAAGATTTGATTGTTTGTTTGTTTGCATTGAATAGGCTCCGAAACTACAGAACCGATTTGAAAAATTCTTTCACTGTTGGGATGCTGCACTATCCCCGGTTGACATAGGCTATATATCCCGGCTTCGCCCGTGCGAAGCAGGGGCGGCCTACTAGTACGTATATAAAATGGTCAAACCCCTCAGTCCTAGTGTGTTTTAGTCATAGTAGTTTAGTTTTACAGCGAGCCTAGCCAGGTTAGCCCTAATGGCACTTAACACCTCTAAATTATGGACCCGGGAAGTCGTTTTGTAGTCGCGATGATTTGTAGCCTGCTATTATTGTTATTAGTATTGTGATTGTCAAGTCCTAGTTGTTTAAACATAGAATTTATCTATACTAATATTATAAAGAGGAAAGATTTGATTGTTTGTTTGTTTGCATTGAATAGGCTCCGAAACTTCTGAACCGATTTGAAAAATTCATCCACTGTTGGGAAGCTACACTATCCCCGGGTGACATAGGCTATAATCTATACCCGTGCGAAGCTGGGGCGGACCGCTAGTTCGAAATAAGTTAGCAACTGTGATGCGGAGAAACAACTATGAGACCGAACCCAAAAAGTTAAAGCATTTTTGTAAGAAATTTGTAATAGTCAGTTGCACCCATATAAACGAAACGTCAGTCATTCGAAATCATGTAGGTACTGTGATGCGGACAAACAACTTTGTGACCTAATCTAAAAGACTATTAGCACGCATAATAAAAGTGGAATCAAAGCGCTTCATACGGGTTTTCGGAATATCAAGCATAAAGCGGTGTCGATTTTTTTGTGCTCTGGCATTCCGATAGAAAAATGGGCAGGAGGGAATTAGATCGTGCAGATCTAAAAAAACCGATAGAATAGCAACTTTTCGCCGGTGCTTAAGACTAAGGAGCTTAATCTGAACCAGCAGACTTAGCATGGGTCGTGGACAAATTGTCTTTCCACCGTTCTTATCCACGCCTAGACGTGACAAAGCTAGAATATGGATACGTTTGTCTTTTTCTCGCGGGATAAAAACGGTGGAAAGACAATTTGTCCACGGCCCGTGCTAGGCCTGCAGAGATTCATTACCGATGATGCTGTCTTGTTTAGTTGGTAACGCTTTAGCTCGAGGCCTGACTTTTAATAGCATCCGAGTTCCAATAACCCACTCAAAGCTATATATTTATAGCAATTTGCTGTGAAGGGCCGTTGCGACATAATGTCGTTAATTTTGCCTATAAACCTGCCATAGATCACTCGGACCGCTGTTTATGGTAAATGTAACCGTTTCAACGCTCTTTCACTCGCTTTTATGTAATTTTTATGAGTCGGGCTTTCTGATGTGGCTGGAGTTATTTCTTAATTTAATTTTACATTTTTAAAAGAAGCTAACTGAATCATTTCTAAAACTGTCCTAAAAGAGTCTACAGGGAAACGCTGGATGCAGGCCGCTTTGGAGATCTATGGGGGAGGCCTATGTTCAGCAGTGGTCATATGGCTGTAATGATGATGATGATCAACTGAATCATACAATTTAAATAAAGTTGAAAACTACTAACTAATAAGTAAGTCAAGAAAATAACTGTTGATATGATATCATCACGCCACGGTTTTATCTCTCCGCTAATATCGTATACGGAGTGCTTATTACGTTTAGTTTTTTAATTTGGTTTACCTATTCGATCGTTTTCTATGAAGTAATACGGCGAGTTGGCGGTCAAATTCAAGCCTATTATTGTTATTATATATAGGTGTTATTAATAAATTTGTATTTGTATTACTAATATTAAAAAAAATTATTAATATGTGCAATTGCTTTTTTTTTTATCAACCATTTTATTATCTGGGCTAGCGCCTTTATTAACTAAACAAAATACAAGCTAAAACTAAAACTACAAATACAGTTAGACTGCCCATAGACTGCAATTGCTAGTTCGGTGGGCTATGTCGGTAACCTTCGTTCGTCTACGAGACCCACGAGATGGACAGGCGAACTAAAACAGACCGCAGGGAAACGCTGGATGCAGGCCGCTTCCAACCGGCCCTTTTGGAGATCGATGGGGGAGGCCTATGTCCAGCAGTGGACGTCCTACGGCTGAAATGATGATGAATAGTAATATCATCACACATCACATCATCAGCCAGTGAACGTCTACTGCTGAACAAAGGGCTCCCTCTTAGAGAGGGGTGTAATAAATGACTAAATATTTTGGAAACTCACGATTTGAATTATTGTCTTATTGCATCTCTTTACTAATTGACACTACATAAATAAATAAATAAATATTCGGGACAATTTTACACACGGTCATCTGACCCCAAACTAAGCAAAGCTTGTGATATGGCTGCCAGAGACTGATATACATACATATACAGTTTTAAATACATACTGAAATAGATATTAACACCCAGATATAGAACAAACACAAATGTTCATCACATAAATGTTTGTCCTAGATGGGAATCGAACCCACGCCCCCAAGCACAGAAGGCAGGTTCACTGCCAACTGGACCAACAGGCTATCAACAGGCTAACATGTATTGTGACATGTAATTATTGTAAGTTTTCTTAATGAAATTAGATTTTAGCCGTTTTAATAAATTAATAATAATAAGTCGACAGTGTAAGTGAAGTTTGACGGTTTGATATAAATATATCTCTCTCTCTCTCTCTCTCTCTCTCGAAATCTCTACATAGTATAAATAAATGTCTCTTTTTTTCGTCTGTTTGTCTGTATGGCCGCTAACTCCTAAACCACGCAACGGATTCTGATGCGGTTTTCACCATCAGTTAGATACATTTTCACGGAAGGTTTATATATTCATATAACTAGCGATCCGTCCCGGCTTCGCACGTAAATTACACCCATGCGAAGCCGGGCGGGCGGGTCGCCAGTAATATATATAATTATGTTGGTTGATGGACAAATATTAAACACTTTCATACCCGGGAAATACTGGATTACAAGTAACATTTCTGACCTCAGCTGACTCGATACACTAACTTTTCTAGTCTCATAGAAACAGTAAAATTATCGGCCACCAGCTCCCGCACTATAAGGATGTACGACTTCGTAACATATCAATAATTAACTTTGTTTCGTTAGTTCTCAATTACTATGCGCTTGCGCAAGCCGGGCTGCGGGCAAATTAGTGCGCTCTATTTTTTGCGAGGGTTTGAAAAGACTTGCAATAGGTGGTTAAACATATTTTTTTACGTAGGAAGCCGGTTTTATAATATAAATACAAGTAAGGCTAGGCGTGTTACCGTCTTCGACCCAACTGTTATTTTATTAAAATAAACCGACCAAGTGCGATTCGGGCTCGCTCACTGAGGGTTCCGTCATCATTATCATAATCAGCCTTTTAACAGTCCACCGCTGGACTTTTAGCCTACCCCCGAAAGGGTGATTGGGCCATTGGAAAACAATTTCTCTGAGAGTTGTATGATGTCGACATTTCTCTTATTTGTTAGAAACCCTTCGGAAATCAGGATATTCTTATATTGCTTACCTACCTTAAAATACTGGGTGAAATCAAACCGCGAGTGAATCCATTTCTTAAGGCAAGCGTGTACAATCGTAGACCGCATCATCGCTTCACATCAGGCAAGGTAGCGGTCAAATGTAAGCCAATATTTTTTTTAAAAGAACTCACACTTATTAATTTAAAACCGCTACTAAAAGGTACTGAAGCTAATGAAATGTTATTAAGCTAACATTATCATAATGCTAAGCCAATTTTCATCATTTCCGAACACAATGGACTTGAATTACGGACACAATTTATTTCCAAAATTCTATTATCTTACTTTCACAGGCACTTCCGGGCGTTTCCGTAAAAGCTGTTACACTAAAATGGTATAGAAACTTCGACTGTATTTTAAAAGAGTTAAAGACGATTTTCAATTGAATATTGGAGTTAATTTCGGGTAGAACAGTTACTGTCACAGGCACACGGTGCGACGACGTGATTTTGAACTATTTTTAATAGTCTTATTGCAATGCAGTAAAGTTTAAAATTGCAATTTTAGCATTGATTTGAAAATTCAGAGATGCAACACTTTCATGAGGAAGAGGTTCAAATCTTAAAATTGTATTGTACTTAACGTTTCCTTTTTTTTATACCATAGGTGGCAAACAAGCAGACGGGCCGCCTGATGGTAAGCGATCACCGTCACCTATAAATAAATAAATAATAATAAATATCTGGGACATTTTTGCACACACGGTCATCTGACCCCAAACTAAGCAAAGCTTGTAATATGGCTGCCAGAAACTGATATACGTACATATATATTTTTTAAATACATACTTAAATAGATATTAGCACCCAGACATAGAACAAACACAAATGTTCATCACACAAATGTTTGTCCTAGATGGGAATCGAACCCACGCCCCCTAGCACAGAAGATAGGTTCACTACCAACTGAGCCACCGGGGCAGTCCTATGGATACCTGCAACACCAGAGGCATCACAGATACCTTGCCGAGTCTTAAAGACTCTACTATCAGCCCTTTTGAAGAGCCCCCATGTTATAGTCACTCGGAAACGCCACACGCCAGGTTAGATAGTAGACGCTACACTACATTGCTCTATACTTCTCTATCTCTTTCGTTTTTTCGTTTTTTCGTTTGTTTTTATTATTCTTAGTTCATTGATTTGAAGTTCTTTTAATATACATATGTAATATTTTAACTCCTCTGTACCTTATTTTTAACATAATTAACTTTAATTGAATGTACTTGTAACGTTCCATGATCGTTACCTACTCCCAAATTCATGGCAAATGGCACATACGCTAGAAGCCAAACTTAACGAATAAAAAAGGTCACTACTATGACATAAACATTGTTGACAGAATGAAGGTGACTGACGTAATGTCAGTCAGTTTCATTCCGCTATGCAAAAAACAATTTTGTTCTAAGACAAAGGAATTATAAACTCAGTTTTAAAAGATTCGGGTATATAAATATCGAATTCTTTCTAGAAGGAATAGGCTATATATAGGACTCGAAATAAAAACTGGGTCATACGCGCAGTTGACTCCAGTGAAAAAGTCGCTCAGAACTTAACCCTATATCTTACAATCAACTGGTTAGCCCGTCTTCAATCGGGTAAGTTTACGTGAGATGCCTTTTAAATGTGTTAATTGTGAAATCTGTCTCGACAAATAATGCTAATCGTTATTTGTCAATTGAATTATCATCAGCCACCTGTGTTCTAAAACGCAGTGCAAGTGCGTTTCATATCCGTACTATCTGCGGATGTGGACGCGCGCCGTACTTACATTATAATATAATTGTGTTCTAAGCTCTTAAAGCATTCTGTAATCTTGGATCCTTCCGATCAAAAACTGTGTTTTAACGCCGGTACCACGTCATGTGAGACGGGACCTACTCCGATCTGCCGTTATCTTCGGGATCTCACACGACGTGGCCGTGCGGCTCTTGAGTACTGATCCTCATGCGTAGTTTCTTCGACGCATTTCAGGCTCCTACCCTCTACGCCAATTCTCCGACCACGTACGAGTCGCCACGCTGTCGTGACGCTACGTCTACTTCCCTTCTACTACGTCGGTCGTACTCCGGCCACGCACAAACTTCTGGAACTACTACGCGCAGACCGCACTCCGGTCACGCCTGAAAAGCTCACGAAGCCTCTCGTCGCTGCGCTGCCTGCTGACATCCTACGTGCCACGAGCCGCGTCGAGCCACGCGGCGATCGGCGCCCCAGCTCTTCAAGCTAAGTCTCAAAACAAGGGACCAACACGTTTTTTTATCGCCATCACCTTCCGAGTTCACACGACCCTCAGTCTCCTGTAAATTCATTCTTACTTTATTAAATCTTAACTTATACTATCTTAAACTCTTTCTTTTGAAACTCCTACCCACTGCTAGGTAGAACTTCACCAAGCTTCACTTGGGGAACGTTTCAGTGTCGCCCAACGTGGTATGTATCGATATAATTTGTTGTTTGTTACCTTGTAATTGAGATAAGATGTAGGGGACACCTGACAGCCGTTGTAGATATTGAGATACCAAGGGTCTGATGTTACAGGAATAGCTTGGTCTGTGCTCGAGATAGCAGAAACCGGATATGCACGCGATAAGAAATCTGGTACAATATTATCCTTGCCACGCCTGTGTTTTATTTCAAAATTAAATGCTGAGAGTCGCACACCCCATCTGGCTAGTCTACCAGTTGGGTTATTCAGGTTTAGAAACCACTTGAGAGATGAATGATCAGTATATATTATGAATTTTAGTCCGTTATCTAAGTAACAACGCCAGTGTTCTATAGCTTGTAGAACAGCCAACGCTTCCCTTTCTGTAGTGCTGTAGTTACGCTCTTGGGCAGAGAGTGATTTACTCATATAGGCTATGACCTTCTCCTCTCCAGCGAGGAGTTGTGTGAGTACAGAACCGGTTCCAGTATCCGAAGCGTCAGTATGAATTTGGAACGGCTGTGTATAGTCCGGACAAGACAAGACTGGTGATGAAATTAAGCAGTCCTTGAGTTTTTGAAAGGATATATTGGCTTCTTCCGTCCAAGTAAAGGGAGGTACCTTCTTGCCTTGCGAAGTCAATTTATTAAGAGGTGCTGCTAAGGAGCTGAAGTTTGGTATGAACCTACGGTACCAGGAAGCTGTGCCCAAGAATCTACGAACCTCCTTCTTATTCGTGGGGCATGGATAGTTTACAATAGATTCAACCTTTTCAGGGTCGGCATGTAGACCTACCAAAAATACAATTCGCACTAAATACAGCGGTTAGTGAGGTTACAGGCTATACACCATCATTCCTGGTATTCGGTAGGGAATTAGTAACATGTGGTTCTCATTACGTTGACCCTGATCTTACTGACAAATTAATATTCTCACCTAGAGATGAATACGCAGAAAATGTAGGCAACTTAAGGAAAATCTTCGATCAAGTGCAAAGCTCTCTCATCAAATCACATTCTAGAAACGCAAGACTTTACAACCTACGCCGTAAGAACGTTGAATTTAATGCAGGTGACATCATATGGAAAAAAACTTATTATCAAAGTGACAAGGACAAACGGTTCTCAAAGAAACTAGCACCGAAATTTATTAAATGTACTATTAAAACAAAATTATCACCTCTAGTATACGAACTTACGGACATGCAGGGTAAAAATATAGGCTCTTGGCATGTCAAAGACTTCAAAATAACAAACTATACATCCTAACTACATACAAAAAAAAAATAATAAACAATAAAATTAAAAAAAAAATGAAAAATAAAAACAAAAAAAAAAAAACCCGTCAACTTTACTAAATACTAAAAATAAATATTTTACCACTATAGCTTCCCTCTGAAGAAAATCTAATTAATCTTGCATCTAAAACTTGATATTAACATCTAAAAATTAAAAAATACCTGACTTGAAAAAAAAAAAAAACTTAGAAATATTTTTATTTACATATATCGTATAATATCTATTTATGTATGTCTATTAAATATCAGAAATAGGGCGGTTAGTGTACTCTAAAACTGAAAGCCTTCACACTAAGAGCGGTTATTGCAAACTCTTTAAAAAAAAAAGCCTCTAAATTGCTAGGAGCGGTACTCGTGAACTCCATAAAAAAGCCCAAAACACGAATATTAATTAAAATAACCTTTTGTATACTAGGTAATTCAAGTCAGTCGTCAATATAGCTATAGCAAACTAAACAATTAAAGTTTACTTATAGTTAACTCTATCGATACCTTAATAACTTCACTAGTCACCTAGACTACAATCGCTACCTACTACAATCTCTCGGTCCTAAACTTGTATACCACTACTTACTCTCTTTGACGTACTAACTAGCAAAATAGTTCCTTATTTTGTTAGCTTTTCTTTTATTTTGCTGCTTTTAAGTATAGTATCTAACATTCTTAACAGCAAAATGGAGAACCCACCGGTATTCTTGCCGTCTGTATAGGTGCCACTAAAGCATTTATACAGCGATACCGGACTCTTCACAGTACGCCACAAGTCTTATTGGGAACTTCAGACCATAGCATCCTGATTAAATTAATTTTACACTCGAGCCTACTTAATGTTAACATATTAGACTCAACCCTGGACGGGGAAGGTGTAAATTATAACTAGGATGCTAGAGAGGTCAGCGAATTTTCTTGAGCAAAAATTCTTAACTGAAAAAGGGGGTATGTAACGTTCCATGATCGTTACCTACTCCCAAATTCATGGCAAATGGCACATACGCTAGAAGCCAAACTTAACGAATAAAAAAGGTCACTACTATGACATAAACATTGTTGACAGAATGAAGGTGACTGACGTAATGTCAGTCAGTTTCATTCCGCTATGCAAAAAACAATTTTGTTCTAAGACAAAGGAATTATAAACTCAGTTTTAAAAGATTCGGGTATATAAATATCGAATTCTTTCTAGAAGGAATAGGCTATATATAGGACTCGAAATAAAAACTGGGTCATACGCGCAGTTGACTCCAGTGAAAAAGTCGCTCAGAACTTAACCCTATATCTTACAATCAACTGGTTAGCCCGTCTTCAATCGGGTAAGTTTACGTGAGATGCCTTTTAAATGTGTTAATTGTGAAATCTGTCTCGACAAATAATGCTAATCGTTATTTGTCAATTGAATTATCATCAGCCACCTGTGTTCTAAAACGCAGTGCAAGTGCGTTTCATATCCGTACTATCTGCGGATGTGGACGCGCGCCGTACTTACATTATAATATAATTGTGTTCTAAGCTCTTAAAGCATTCTGTAATCTTGGATCCTTCCGATCAAAAACTGTGTTTTAACGCCGGTACCACGTCATGTGAGACGGGACCTACTCCGATCTGCCGTTATCTTCGGGATCTCACACGACGTGGCCGTGCGGCTCTTGAGTACTGATCCTCATGCGTAGTTTCTTCGACGCATTTCAGGCTCCTACCCTCTACGCCAATTCTCCGACCACGTACGAGTCGCCACGCTGTCGTGACGCTACGTCTACTTCCCTTCTACTACGTCGGTCGTACTCCGGCCACGCACAAACTTCTGGAACTACTACGCGCAGACCGCACTCCGGTCACGCCTGAAAAGCTCACGAAGCCTCTCGTCGCTGCGCTGCCTGCTGACATCCTACGTGCCACGAGCCGCGTCGAGCCACGCGGCGATCGGCGCCCCAGCTCTTCAAGCTAAGTCTCAAAACAAGGGACCAACACGTTTTTTTATCGCCATCACCTTCCGAGTTCACACGACCCTCAGTCTCCTGTAAATTCATTCTTACTTTATTAAATCTTAACTTATACTATCTTAAACTCTTTCTTTTGAAACTCCTACCCACTGCTAGGTAGAACTTCACCAAGCTTCACTTGGGGAACGTTTCATACTCTTAATCTACCTACTTTAGTTTTAATTTAAGTATTTTATTTGTATTTGTAACTCCTAAGCGCGCGCGTTAAGTTAAAATTGGCAAATCTTTTTCGGGTCACCAAGATACCGGCCTAGCCGAGTTTGGGGCCCACTGCTAATTCAATATTACCTAGTTTAGATTATTTGTGGCTATGTATACAATTTAATTATGATAATGTTAAACCACTTCAGAAATAAATATTTACTTTACTTTACTTTACTTTTACTCTACATAGTATAAATTAAAGTCGCTTTCCGCGTCTGTCTGTCTGTATGGCCGCTAACTACTCCTAAACCGCGCAACGGATTTTGATGCGATTTTCGCCATCAGGTAGATACATTTTCACGGAAGGTTTATATATATTAGCGACCCTCCCCGGCTTCGCACGTAAATTGCACCCGTGCGAAGCCGGGCGGGCAGGTCGCTAGTAATATTATAAATGCAAAACAAACTCAACTGTCTGTCTATTTGTTTGTCACGGGATTAAACGCAAATCTTCAACAGTTTTTTTTTTTAATTTATTGTTATTGTTTTTTTATGGCGAGATATTTGATTGAAACAGGTGTTAATTTTCGGAAATCCATCTTCAAAACTGTTTTTCTGACGAATCTCTCGTGTAATTCGACTTCTACGTCGCTTTAAGAACAATAAACGTGCTCCAACGTAGACCGCATCATCGCTTAACATCAGGCGTGATGGTGGTCAAACGCAGGCCTATTATTTATAAAAAAAAAGAGGATAAATTATTTTAGTCAATAGTATAATTTTAGTTTGACCAGTGTGTGTTGCCAGTGAGGACATATGGTACTGAGACGTGGTCCTTAACTGTTGGCCTTTTGGAAAAACTCAGAGTCACTCAGCGGGCAATGGAGAGAGCTATGCTCGGAGTTTCTTTGCGCGATAAAATCCGAAACGTGGATATTCGCCAAAGAACCAGAGTCACCGACATAGTTGTTAAAATTTGCAAGTTGAAGTGGCAATGGGCAGGCCACATCGCTCGAAGAACCGATAACCGATGGGGAAGAAAGGTTCTGGAGTGGAGACCACGAACCGGAAGACGCAGCGTAGGGAGGCCTCCCACTAGATGGACCGACGACATTGTGAGAGTCGCTGGCATCCAGTGGATGCAAAAGGCAGGCTGTCGTTCAGTGTGGAGGTTAAAGGGGGAGGCCTATGTTCAGCAGTGGACGTCTTCTGGCTGACTAACGTGTTTGAGAAAAATTTATTATCACAAGCTTTCCATAATAATACAGAAATCATTTGCTAAAAAACTTATTCACAAACTACCAAACTGTAACGCAGAGTACGTAAAGGCCTCCCAGTTTGAAAGCTCGCATGATCATTAGTTCGTACCGCTTTGAACCGGCTCTATCTGCTTTCATCTGGAAATATCCGGATTTCGGTCCTTTTATCTCGGCGCGTGTGTTTTTAAGTGCTTTTTTGTGTGTATGAATGGATAATAGCATATTTTTGTATAAAATAGTTTTTCCTGTTATTTATTACGAATATGTTCAAATGAAAAATGTTTTTTGAATACTCATAAAAAGACCAAATATAAACTTTATTTTAATTTATTTTAAAGGACTGTTACGCCTTTAAGATAAATTCCCTAATGTTAAAGTAGAAATCATTTAAAAAACTCGTAAAGATTTTCATTTCTAGACAAAGTATGTAAATCAGTTCAAATAACTTGAGACCCAGAAACCCGTAAAAATGTTGTTAAAATTTCAGTATAGTCGTAATATTTTTCCTACTTTTATGGAGCCTGAAAACTCTGAGAGTATCTTGACAGGAGCCAGTAAAAACTGAACAAAGCTTTGCTGTTCAATTTTAAAAGGTTTCTCATAAATAAAGTAAAATTTTCGAAACATTTTGCTAATTTAGTAAGCCTCTAAAATTAAATACAGTGATGCTAAAATGTTGACGAAACGTAACTTGCAGTTTTTTTTAATGTCGTTGGTGGCAAACGAGCAGATCGGCCGCCTGATGGTAAGCAGTCACCGTCGCCTATGCATAGTTGTCCACTTGCACTTGTGTAAGTGGTCCGTTCCAGAAGAATCCCGACAGTTACAAGATAGTTGTATTCAAGTGGAGAGTGAATAGGTTTCTTCTAGGCAAGCGTGCTCCATCGTACGCTGCATCATCGCTTAACATCAGGCGAGTTAGCGGCCAAGCCTAAGCCTATTTATAATTAAAAAAAAAAAGAGATCTTGCCAAGTATTAGTACGGAGAGCCTCTGAGTGTGAGATGTAGCGGATAAGCTTTAGGAATTTTCGCTTGACGTGAACGGGCAATGTATTCTGCAGACCGACGGAAGACATCGGAAATCAGTTCATGGACCTTGTTTTTCCTAGATTTATACCTCGTGGCTGAGAAAAACGGCAATGGCCTCACGTCATGAGAGATGACGTGAGGCAATAAACTCATCAAACAAAATACAAACGATCACAGAAAAGAGAAGTAAAATAGAACGGAAATGAGAAGGAAAATATGTTAACAGGCATTATGAGTGAACCTTGATTGAACATTCTTATTTAGATCAACGCGTCGAACTCCGCATCAGAGTTGCTAACTGATTTCGAATCGTTTCGTTTATATGGGTGCAACTGGCTACAGCAAATTTCTCGACAATGCCTCGACAGCCGACGGTGTGTTCGCCGCTTGCCCCCTTTCTATTCTGTACTAACGATCGTGCAAAGCAAAAATAATATAGATTGTCATTGGTGCGAAGTGAAGAAAACACAGCAGGAAAGCGGACCGCGGTTCGAGCTGGTGTACACGCTGGCCAGAAAAAAAAAGAAGGTAATAAATATTTAATTGAAATTATACATAATAATTTGTTCTTCAACATTGGAGTTGAAACCAGCTGCACGGAAAGCGACTGGCCCATAACTCATAGATGAATCCTCTACCGAGTCGATGACCATAAACAACTTATAGTTTGACAGTCCCAATATACAACAGGATGCTCCAAATTGTACAGATACAGGATGTTGACATTATACTGTTGACAGACAGACGGATTAGAGTGATTCAGTTGTTGGTATCGAGTGCCTAGTCGATTGGTGTGAGACTCTAATTCAGAATCAAGCTCGTAGTCTCGACATGTCCTTGCGCTTAGCTTCACATCACATCAGCAGCCATCAAATGTCCACTACTGGACAAAGGCCTCCCTCTTAAAGAGGGGTGTTGCCATAATCCCCACGCTTGGCGGGCGGCTTGGGGATCGCAGTAAGTTCACCGTGTACTAATAGGATGCTGCTGCCCATCCTCCGGTGGTTCTTGCGCTTAGCTTATTTTATAGCAATCGAGATTGTTTTTGTTCCTGTCATTCCTATATCAATATCAAAAAGAGCGACTTGTAAATGAAATATTGTAGAAAATACGACCGAGTTCAGTGGTGTGTATTAAGAGGAATATGTCCAGCAGTGGACAGTTAAAGGCTGGTGAGGGTGACGATGTATGAAAACCAAGAAATAAAATTCTAACTTTGAAAAAATACATGGCATTAAAATTTAAGTTTATTAAAATAAAATAAAAAAATTATAATTAAAAAAATTAAAAAAAAAAAAATATTATTATAATTAAAATTTAATTTAAGTTTGTTGTTTGTTGTTTGGTGGCCGGTGGCTCAGTTGGTAGTGAACCTGCCTTCTGAGCTTGGGGGCGTGGGTTCGATTCCCACCTAGGACAAACATTTGTGTGATGAACATTTGTGTTTGTTCTATATCTGGGTGTTAATATCTATTTAAGTATGTATTTAAACCTATATATGTATATATATATCAGTCTCTGGCAGCCATATCACAAGCTTTGCTTAGTTTGGGGTCAGATGACCGTGTGTGCAAAAATGTTCCAAATATATATGTATATATATATCAGTCTCTGGCAGCCATATCACAAGCTTTGCTTAGTTTGGGGTCAGATGGCCGTGTGTGCAAAAATGTTCCAAATATATATGTATATATATATCAGTCTCTGGCAGCCATATCACAAGCTTTGCTTAGTTTGGGGTCAGATGACCGTGTGGGCAAAAATGTCCCGAATATTTATTTATTTATTATTTATTTACTAAGATATCGTCATTTTAGATGAAACTATTAAACTGCGCCCCGCGGCTTTACCTGGATAAAAGTAGCCTAAAGGAGTCACTCCTTATAGCACTTGTCAGTGAAAGCCCATCAAATTGGTTCAGCTATATATAGGGACCCGGGTATGTCCTAAAACTGCGACCAGAACCGGAGGATGGGCAGCAGCGTCCTGTTAGTACACGGTGAACGTACTGCGATCTCCAAGCCGCCTGCCAAGCGTGGGGATTATGGCAACACCCCTCTCTAAGAGGGAGGCCTTGTTCAGCAGTGGACGTTTAATGGCTGATGATGTGATGTGTATAATTCAAATTTATTTTCCCTTAGAGGCATGAGTCCAGCTAATCAGACTTTACCCGCCTTGAGGCCTCCAACAGAACTGTGTTTACTTAAACTTAATTTATGTAAATGTCGGTAAAGTATACTTTGTATTTATCAGTGATCGTTGTTGCCCGCTTAGATATTAATCTAGTAATGGCTTCATCTGTAAACATAGCAAATTATTGTCAATTTTCTTACAAGATACATCCACCGTTAGTGCACCTTATAAGTAATCAGTTCTCTTTTTTGATATAATGATAATAATAAAGATTCCTGCCGGTCATATTACACCTCAGGTAAAATGGGCTAAGACACATGCAGTAAGACAAGTTTATTTTGATTCACTTCAACTCGAATTTCGGTTCTCGAATAGAAACCACGGGCTTGTAAGCGCAGCGTAGGAAGTCCACCCACAAGATGGACAGACGACCTAAAAGAGACTGGGAAACGCTGGATGCAGGCCGCTTCCAACCGGCCCTTTTGGAGATCGATGGGGGGCGGGCTATGTCCAGCAGTGGACGTCCTACGGCTGAAATGATGATGATGAACTAGTATTTCACACAGCAATGATGTCCACTAGCGAGTTGACGTGAAAATACAGCATGGAGATTGGCCATGGTGTTTTGTATCAAAGGTACCAGTTGTTAAAAGTATGGAAACAGCGCCTTCAGCCTTTATGGTAATTTTAGCTAGATCAAATATTAACTCAGGTTATCAGGCTAATTGCTTAATAGCACGCTCGAGCTGATAATAAGCAGGCAGGGAATTAGGTCGCACCTGGGGACAGCTCGCCTGAGGAAATGTCGCTATCTCGGTTACACAGAGCAACTAGTACTTAGTTAGTACTGAGTCTAACTGTGAAAAGTTGATAATTATTATTAAATTTAAACAAACACCGGGTCAATACACACACACATACACACACACACACACACACACACACACACACACACACACACACACACACAAATTGGATCTACAGAGGATCCACAAGGATCTCGATCTAATCACTACGAAGTGTTTTAATAGACAAAAGAAATTTTTTTATTTATGAGAGGTTTTTTTTTTAAAGAATTATTAGAAATAAATACACACATTACAAATTGTTTTCCTCCACAAACCGGTTCCAACTCAGCATAATGCTGGTTGCGAACAACCAGCGCTGGTCTTCCGTTGGAGCTGCCGGTGACATCACCCATGGCCAACATTACACCCAACAGTACACGACAAATTGAATAATAATATAGGAACAACAACACACAATACATAACAAACTAACATTTAATATAAACAAACCATAACATAAATACATAATACTAATAAGGTAATTCGCACTATCTCAATAAAAATAAATATGATACTAATTAAAAGAAGAAATTTAGACATTTACTCGGACATAAAATAAAAAACACATAGGTAAGACCCTATATAGCACTGGTGTCTGTCAATAAAAGTGCTTCGCTTTTTTGGTGCTCAAAAATAAATCTTTTAAGCTTAAGCTTAAATGAATGTAAACTATGCAGGTTCCTTATTGGCGGCGGAATATTGTTCCAACACTTGGTGGCAGCGTATCTGAAACTTCCTCTGAACGCGGCAGAGCTGTGCCGCTCCGTCACGAGCTGAGTCGAGCACTGCCGACACTCGAGGGACCTTCGACTCGCTCTCCACGACAACTTATCGTAGAGATAAGTCGGTTCTCTGTACTTTATTACCCCGAACAAAAGACATGCCAAATGAAGCTTTTATTGAAGCATTCGCTGAAAAATCAGGGTCGGACCCGTGTTCCACCTAGGTTTTCCACCTGGGTGAAGCACGGGGTACTTACATGTCCGCGTGCTCCAACTACCAGTAATTACAGTCTTTTATATACTTTTATATATAGGGGATAGTGTAGCTTACCAACACCGAAAGAATTTTTCAAATCGGTTCTGTAGTTTCGGAGCCTATTTGATGCAAACAAACAAACAAACAATCAAATCTTTCCTCTTTTTTATATTAGTATAGATTATTTTAACTCGCGGCGCAAAAGAGAAGGGTTTCTTAGAGAGGAGTTTTGCCATAATCCCCACGCTTGGCAGGCGGTTTGGGGATCATAGTACGTTCACCGTTTCGTAATAGGACTGCTGCCCATCCTCCGGTGGTACTGGTCGCAGTTCGCATACCCCGACATCCATATTCGATCATATTTGATTTGATAGATCATGTCATGTCAGTTATATACTGATTTGTATATGTCGAATTTCTAGTGTAATTCCGCTTCTATGACAATATCTGTCTAAATGTCGTTTCGAGTACAATAAGGATTTTGGTTAAACTATTTTCTCTATAGATAATTGTGATTCTAATTTGAACCTAACCTGAATTTAAATATTAATTACATAAAAGATCAAAATTAACCTAACCTGAAACAAAAAGTAAGTAAATTTGTAACAAAAAATTCGTTATAACAATTTGTACTAATTAATTTTAAATAAAACATATGTAAATTTTGAAATTATTATAAATATGATTTAATTGAAATGAAATAAACAATAAATTCTGAAAATAATATGATATCACATCAGCAGCCATCAAACGTCCACTACTGGACAAAGGCCTCCCTCTTAGAGAGGGGTGTTGCCATAATCCCCACGCTTGGCGGGCGGCTTGGGGATCGCAGTAAGTTCACCGTGTACTAATAGGATGCTGCTGCCCATCCTCCGGTGGTTCTGGTCGCAGTTTTAGGACATACCCGGGTCCCGGTAATATGATATCACTATAGATATAATTTAATTGAAATTTTAATTATATAAGCAATAGATTTTGAAATTAATATGAAATTACTATAAATATTATTTAATTAAAATAAACAATTATAACAGTTTCGTCAGTGCACTGTTGTCTTGTGCGTTTCTTCCGCAAAGTAACGCCTGATTCAATCAACTAGTTAGATACTGATTGTTTAGAATCAGTATCTTATTGACAAACAGACTAAAGTTTAGAGAACCCTGTTGGCCACGCAGCGATATAGCCAGTCGTCCTACACCAGCCTCCTCGGTAGAGTGCAGCCTCCATGGGCGAGTAGGAGGCTGGCGAAGGGCGACTGACATGGCGCGTCACTAATTCAAATAAATTATCAATCGAACACACATCGAACACTAGGAAAAATTGGGAACATAGCTTATTTGAAATAAACGTTTTTTTGTGCTTAATTAACAAGCCTTTTCACTCTCTTCCGCACCCGCCGGTCGCCAACAAACCCGTTGAGAAAACGATAGAACCGTGAAATGTGCCAGCTCTTTGCCTATGTTTACGTCTCAACACGATATAATGAACCGGATTGTATTGTAACAGCGGAAATAGATTTTAAATTGTAATTGTTAATTGTAACGGAATATTAATTGTAATTTATTCGTTATTAACGACTTGAGCTTGTTAACTATACGATTAAATGTTACATGTTAATTTTAACCAGTTTCAATTGTTGAAATATTGAAGGGCGTGTCGGTGTGTCACATGTTTGTTTTAACTATTAAACTTATTCCCGTAGAGCTAAAATATCAAGAGAGGATGATCAGAACATTGCGTCTCAATGTGTTTAGTACTACCCGGTACCCGGAACGGACCCGGGTATGTCCTAAAACTGCGACCAGAACCACCGGAGGATGGGCAGCAGCGTCCTATTAGTACACGGTGAACATACTGCGATCCCCAAGCCGCCTGCCAAGCGTGGGGATTATGGCAACACCCCTCTCTAAGAGGGAGGCCTTGTTCAGCAGTGGACATTTAATGGCTGATGATGTGTGATGTGTGTTTAGTACTTAAACAATGTACACTGTCAGTCGAAATCTCAACTACGTCACATTTCCCCCGTCCTCATCATCATCAGCCAGAAGACGTCCACTGCTGAACATAGGCCTCCCCTTTAACCTCCACACTGAACGACAGCCTGCCTTTTGCATCCACTGGATTCCCGCGACTCTCACAATGTCGTCGGTCCATCTAGTGGGAAGCCTCCCTACGCTGCGTCTTCCGGTTCGTGGTCTCCACTCCAGAATCTTTCTTCCCCATCGGTTATCGGTTCTTCGAGCGATGTGGCCTGCCCATTGCCACTTGAACTTGCAAATTTTAACAGCTATGTCGGTGACTCTGGTTCTTTGGCGAATATCCACGTTTCGGATTTTATCGCGCAAAGAAACTCCGAGCATAGCTCTCTCCATTGCCCGCTGATGACTGAGTTTTTCCAAAAGTCTGAGTTTTTTTAATATATATACCTACCTACCTACGCTGCGTCTTCCGGTTCGTAGTCTCCACTCCAGAACCTCCTCTCCATCCTCGTATCCTACAAATCCTTTCCATCGTAAGGTTGCCTGGAAGTGGTTTTAGCGATAAGGCCGCCAATTGTTACACTAGTTTTTAAGAGTTTCTTGTCCTCTGTATCAAAATAAACCAATATCATCGTAGCGTGAACATAAACGTATAACCTCCAATTTACAAAAGTAGTTTTTCGTTAAACTCTCTGAGGAAAAGTTTGTGAGTGGACTTCGATTTACCCAAAAAGGTAAGGTCCAAGTTCTTTGGTCACACGCGGGCTCTTTTAACCATAAAAATAATTTAAAAAAGAACCACAGATTACATAATTGCATTAAGTGAAACCGTATAAATTGACCATTAAACTGGGCAAAACAATCGCGACAGTTGCTGCCCCCGTCTCAGTCGAGGTGAGCCCACTCCGTAGACGGATGTCAATTTTTTAACTGGAGTTTTTTTATCTGAATTATTCACAGTATTATTATAGTCGAATTTGTCGTCAGTCGGTGAGTTTGTCTCGGTTCGTTGACCCCGATTGTTCCAAGTTTTTGCCGCAGAACGGGATCGCCACCCGCGGGAAACTCACGTAGGGTTGTCAATAATATAAGAAACAAATAAAAGTTACTGCAGTTGTGTCTTAGTGTCTGTGGAACAACAAACTACTCACACCGACACACACACACACACACACACACTATCATAAGGCTATAGGAATCATAAAGGAAGATAAAAATAAAAATAAATAAATATTCGGGACATTTTTCACACACGGTCATCTGACACCAAACTAAGCAAAGCTTGTGATGGCTGCCAGAGACTGATATACATACATATATAGGTTTAAATACATACTTAAATAGATATTAACACCCAGATATAGAACAAACACAAATGTTCATCACACAAATGTTTGTCCTAGGTAGGAATCGAACCCACGCCCCTAAGCTCAGAAGGCAGGTTAATAAAATAAAATAAAATATTAATAATTTAGCTTTTCATGATACGAAAAAAATATAAAAAAATATGTATACTAAGAAACTAGAAATATAACCATCATCAAAGTTATATGTATTACACAGTACAATATGGATGCCCGCGCAAGAACGCGTGCAAAAACGAGTAAAATTATATACACGAGTTCGCTAGTTCAAGAGGTCGCTAGTTATATATATATAGTAGCGGTCCGCCCCAGCTTCGCACGGGTATAGATTATAGCCTATGTCACCCGGGGATAGTGTAGCTTCCCAATAGTGAAAAATTTTTTCAAATCGGTTCAGTAGTTTCGGAGCCTATTCAATGCAAACAAACAAACAATCAAATCTTTCCTCTTTATAATATTAGTATAGATAAACCTTCCGTGAAAATGTATCTAACTGATGGTGAAAACCGCATCAAAATCCGTTGCGTGGTTTATGAGGAGTTAGCGGCCATACAGACAGACGCGGAGAGCGACTTTAATTTATACTATATAGAGAAGAGATAGAGATAGAGAAGAGATGCACTTAGAAGTCAATAAAATTGTTTTCACCGAGATAACGCAGTGTAATATGCGTGTAATAAAATAAAAGCTTATAAACACAAAAGTGTTACAAAGTAGTTCGTGTCAACACGTCATAAAAAATGTTTGACATGACACGCCCCTCGATTTAACGGCTACAAGAAATAAAAGCTACAAAAGAAGATCTTTAATCGTGGGTAAAAAATATGATAGCTTTTGACGCCTCGGGCTTCGATCAGAGATAAGCCCGTATGAAGTTAGTTTAGATGTTTGATAAAGTTTATTTTTTTTGTTTATCGAGGCTTCTTCTGTTCTTGAAGACAGCTTTTTGTTTTATTTTACTTAAGCATATTATAACTATTAATATTATTGGTAATATTTTTTCCGAAAATTTAAATTGGCGGGCTTAAGGCAACTATCGACATAAACATATCGCAGTTTAACGCAATACAACGCACGTGAAAAATTCTGTTTAGAAGAAGGAATTGAATTTAAAATAACTGTTTTATATAATTACTAGCGGTCCGCCCCGGCTCCGCACGGGTATAGTTATATAGCCTATTAAAATAGCCTATATTAATCAGTGATAATGTAAAATTCAATGGCCGATGGGGCCGAAAGGTTCTGGAATGGAGACCACGGACTGGTAAGCGCAGCGTAGGACGTCCACCCACAAGATGGACAGACGACCTAAAAGAGACCGCAGGGAAACGCTGGATGCAGGCCGCTTCCAACCGGCCCTTTTGGAGATCGATGGGGGAGGCCTATGTCCAGCAGTGGACGTCCTATGGCTGAAATGATGAATGTAAAATTCAAATGGTGAAAGAATTTTTATAATCGGTCGAGTACTTTTTGAGCCAATTCGTTATAAACATACTTACATAGAAATCTTTCCTCTTTATAATATTGTATAGATTGAGCCTGAAGAATATAATGAAGATTTTTTTCTTTCTATTAATAGGCTTGCGTTTGACCGCCAACTCGCCTGATATAAAGCGACGATGCGGTCTACGATGGAGCACGCTTGCCTAGAAGAAACCGATTCACTTGTGATTTGAAGACTCCCAGATCGCAACTATGGGGGAACACCCATTCAGGCAGCGCATATCGCAGGCAGCTTTGTCATATTACAGAAGTTCCTACTTAAATATGAACATTTTGCGAATTAAAATTGAAATGCGTCAGTATGCATAGTATTTTTAAACAGGCTATATTTTAATATATAATTTCTTATTTATTTTAAATTATTGTTTTACGAGTAACTTTAGTAAAAAAAAGTGTTTTGCAATAATCATAGAGGAATCAATAGCTAAACTTTAACCATAGATATTTAGTAACATTTTCCGTAGTGACAGCCCTACCTCGAGGCAGGCGAAATACCTATAGATCCCGGTGCCGCGTTCCGCTGCTTTCGTCGCTCACTTGAACTTGAGAATTTTAATCACCCACTCAGTGCAAACACTGCGCCGCTTGACATACATGTCATATTCTGTAGGAGGCATTCCGTTCCCATACGGAATATGGAATGTTGCAGACGCCATTTTATACGTATTCTGTATCTGGCATTTCACTAATCAGAATTACAACCTTTCCTGAGAGATTAGTCGTGATTTAAAGTAACTGTGTGTTAAAACGCTTAACCAGGAATAAGAACTGGCTTTGACTCATAATTCAATAGCCATAGATGGACAGTTTTTATTTAATACACCATTTTTTTATCAATTGATTAGTAAATTGTAAACTTTAAATTAATTTAGTGTCATAGAAATATGTCAAAAGGTTGACTGTAGATTGAGAAGGCTGATGGCTACTCCTCCGACAAGATCAAGGTTCTTAAATAAGAAGAAGCAAATTGCTACTAAATAATATATTATGTGCAACAGTCAATGCTGTTAACTCCACTGACAAACTGGCAGAAGACGATCGGAATAAAAAAAACTGCTGTCAGGCTATCCTTAGGCAAGTTTACGCAATTAACAGCATTGACTTTGCCATTGTCTTAAAAACTCGTTAAAATACTTTTAGTATTTTTCTTCTGAGTGCAATCATATATCAATTATCATTTTAGTTAAAAAATCACGGAAAATTTACAAAAATTTTACCCAAAGCAGTAGCAAACCAACAAATTACATCAAACTAAATAGTTTAAAAGAATGCAGAGGTTAACCAATAGTATAGAGCATTTTTTCAACTGAAGAATTCATTATAACGGAATCTATAATAATAATTCATGTCATTCTAGTAATGAATAAAGATGAAATCATATATTATTTCCAAGAATGACAGTAACATTCTTACTATTAAATTTGAAACAAAAAATGCTGTAGATCGTTGATTCGAGGTTTGTGAGTCACACAATGTCCGCGATTCGAGTAATTTGATTCGATACGCACGTGGCCTCGGCTAAACCAAGCCCTTACAACTCGAATACTCATGAAATCGATTATGATCTCATGGTGAGTCCAAAAAAGCTGATTATGTTCCTACGTTATACACTTCTACACCCTTCTTCCGTTTTGATACTCAGACGTTTTGCACAGAGGATGTTCTGTTAACCGAAAAATTTGGATAGTCAAACGCTTTGTTACTAATCATAATCATCATCATTTCAGCCGTAGGACGACCACTGATGGACATATTATGCCTCACCCATCGATCATTCATATAACTAAACTATTGTATATTAACTTTCACTTGTTATTGAACTTGTATATGAAATTGAAAAGAAATTACCCGGAGTAAAAATATATGAAATCAAGACAAAAAATTGTAGACGAAATATTGATGAATATAACCAGTATTATTTCGTTTACTCAACCAATAAAACATACACTAACAAAGAACTCGACAACCAAAATACAAACACGGGAATTTAGCGGAAAACAAACAAATTCCACACTTGAGATGACATAATAGATAGACGATAAAAATCACACCACGCTTCCTCATGTAGCCGTGAGCCCTAAATACCTGCGTACGCGCTTGTGTACTTTGATGGTAATCTCTTGATATGCCTTCCTACGTATAAGGTTTGATGGATCACATAAAAAAAAGTTGTTTAGAAATGCAACATCAAGGGCTCCATGGTTAAGGTTACGCAACGACTAGACAGATAACTTGCCTTAAAAACATTGGGGAAAAAACTCGACTCGAGGCGGAAAGGCGATTAACAGCTGGCAGTGAATTGTAAAAATCTGAATGAAAACGTCTATTTATTCTAGTTTTAATTTCTATTTAATAGCAACGTAACCTTAACTTTCAAAATACGAGTAAGTAAAGGGACCAGAACTTACTGTTTTAAAGTCTTTTTCACCAACATGTAGCAAGAAATAGATGCTATTGGATAGAATGACTTAGTAGAGAAATTATTATAGTAGTCGATAATTGCTTTGTTCTAATCAAAGGTAATTTTTAATTCAATTTTGGTGTTGAATTGTTGTTCTTATTCTTTCTTTGTTGAGGGTTCTTGGCGCTGTCCATTCCTGGTGTTCCCATGATAACTCTTTGTTGCCACATATATTTATATCCTGAGACGTGGTCCTTAACTGTTGGCCTTTTGGAAAAACTCAGAGTCACACAGCGGGCAATGGAGAGAGCTATGCTCGGAGTTTCTTTGCGTGATAAAATCCGAAACGTGGATATTCGCCAAAGAACCAGAGTCACCGACATAGCTGTTAAAATTTGCAAGTAAAGTGGCAATGGGCAGGCCACATCGCTCGAAGAACCGATAACCGATGGGGAAGAAAGGTTCTGGAGTGGAGACCACGAACCGGAAGACGCAGCGTAGGGAGGCCTCCCAATAGATGGACCGACGACATTGTGAGAGTCGCGGGCATCCAGTGGATGCAAAAGGCAGGCTGTCGTTCAGTGTGGAGGTTAAAGGGGGAGGCCTATGTTCAGCAGTGGACGTCTTCTGGCTGATGATGATGATGATATTTATATCCAATATTATAATTAAGTATATAAAGTATGTCTAAAATGTTGTGTTTCTACTCGTTGATGATGAAATTGTATAAAGAGAGTAGTCTGCCTACAAACTGCTGCAGTTTGGCAGAGTTGTATTATAATAATATGTATATTCAATAAGATAAATAATAATAAAAAAATAATATTAACCACAGTCTGACATTTTAATAACGAAAGCTTTATCTAAAACGATGGTTAATTGATTATTTATGTAGTAATTTTTGGTCCTAACTTTTTTAAAGATAGATTGCAGCTATCAAATGCCTTTCTAAGTTTGACAAGATTCACAAAAAAATTACATTTAGGCCAGTTTCGTGGTGTTCTTCAAAAGGCGAATTAATTGATTCTGAAAGGGTCAGTAACGTAGTTGTGATGCCTCTGGTGTTACATGTATCGTACATAGGCGATAGCTTATTTGCTGCGATGACTATGGAATTCATCATCATCATCAGCCAGAAGACGTCCACTGCTGAACACAGGCCTCCCCCTTTAACCTCCACACTGAACGACAGCCTGCCATCTGCATCCACTGGATGCCAACTACTCTCACAATGTCGTCGGTTCATCTAGTAGGATCTCCACTCAAGAAACTTTCTTCCTTATCGGTTATCGGTTCTTATAGTGATAGAGCCTGCCCATTGCCACTTTACTTGCAAATTTTAACAGCTATGTCGGTGACTCTGGTTCTTTGGCGAATATCCACGTTCCAAATTCTATCGCGCAAAGAAACTATGGCTTTAATAAAGTTTAAATAAAAGCTGAATAAAGTTTTTAAAATATATTATCTTGGTAATTTTTAAACTTTCGCGATTTGAACACATGTTTTAAATGTTTATCGGGACTTTTCACGTATTATTTAATATAGGTAAAAAATATGTACCTTTCGCTTTCGCTTGTATGCATATTTTTTACCTATATTAAATAATACGTGATAAGTCCCGATAAACATTTAAAACATATATTATCTTGCTGAATGTAAATTTTGGACAACCCTGCGAGAGCGTAGAAACACAGATCTCGTGGGAAATGTAATTCATTCACGCGGCAGCTACATTTGAAATTTTAATAATTCCTATACCTTGAACTGTCGAACGTAACAGATATACATTCATGGAACAATTTGGTATTAGAATAACTTGAGTATGAATTAGTATTTTTTTTCTTTAGATTTTAATATTGTTTTTATGCATTAGTAGGGCAAGGGAGCATTAACTATGCAAACGTGACGTTCAATATCAATACGCGATATTGTGGGTATTTATTCGCATATCTATTTGTCGATAACTAATTAGATTACAAGGAAGTCAAAGGCTGGCAGGAAACAAAAGGCTATAGTCCATTCCACCAACACGAGCAAGGGTTCCAAAGTAGAAGAAAAATCAAACCAGCTGTCAATCCAGGGCGTCAAGTCTACTAATTTACTGTAATAAAAATAAACCGGCCAAGTGCGAGTCAGGCTCGCACACCTAGGGTTCCGTACCATCACAAAATACAATAAGGTTGTCCAAGTAACTGAATTACCAGTTATTATAACACCTTCCAAAAAAATCGGAGTAATTTGCTACTAAGTTTGAGACTTGTACGTATTATCGTTTTTACATTAGAGCTAATACAAAAATACGTTTAAAATATACGTTTTGTTGTATGGGGACCCCTCTTTCATTTTTACGTGATGACTTTTTTATTATTTGTTAATTAATCCGCCGTAACGTTACATATTCTGTAAAAAATTCAAGTGGCTATATATTACGGTTCGAAAGATACAGCCGTTTAAAAGTAAGACAGACAGACGGATAGACAATGTAGGCTCAGTAAAAGGATCCCGTTTTAACCCTTACAAATACAAAAATACAAAATATTTTCCAGTACACTTACTTAACGTAATTTACAAGAACATGTGCAATATTTAATGTAAAACTAATTTAATGAATACATTAAGGTAGGCAGGAACGAGGCAAGCTAATGAGGGTTTACAGTACTTGTAGTCCCTGCACTAGGCGAGACGCCTGTGTCGCAGGGCCTACATTCTAGTACTTGTAGTCCCTGCACTAGGCGAGACGCCTGTGTCGCAGGGCCTACATTCTAGTACTTGTAGTCCCTGCACTAGGCGAGACGCCTGTGTCGCAGGGCCTACATTCTAGTACTTGTAGTCCCTGCACTAGGCGAGACGCCTGTGTCGCAGGGCCTACATTCTAGTACTTGTAGTCCCTGCACTAGGCGAGACGCCTGTGTCGCAGGGCCTACATTCTAGTACTTGTAGTCCCTGCACTAGGCGAGACGCCTGTGTCGCAGGGCCTACATTCTAGCGTTCTTAGCATCAGTGCGGTGCAGTATTAATACATTTTATTTAACATTTGGTTTTGAAATTAAATACATAACTAAATTTAAATTAATTAGATTTGGAAAAAGATTACCTTTGGGTACGAAACCCTAAAAAACGTTGTCTCTCAATAATCATGTCATACTTGTTCATGGGGATGGGGAAGAAAGGTTCTGGAGTGGAGACCACGAACCGGAAGACGCAGCGTAGGGAGGCCTCCCACTAGATGGACCGACGACATTGTGAGAGTCGCGGGCATCCAGTGGATGCAAAAGGCAGGCTGTCGTTCAGTGTGGAGGTTAAAGGGGGAGGCCTATGTTCAGCAGTGGACGTCTTCTGGCTGATGATGATGATGATGACTTGTTCCGCATTATTTCCGCTTTCGGCCCACTGTGCCCAATACTTTCAACAGTTCGGTCCGGTCATTTTAAAACAAAAACAAGAAAGCAAGGGCCAGTGAAGTAAATACTCATTGTACTACAAAACTCTATTGTATTGTACTTGCCTTTGAAAATACCGCTTCGAATGATAATAACGGTTAATAACGCAATTTTAAGGTTAGTTCGTTATATTTAGAGAAATAGATGGCTTTATGATGTTATCTGTCATGAGATCCATGTTTTTGATTGTTGGCTGGTTCTTAGTGAAATAGATCAAAGTCTTACAAACTAAATGATATGAAGTAATAATAATTTATCAACGACATTGTGAGAGTCGCGGGCATCCAGTGGATGCAAAAGGCAGGCTGTCGTTCAGTGTGGAGGTTAAAGGGGGAGGCCTATGTTCAGCAGTGGACGTCTTCTGGCTGATGATGATGATGATGATGATGAATAATTGTGATTCCATTTGATTCATTTCTAGAACCTCTATCAACATCATTTTATCATCTACTAGCGATCCGCCCGCCCGGTTTCGCACGGGTTTAATTTACGTGCGAAGCCGGTGTGGGTCGCTAGTTATATATATAAACCTTCCTTGAAAATGTATCTAACTGATGGTGAAAACCGCATCAAAATCCGTTGCGTGGTTTGGGAGGAGTTAGCGGCCATACAGACATACAGACAGACAGACAGACGCGTAGAGATAGAGATGTCCATTCACTGATGAGCATAAAGTCTGGTATTGTAGGTACGTATCGGTTTCTTCTAGACAAGCGTGTTCCATCGTAGACCGCATCATCGCTTAACATCGGGCGAGATGGTGGTAAAACGCAAGCCTATTACTAAATAATAATAAAAAAGTCATACACCCTGTCGAGTCACATCGCTCGAAGAACCGATAACCGATGGGGAAGAAAGGTTCTGGAGTGGAGACCACGAACCGGAAGACGCAGCGTAGAAAGGCGTCCCACTAGATGGACCGACGACATTGTGAGAGTCGCGGGCATCCAGTGGTTGCAAAAGGCACGCTGTCGTTCAGTGTGGAGGTTAAAGGGGGAGGCCTATGTTCAGCAGTGGACGTCTTCTGGCTGATGATGATGATGATGAATAAAAAAGTCATACGGGTGTATGACTTTTTTATGGATGGACTTTGATGGACTTTTTTATGACTTTGAATGGATACTGCTTATAGGACAGGGTTGTCCTATAAGCAGTATCCATTTTCCAGATTCGACCCGCGACTTTTTGTGTAAAGTCGACCCACAGGACTACATCATGGAGTAATTATTTAAGGAACAAACTATTGTAAAAATTTATGATCGACAACGTTTGTAGATACCAAATAAATATTTTCATTTTCATTTTCACAGGCACTGGTTGTCTGAAGCAACTTTTACCGACACACAAACCAACACAATAAAATTAAACAGACAAAACTTAGGAAATTTTTCATCGTCACAATCAATTTAACAGAAAAGATTAAAAATTCTGATAAAATAATTTTAATTCCGGCCCTTACATTATTCAATTAGGTGAACGACCATTTCTAATTTCCCTCACAAAGTAATCATGCACCACATAATTAGCTGGAGCCCACGTGGCAACCCTAATAGCCGTGTAAAGGCGGGTACTCACTACCGACCGGTGACTAGAACCGCACTGTCACAGAGTGTCTTTTAGTTTTCCAGTTGCGTTTACATACTTCGACCAAAAAAAAATGAATGGACAGGCCTAGAAGGAGCGCATTATTGAAGATAACAAAATGGGCGCCGGCGCTCACTTCGTTTCAGTCAGTCTCTAGCCGTAGGAAGTGCAACACAAGACTATTGTTACATGATAACGAAACATCTGACAAAATTATGCCTTCGTGTGCTTTCCCGAAGTGTAAAAACACAACAAAAAACCGCTATCTATGTTTTGTGACAAGTATACATGGTTATAATTAGGTGTTGAAGTATATGTCCGATAGTTTTGACTCGTTTTTACTGAGCAAGTTCAAGTGTTATGGCCCGTCCATTCATTTTATTTTGGTGGATTTTTACCTACTCGATGGCGTCAACATTAACGATTTGTATGAATTAAGAGCAGTTTCATCTACATAGCGATATAGAGGGCGCTGTCCTTATTTTATACAAATCGTAGTTAACGTTAACGCGATTGAGTAGGTACAAACACAAGTAGTAAACCTCGCACTAGGCAGTTCAAAATCCAAGCACAGTGCATAAGTTCTATGAATTTTTGGTTCGTGGCAAAAAAGAGATGTTTTTTGCTTATTTCGAGGTACGTTGTGTTTGTTTGGTGTGTAATCACCTTAATTAGGTTTCGTCCACATGGCAGCCCCAATAACCCTGCAACGCTCGCGGCCCGTGCGTGGTACAATTGACCCTTGACCCGGATAGGGTTAACTCCAGATTAGAGAGTTAGGAAGTTTAGGTAACAGGTGGTACACTTGTTGTACTAATAGTTCATACCCATTTCTCTATTTCTATCAATTGGTGGTTCGTTTCAAAAGTGACGATTTCATGAAACGATAATTTCCAAAAGTGATAGTTACATGAAGCGTTAATTTACAAAGATAATTTCATGAAGCGATAATTTCTAAAAGTGATAGTTTCATGAAGCGATAATTTACAAAGATAATTTCATGAAGCGATAATTTCTAAAAGTAATAGTTTCATGAAGCGATAATTTACAAAGATAATTTCATGAAGCGATAATTTCTATAAGTGATTGTTTCATGAAGCGATAATTTCTAAAAGTGATAGTTTCATGAAGCAATAATTTACAAAGATAATTTCATGAAGCGATAATTTCTAAAAGTGATCGTTTCATGAAGCGATAATTTCCAAAAGTGATAATTTTATGGAGCGATAGATTCCAAAAGTGGTAATTTCAAGTATATTGACCAATACTGAAAGCGTTTAAGGCATTTCTCACAAAAAGAATAAAACAATATTTACGGGCCGCGTAATACTAGAGACAGAAAGACAGGTTATTCAGAGTATAATATTTCTAATATAAATACGAAAGTGGGTTTATTAGTCTGTCTGATTGTTTGCCTTTTCTTTATGTAGCAAGTAAGCAAAAGTTCCTAATATGTCACCCGCGTGAAGTCACGGGCGCCGCTAGTATATATTTATAAGGGTATATTTATTTCTTTGTAAGAAAGGAATAATTTAGTCATAAATAGCTTCAATTACTAGCGTTTAAATATGCAGTGTCTGTAAGTTACCGCACAATAAAATAATTATGTAAATTATTTCAATGGAAAGGTAATTTAAATAATTGTTTCTTCTATTTCATGTTAAGATATAGAGCGTAAAATTTGTAATTTTTTATACATAATACAGCTCATTTTGTAAGGTGCCAGTTAGTTTAATGTATTTTTTTTAGTTATTGTTCACTCATCGAAGGCTACATCTCTCTATCGAAGGCTAAGCTTTGTAAAAAAAACGTTTCTGCACACACGGTCATCTTACTCCAAACTAAGCAAAGCTTGTGATATGGCTTTTTTTTTTTTTTTTTTTTTTTTATGCCATAGGTGGCAAACAAGCAGACGGGCTGCCTGATGGAAAGCAGTCACCGTCGCCTATGGATACTTGTAACACCCGAGGCATCACAAATACGTTGCCGACCCTTAAGAACTCGATTAACTCGCCTTTTGAAGAACCCCATGTTGTAGCCTCTCGGAAACACCGTAGAAGGTAGCTCATTCCACATTTTGCAGGTATGAGGCAAGAAGGATCGTGTGAAACGCACAGTGTGCGATTTCCACTGATCTATTATGTGTGGATGAGCCTTCAGGCGGTGGCGGCTAGTGCGATGGTAAAACCGCGACGCCGGAGGACTGCCAGAGACTGATACACATACATACTTTTTTTTGTTATTAACGTCAATATTATTTTCACCTGTCCGGGAAGATCCTACGGCTGTGTCTCGCAGGTGATCTTTGACAGCTCGAAGTATACTTCAATATTATAAATGCGAAAAGTTTGTTGGTTTGTTTGTTCCTCTTTCACGCAGCAACAGAGCAACGGATCGACCTGAGTTTGACCTGAATGGGTATAGTACAAAGGCTAGAGAGTGACATAGGCTACTTTTCATTATCATCGTCATCACCATTTTTCATCACTACGCGGGTGAAACTGCGGAGCGCAGCTAATCATATATATAAAAAAGTGATTTTTATTGATTTCACTCTATATTATTCTTGTAAATTCTTGTTTGTTTATTTATTTATAGCGTGAACGTACGGTCGTGTCGTGGCGTTCATTTCAAAACGTCCAAACCATTTGCCATTTTGTCTTATAGTTCTAAATTATTACCATCAGGCGAGCGACATGCTCGTCTCGTCTACGCAGTTGCATTTATAAATAAAACCATTTTTATCTCATTTAGATGTCTATAAGTTTAACATGCCAGTGTCACTGGCAGGTATAACTGGCTTGCCTCGGGCTTGTCTCGTTCAGTGCGCTTCTATGAAGAACTAATGAGGTGGTATAGAACTAAGCAAATTAATTTATTTTTAAGAACTCTCTCTGTGACAATAGGCATGATGATTATGTTATATGTTTTTCATCCCCCCATCTCGGAAAGAGTATTTTTGCTCTTCGATATCTGAGTGCAAAAGCCGTTTTTATCCGCTAGAGGATAAAGTAAATTGAATTTAGAACATCGTGTGCACTAAGTTTGTGAATTCAAAACATCATTAAACCTATTTATTTACTTCACCTCCATGGTGTCGAATTTATCATGCAACCTTTTTTAATTTGTTAGAAACTCAGACTCAGAACCTTCTTGGTGTACTTTTTTCTTAATTTGCTTTGCGCGCGCCATTTTCTTTTCACGTCATATTGTTAAAACCTTAGGTTGAAAACAAGAAACTTGAAAACAAGTGAAAAGCCTAAAATTAGTGATTCTAGCGACGAGGAAGTTTATTTGACGCCAACAGAATTGACTGAAACTGTTAATAATGCGCAAATGTTTTTTTGTGCATTTGGTAATTTCCTCGCTGAGGTGGGATGAAAAGTTACGTGTTGCACTCGAGTGCAAAGATTTTTCACCTCGTGCTCTTTTGATACCCTCGCTAATGCTCAGGATTCAAATTTTTGAAATTATAGAAATACTAGCGACCGGCCCGCCCGGCTTCGCACGGGTGTAATTTACGTGCAAAGCCGGGGCGGGTCGCTAGTTATATATATAAACCTTCCTTGAAAATGTATCTAACTGAAAACCGCATCAAAATCCGTTGCGTGGTTTAGGGGGTTATATATATATTTTTTTTTTATTTATTTAAAAACACATTGTACGTTACATTTCGAGTTAGTAAGTTGTCTTAAAACCTATGTTAGATTTATCCAGACAAGTGGTTCTCGGTATAGTATATAATATTTTTTTTTAAATCTAATTAAATCTAATTAGCTAGTTTATCTAGTTAGCGGCCATACAGACATACAGACAGACAGACAGACGCGGAAAGCCACTTCAATTTATACTATGTAGAGAAGATTCACTTGCTCGGTCATCAAAATTGAGCACGCGGTTAAAAAGCAACTTTGCACTCATGTATAACAAATAACTATTATTACCTCATCTTCTTGCGAGTCGATGTACCGTATATCATTATTTCAGTTTCTAGACCTAAATTTTGTAATACTTTTCTATAATTACCTATATACATATACAGTGTAAACTCTTTATAACGAAACTCAAGGGACTGAGCATTTTTTGTCGTTATAGAGAGTTATCGTTATATGGAGTGAACAAAAAAACAACCAAATTAACAAGAATTTTTAATATGTATGTCTTAGATAATAAATACTTATTATAATATTAATCGTCAACACTAATCGCTTTCCGTTTACTGGCCATGTTAACAGTTTCAAAGTAGGTTTACGACTGATAATACGATAGGTACCCAGTATGCTTGGTCGAAGACCATCACTTTCGAGAAAACAATGCGTCATACTGCACGTGTTCAAGGCAATTAAGGATAACAAAAGCTAGACCGACCTGGGATGTTTCGGAGCTTCAAAATCTTTTGTTACCTGATAACATAACAAAACAATAATACCGATAATAAATATTTACTGTCTAAAAATATGAACACATTTCTTCGTAATAGAGAATGGCGTATCGCTATAAAGAGTGTTTCAATATGTGGGTTTTAACGCAAACCAACCAAGTTGGGCTCACTTCAACGTTACAGGGAGTTTATTGTTATAAAGGATAACGTTATAAAGAGTTTACACTGTATTTTCAAACAAATGTTCTCAATTTGATCTCACAGCATCAATATTCCTCGTCAAACACTAAACGTTCACCTTATAAGGCAATGACCTCAAATATTTAGACATTGAATAGTTCAGTTACGCACGAACATTTTCCGCATTTTTTTAATTCAGTCTTCCGCCCACGTCTTTGATTACGCTATCCTCGTAAACATAACTTGGTGAATCACGGTGACCCCTAGTGTCAGAAATTTAAACCGTCATTGTAGAGTCCTATAAAGTTTTTTTTTGTTTTACTGACGAGCAAGTTGTTGGCATAATGGTAAGCGCCAACATGAATACAGTTCCAGTGTCATATGATACTTAAAAGCTGCGTGGCTTCTGTACAAGCACATACCTGAGACTAATCTTTATGCCCAGAAATTTAACTGGGAAGTTTTAAAACAAAGCGCATTAATATTTTATATTAATACTAGCGACCCGCCCACCCGGCTTCGCACGGGTGTTATTAACGTGCGAAGCCGGGGCGGGTCGCTAGCTATATATATAAACTTTGCTTGAAAATGTATCTAACAGATGGTGAAAACTGCATCAAAATCCGTTGCGTGGTATAGGAGGAGTTAGCGGCCATACAGACATACAGACAGACAGACAGACGCGGAAAGCGACTTCAATTTATACTATGTAGAGATTACCCGCCAGCATGCTGGGTACGCTGCCAACTGGTAGTGGGCTTGAGCAATTGGATTGTCTTTAGATCTTCAACGGTCTACGGGCAGTCTAACTGTATTTGTAGTGTTAGTATTAGCTTGTATTTTGTTTAGTTAATAAAGGCACTGGCACAAAAAAAAATATATATATATAGTACTTTCCAGGCAGATGCTGCAGAAGAGTCATATATAAATAATATAAAAAATAAATAAATTTATATTCGGGACATTTTTTCACACACGGTCATCTGACCCCAAACTACGCAAAGCTTGTGATATGGCTGCCAGAGACTGATATACATGCATATATAGGTTTAAATACATACTTAAATAGATATTAACAACCAGATATAGAACAAACACAAATGTTCATTACATAAATGTTTGTCCTAGGTGGGAATCGAACCCACGCCCCCAAGCGCAGAAGGCAGGTTCACTACCAACTGGACCAACGGGCTATCAAACATGTAACTACAAACGTCTGTAACTACATTCTTAGTGAGTCAAAAACTGAGATACGTGAGGAACTTCTAGAGGTAAGTACTAATTGGAAACACTTGTATCGCTAATGGTCTCCAAATATGGATATGCCAAGGTCTGACAGCAAAACGCATCCTATCTATATACCTACATATAAAAGGCGATGTGTGTATGTATGTTCCTTATAAACTCTGAAACAGCCGGGCCAATTTTGATGAAATTTTCAAGCAATCATCAGATTAGCCCAGCTAGTGATCCTATAAAGGTTGGTAGCGATCGGATAAACAGTTTTTTTTTTTATTTTAATATTTTTCCCACAAAAAACAAGTACAAGAATTGACATATAACACAACTAAACCGTTAACACCAGCAAGAGAACTCTTTAGGGAGTTAAAGGTTATGACCTTGCCAGCCTTATACATTTACTACGTTTGTGTGTTTACATTTAAAAACTTTGAGCTTTTTGATAGGTACGCAAAGAATCGCGAGACGGCTCGAGACGCGCTAAGGTTAAATACCCCTAAACACCACTTATCCAAATCAAAAAAATGCGCGCGGGTCATTGGTGCTCAAATATTTAATACCTTACCCATGATTATACGCAAAGCGAAGTCTTTAACTATATTTAAGAACAAACTCAGGTTATTTTTAACTGACATGGCACCATACACCGTCGAGGAGTTCGTTCCAAAAGTCGATTAATAAGTTGTTTTTATTTTCTGATTGTTTTGTTTACCTGTTTTTAATGTAATCCTTTTTATTTTCATCTTGTGTTACACAAATGACATAATTATATTTTCTATTGAATTTATGACATAATGCTTATGTCATTTAAGTATAATTTTAGTTGACTTGACATGTAATTCTTATAATTATGAATAAAAATACCAATACCAATACCAATACCAATACTAAACAGCAAAGACCAATCACCTGTGTACTATAAAAATCTGTTAATAAAGTTTTTTTTTTTTTTTGATATAACATTATAGAAAAAAAAACATGAAGTCAACAGAGGTTACTTTCGCTACGAAGGAGGTTGCTTCAAAAAGGTATATATTTTTGCTATATACTTACTTAACGCGGGTGAAACCGCTGGGCACAGCTATAAAATCTAAATGCTAATGTTTGCAAATGTGTTTGTTCATATTTAACCTTTCAACAGATTTTCAGGAATTATGTATATACGCGTAAATTAAAGACATTTAATACTTTTTAGGCCAAAAAAATTACGAATTATTGATAGCAGGTAAACTGCGTACAGAATAAAGTTGGTCAAATAAAACTAGTCAAGTACAGATGTATCGCTAACATTTTTAACGTTTTTAAAAACAAAAATAAACGATTGTATATTATCTTTAGAATAGCATTGCGAATGTTTAAAGCAATATTCAACTTAAACTAATATTATAAAATATTAGTATTTTAGTTTTCAATAAGTAAAATGTTTTAAGGATCGGTTCAGTAGTTTCAGAGGTTACCTTATAAAAATCACTTCTTAAAAAAATCTTAAAATCTTCTTATATTTTCCTAGTAACCCGCCCGCCCGGCTTCACACAGGTGTAATTTACGTGCGAAGCCGGGCGGATCGCTAGTTATATATAAAATAAATAAATAAATAAATATTCGGGACATTTTTGCACACACGGTCATCTGACCCCAAACTAAGCAAAGCTTGTGATATGGCTGCCAGAGACTGATATATATACATATATAGGTTTAAATACCCCAATAATAAAAATATATAAAAATATATAGGTATTTTAATATATAGGTTTAATAGGTTTATATAAACCTTCCATGAAAATGTATCTAACTTTTGTTGAAAACCGCGTTAAAATCCGTTGCGTGGTTTAGGAGGAGTTAGCGGCCATACAGACATACAGACAGAGAGACAGACGCGGAAAGCGACTTTAATTTATACTATGTAGAGACAGAGAAGAGAAGAGATAGATATAGAGATAACATTTTACTTATTGAAAACTAAAACACTGTTCCTGAAAGCTATGATATTCCTAATTCCACGTAGTAAGCTGTGGTCAAACTTCAATAAAAATAAATAAAGAACTCACCTAACAAAACGCGCGGATGAATGGGCATGCCTCGCATGCGCTTACGCATAACGTAAATGCATTGACACAATCCCTACATCAATGAAGACAACAAAACCATTTGTGATCAACAAAACCTTTTTATCACCACCTCTTTTTGAGCACAATAACACATCGCACTTGCACTTTACAAAAAATCAACACTGGCTGTCAATAAAAAAATAAGAGCGCGGGAAATTCGATTTTTGAAATAAAGTACACTCGCGGTCACAGGTGTTTCGTATATATTTTCTTTATTTTTTTGGTGTTTGGCGCAGTGTGTTCGCTCATGCGGCCAGCTATACTGACTAGCGGGTCGGCTGTCCGTCGGTACGTCCCGAGTCAAGCTTGCGTAACGTAACGGGGCATAGAGTAACTGATTCTTGTGTACAGAACGGTTGTAATGAACAGATGGTAAATAGGCTCTGTTTGTTGAGCGTATGGATGAGAATGGTATTTAAAAATGGTATGTATATTTTATTTATGTTACACGGGAATTACTCACGTAAGATTAAGCCGGTTACTTCGACTATAGTTTCAACCGCATTAGACGGTCTTTTTCAACGGTTTTTTTTAAATGTATATTATTTATTTTTATCAATATTTTAATGCGCTTTCAGGTAAAAAAGATCATCTGTTTGCTGAGCGTTTGGATGACAGTGGTACTTATAAATGGTGTGTTATTTATTTTTATCGATGTTTATATGCGTTTTTAATGTAAGTAAGTAGTTTTAATTATGAGCTATACCTATAGTAATACACATTGTACAGCGATAGTGACCGAGCGGTAGCATGTGCGCCTTACAATCTGAAAGTACCCGGTGCGTTCCTCGGCCCTGCACCAATGACTTATTTAGTACTTTCTTTTAATCTATTAATAGGCTTGCGTTTGACCGCCAACTCGCCTGATGTAAAGCGACGATGCGGTCTACGATGGAGCACGCTTGCCTAGAAGAAACCGATTCACTCGTGATTTGAAGACGCCCAGACGGGAACACCCATTCAGGCAACGCATTCCACAGACTAGCAGTACGCATAATAAAAGTGGAATCAAAGCGGTTTTCGAAATATCAACAATAAAGCGGTGTCTAATTTTAGTGCCCGCTCTGGCATTCCGAAAAAAAATGGGCAGGAGGGAATTAGAGTACTTAAATTAATTATTTTCAGTTTCGATGCCATCGCTTATCAACGGTGTAGGAAAACATCGTGAGGAAACCAGCATGTCCAAGAACCTCAAAGTTCAAAGATATTATGTCATTCACCAACATGCACTGGGCCAGCGTGGTGGAGTCCACCGTCCTGTCTCTCTGAGAGAAGGCCTGAATCCCAGTAGTAGGAAAATGATAGGCTAAAATGTCAAATGAATATTATATTATGATTATTAGTTTCACGTGAAACCCTATTCTAAGTAGTTTATTGATAATTTTCACTTAACATAGAGCTTAATCTGTTTTTAAATATTGATAATTATAATAAATAAGTTATTTTAATTTAATTCCACATTTATAATATTTTGAGACATAGCTGTTAAAATTTGCAAGTTGAAGTGGCAATGGGCAGGCCACATCGCTCGAAGAACCGATAACCGATGGGGAAGAAAGGTTCTTGAGTGGAGACCACGAACCGGAAGACGCAGCGTAGGTAGGCCTCTCACTAGATGGACCGACGACATAGTGAGAGTCGCTGGCATCCAGTAGATGCAAAAGGCAGGCTGTTGTTCAGTGTGGAGGTTAAAGGGGGAGGCCTATGTTCAGCAGTGGACGTCTTCTGGCTGATGATGATGATGTGTACTCTGCTTTGAACGAGTTTGATTAGTTTGTAAACATTAAAAAAATATTTAAATAATAAAGTTAGGTGGTTTGATTTAAATTGAGTATGCCGTTTGAGATAATTCAGTTTTAGATCGTGAGATTTTACCTCAAAATGTTTGACAGCGTCCAATCCACACTGATTATTTATTGTAATTTTCAAATTTGTGTGTCAACTTTGAATACGATTACCTGCTCTTTGCTTTCTAAGTATGTTAGCGCCCACACTGAGCGTTCGACATGTCACATTCTACAACAATAGTCGTATATATCACTTGGTTTACTGACTATAAACGGTTCTATGCCCAGGAGTTGAATTTACTCTGTGGTGCCGCCGCGCGTAGGCAGCTTTAGATGCGCATACTTAACTGAATAATTACTATGTATGGAACTTCTTGATTGTATTTATTAAGACTTTTAATTATAATTATATGGTACGATGCATTGTTTTCATTATTTATTAATTATGATTAATATTTTTATGTTAATTGAGCCCTCGTAATATATTGTAGTAAGTGACTCATCGTAAAATTGAAAGTGACGCGGTCGTCATCTTTTTGAGTAATAATGTATATCTTATTGAAGAATCCAATTTATGTATTAGTTGAATTGGAATTCATAAGGTGTCTCTATTTTTATGGCCCTATTTCTGGATCGTAATATTTTTTTATGTTACGGTATAAAATGTGCGACGTCCATATCAAAGGGCCTAGTTTTTATTGAGTCACCATTTCAACGCAATATAAAAGATATCATATTCCAATTCACTAATCGTAACTTTTAAGTAGAAATTGCTTTTAAAAAATTCCAAAATTCTTCGTAAGCATTTAAGCACTATTACTCCATTGCACATTCAGTGGAGAGGAGCGCAGTTTATCTAGGAAAATTACAACTCACTGTGCTTTTTCAGCAATATTTATTTAGAAATATAAATGGTTTTTATTGGGCCCTTGGGGACCGGGAGCTCACCTCATTTTCAAAAATCTTTCAGAGCGCCTGGTTAATGCGACGCGTGACCAAAATGCTGGCGTGTTTCTGGCTCAACGCATAAGCATTGCCATTCAACGTGGTAATGCCGCCACCATGCTGGGTACGCTGCCAACTGGTAGTGGGCTTGAGCATTTGGATTGTCTTTAGACTTTCAACGGTCTCTGGGCAGTCTAACTGTATTTGTAGTTTTAGTTTTAGCTTGTATTTTGTTTAGTTAATAAAGGCGCTAGCCCAGGAAAAAAAAAAGTTTTTAATAACTTATAGTACTAGAATATCTCTTAAGAGTAACAACTGTATAAGTTAAAATAAAGTCATCATTTCAGCCATAGGACATCCACTGCTGGACATAGGCCTCCCCATCAATCTCCAAAAGGGCCGGTTGGAAGCGGCCTACATACAGCGTTACCCTGCGGTCTCTTTTAGATCACATCATACACATCATCAGCCATTAAATGTCCACTGCTGAACAAGGCCTCCCTCTTAGAGAGGGGTGTTGCCATAATCCCCACGCTTGGCAAGCGGCTTGGGGACCGCAGTACGTTCACCGTGTACTAACAGGACGCTGCTGCCCATCCTCCGGTGGTTCTGGTCGCAGTTTTAGGACATACCCGGGTCTTTTAGATCGTCTGTCCATTATTCCATTCATTAAATTAAGTATGAATAAAATATTATCTGATCTAGAATTTTACTAAACGCAACTGTCTGCATAAAACTGGTAAGTCGTTAAACTAAATCAATTTCAAATCCGTAATGTAAAGGAAGCCATTATCTATTAGTAACATGATAAATTAACATAACACGATTTAGGATCTCAAGTATAGATACGTAAAGTTAGGACCTTGGCTTCAAAGGTCATGGTTTTGGCTAATGAGAAGTGGATATCAGCTTATTGCGGCCTCGTACTGAGAGGCCTAATGTACCTCTAGATGCGTGTTATACTAGTTCCTGGGCAAGCGCCTTTATTAACTAAACAAAATACAAGCTAAAACTAAAACTACAAATACAGTTAGACTGCCCATAGACCGTTGAAGGTCTAAAGACAATCCTAGTTCCTTACACTTATGTTTACCGTAAGTGCTTCTGTTTTGACGTAAGTGCGTTTTCGGTCGGTTTTTTTTTTGTCTTTTTAACTCACCCACATGCACGTACGTACTTTTACTTTCCTTTTTTGGCATGCCTGAATGGATTTCCCTCGATAGTTACAATCTGGGTCTCTTCAAATCACGAGTGAATCGGTTTCTTCTAGGCAAGTGTGCTCCAACATAGACCGCAAAGCAAGTTGGTCAAACGAAAGCCTATTATGAAATTTAAATAATAAGTTTGTATTTTTTCTTCACTTGTTTTGTTACTAATAATACATACTGGCAGTCGATTTTGAAGCATTTTTTATTGTCGTGTCGATTTGAAACTTTGTAAATGAATTCGGATTAGAACACAATTATTTTCCATCAAACTCATCTGATGAAGAAGTCAGGCAGTAGATAGTACAATATATAATTATATAGATATCTACTCTTCAACTTCCACTACTAAACTGTCCACAGAAACGAAAAAAATAATTGTTTAAATTAGAACGGCTGCCAAGACATTTTTGTAAGATTTTTTTGTAGCCAGTTGCACCCATATTAATGAAAAGTCAGTTATTTGAAATCAGTTAGCAGCTGTGATGCGGACAAAGAACTTTGAGACGTAACCCAAAAAGGTAAGGTCCAAGTTCTTTGGATGCGGAGTTCGATGCGTTGACATACATGAGAATGTTCAAGCAAGATTCTGTCATAATACCTGGCGACAGATTTTCCTTCTCATTTCCGTTCTATTTACTTCTCTTTTCTGTGAAACTGACAACTTTGCAACACAGTAATTTCACTAAAACAAAGGCAGAAAACCACAAATTTTTTGTACAATAAATTATGTTTATACAAATACAAACAAATACAAATTAATTTATTGAGCATTATAATATTTTATGTTTAAACTTCTCGAGTTTGGGCTCATTTGGTTCGTTATTGGGTCATAGCCGTGTTTATTAGTTTTTAAACTATAATTATTATTAGTAAATCAAATTAGAAACTAAGCCAGGTTCTTCTCGACCATAACTTTTTGTGTCGTGGTAGGTACGTCGTAAATACGAGTATAATTTTTTTTAGGGTTCCGTACCCAAAGGGTTAAAGCAGGACCCAATACTAAGCCTACGCTATCTGTCTTCCGTTTGTCTGTCTCTATGTCCGTCTGTTCGTCCGTCCGTTCTACTTTTAAAAGGTTGTATCTTTCGAACTGTAATAGATAGCCAGTTGAAATTTTCACAGAATATGTTACGGCGGATTTACAAAGATATAATAAAAAAAGTCATAGAGTAAAAAATAAAGGAGGCACACATAACAAACGTATTTTTCGCACTCTTAATAAAACAGTGACCGAATCCAAAATCGCAACTTTTTGGGAATCGACAAAAATCAATTTCTAACTGAGTAACAGCGCGCAAGGTGAGGGACGGATAAAAACTCAAGTAAACCTTATAGTATACAGAAAACAGGTGTTTTTAATCGCCTGGATTGTAGAGCATGCTTTTTTTAGGTCGATATTTATCTAAAACTCAATTTGCCAAAATTTCGAGTTCGGTCATGTGCGTTTTGTAATTGTAAAAACAGTAATACGCACAGGCGTCAAACTTGGCATGATTATAGCACACACTCTAAAGTATAGCAACAAATAATGATGGTCAAGATGGTAATGATGGTTGACATCATGGTCAAGTGTGAGTCGGTGTCAATTTTATGTTCATTAACAAGCTATAGCTGGTTTTTTTTTTTTTTTTTTAATGTTTTTTTTTTTTTTCGGGACATTGTTCACACACGGTATTCTGACCCCAAACTAAGCAAAGCTTGTGATATGGCTGCCAGAGATGATATACATACATAGTTTTAAATACATACTTGAATTGATATTAACACCCAGATACACAAACACAAATGTTCATCACATAAATGTTTGTCCTAGGTGGGAATCGAACCCACGCCCCCAAGCTCAGAAGGTAGGTTCACTACCAACTGGACCAACGGGCTAACAATTCAGACCTTATCATTTCTTTCACCGAACCCGACTCGCACTTGGCCGGTTTATTCTTTTATTTTACCTAGCTGTAATATTTCCTATGAAAATTAAATCAGTAAATAAAAATACATAGCTATTGCTAGCTTATACAGTATGTATATGTGAAAATGTGCTTAATTTTGAACATTCTTCCGACATTACAACACTGTATTGGCCAATGTTTCGTGAAAATATTTAGTACACTCGCGACCTAATTTCTCAAACAGCACCGGAACTATATTTCAATTTATTAGTACTAATATATTTTAGTACTAATAATAAATGTTATTAGTCATTAGAGCAATACTCCAACCAAACGTGATGTTATTGTAAGCACGAATGTGTGTCGCTGGGTTTCCGCATTTCCACTTGCGATATCGGGAGCACGCATGTTTACTTACGATTCTTTACTTACGATGTCGGTTCGAACGGGAACTTACCTGTAAACAAGTGAAAATAGGTGTTAAAAATATATAAAAGCAAAATTATAAATAAAAAAAAGTGAGCGTGGAGTCCCTCTGCGCGGAAGAAGTGAAACTCTCGCTGTCTCTTTCTATTCCCCCGCCCCAGGAGCGTTGAACGTTTAACGCAACAGTGCTTTCATACCTCCTCCATGATAGCGTTAAACATTTAACACAACCTTTGGAAGTCGCATGTTCTGCCATCTATGCAAATATTAGTGAACTAATAAATTATGAGAAGGATGTAAAAGTTTCAAAATGTCCTCATAGAATGTCAGAAAAAAATCGGCTGTTCCATACATTTTGTCGAGTGTCAATGACCGTTTTCTATAGAACAGCTGATATTTTTTTCGCGATCAGAGCTGGTCCCATAGTAAAAGTGGTTCATAATGATGAGTACAATTACCTTCTTTTGACTTCGAGAGTGTTCTCCTTACACCCCGTATTTCCCGTAAATAATCATATAACTTTAGTGAACAACAGTGATAGTTTAAAACAGTGTATAACTAGTGTTGTGCCGCAGCTATACCCGTGCTGGTTACTCTCTGTGTCGTCCATCAATCGATCGCTCTTGACACTGTTGCAGAGAAAGCGCCACTTCAAGGTACAGTTTGATCAACCTGCGCTGAGACGAGATGAGTGGAGACGCGGAGATGTGATAACTGAAAAAACTGACGCTTGTATTTCAATGCGCTTCGCCTGGATATGCAGATTATTTATTCGTGTTATATAATTATTTACGGGATATTTACCGTGGTAAGGTTGTGGAATGAGGTTAGGGTGCTTATTCTATAACCTTACTTTATTTATTCGACCTTAAAACCATCACATCACTGTCTAATTGTTATATTTTTACAACTGGATAGCTAAATAAAATTAATTATGATTACTCACAGGAGAAATATATAATATATCGGAAAATATGTGCGAAAATGAAATCTATACTTCTATACTAATATTATAAAGAGGAAAGATTTGATTGTTTGTTTGTTTGTTTGTTTGTTTGCATTGAATAGGCTCCGAAACTACTGAACCCCGATTTGAAAAATTCTTTCACTGTTGGGATGCTGCACTATCCCCGGTTGACATAGGCTATATATCCCGGCTTCGCCCGTGCGAAGCAAGGGCGGCCTACTAGTAATCAATAAATCTCAAGTAAAACGCAAGGACATAAACAGCATTTTGTAATTGTAATAAAAGTTTTTATTGTAATATCCAATTAAAAGAGAGTCCTTTTGAACTGATAATTTGAGAAACAAATATTTTTGAATAGATACAGTGTTTTTTTTTTAATTCGATACCATAGAAACAAATCTTACTCACAACACAAAATTATATAGATCCGACATATTATGATTTTTCTGACATTATGTATTAATTCAAATAATTTCAAATAATCTTTCTGTGACGATACTCAGATACAGAAAGCATAAGGGAGCCACCTCCCCCACATATTTATCCAGGCTACGCTGAGCTTGTGAAGAGAGTCAATCGATCGCACTTGACACCATTGCCGTGAAAGCCACTGACTATTTGTTTGTTGCTACACAGGAAAGCTTTTGGCTACGGTCGGAGCCGCGGAAATATGGGGTTTGGGATTTAATTTACTTGCTTGAATGAATTGAGATATGAAATAAGCTGAAAACTGTCAAGAATGACGTTTCAATTTTTTATTGTTAGTGTAAATTACACAGCTGTATGGTTGAACATGAAAAAACTCGTATTCAAATAAAATTTGGATGTCAAAAGGATATCAAATCTTTTTGTAACCTACGTAAGACGTCTACCTACAACATGGACATACGATCTAAAAGTGACCGCAGGGAAACGCTGGATGCAGGCCGCTTCTAACCGGCCTTTTTGGAGATCGATGGTGGGGGAGGCCTAAGGAGCAGTGGACGTCCTATGGCTGAAAAGATGATGATGAACTTGTTTTTAATTTAAACGATTTATATTGTTAATTTTATTTTCATGAAAGCGTTTTGTGACATTGATTATTAAAAACTATTTCTAATTTTCCTATGTACAGAGCACCTTAGGCAAAACAATATTTTGGCAATTGATATATACTCGTATATTAATTGACAAAACATTTATAGCTACCTAAATAACTTCCCTAATTTCTACGAGTGAATACTTCCCAACACTCCAAATCAAAACAAACAAAAGTATTTCTGGTGAGCTTTATTCAGTAAAAAGTAAAAAGCGTATTTCTCCCCCAACTAAATCGTGGAGAACAATTCGGTAGATAAAATTCCGACCGTGGGAGTCGATTGATTGATGGCCACTTGTGGACGCGACTGTACTTCCCGGTGACAGCTTGACAGGTGGTTTTTAGGGGACTCACTGATTTGTTCCGATTTATTAGGAACCTACTATTTCTCAACCAACTCTAAAGGTACTGACAGACGTGCTCAAAAAAAGCATGCTAATAAGCTTGCTTAAAATTAGCATGCTCTGCAAACTGTTCACATTTGCCAAAAAGAAGCATGCTTGTTTTAAAGCATACTCCTAAATAGGCATGCTCAAAGCAAGAGCAAACATGTTCAGACGTGCTCGCCCCCCCCCGCCCCCCCCTACCCGCGCCTCAGGTAGCATCAAACGTCGTTTGATTTTTGAGCACGCTCTAAATAAGCATGCTCATTACATTACACACGTGCTACTAATGAGCACTTGCTCAATAAAAGCATGCTTTTGTGCTAGTAATGAGCACGTCTGTCCGTACCTTAAAAAGATGTTCTCAGTTCGATAGTAAAAAATGTTAAACTGGATTATTGACAATTATTTAATAACATACCTGAGCTTTTATTTAATTTGCCGTGTTAGAATGTATGTGACGGACGAACATTGCAACTGAATTTCAGACCAGTTATCCTCCACTGCCACCCACCCACTAGATGGACCGACGACATAGTGAGAGTCGCGGGCATCCAGTGGATGCAAAAGGCAGGCTGTCGTTCAGTGTGGAGGTTAAAGGGTGGAGGCCTATGTTCAGCAGTGGACGTCTTCTGGCTGATGATGATGATGATGATGATGATCCTCCACTGATTGAGCTGAAATTTCGCATACATGTTTAGTTTGAATGACAATGGCATCTATTCTGGTGCACTCTAAACAAAACTAAAATAAATTTGACAGCTCTAAAATTGTTGTCATCCATCTCTCACATATTAAAATGAAAAGAGAGGCAGATAATTTTAGTCCTATCAGATTGATTTAGTTTAGTATGCTAGAATAGACGTCACGGCATTCTAAATCCAATATGGCGCACTAGTTATTTTTAAGCACGATAAATCATGATAAATCGGTATCAAATGAAAGGGATTGTTAAGAAGAATACGAAAAATAAAATGACGTCACAATAATTTCAATATGGTGGACGCCCCGAGGTGTCGTTTTTTTTTACCTACCATCATTACTTTAAGACGAACCGTAGACGAACGACATAGCCCACCGGATTAGCAAGTTGAAGTGGCAGTGGGCAAGGCACATAGCACGCAGAACAAATGGCTGAAGGGGCTGAAAGATTCTCGAATGGAGACCACGGACCTGTAAGCGCAGCGTAGGACGTCCACTCACAAGATGGATAGACGACCTAAAAGAGACCGCAGGGAAACGCTGGATGCAGGCCGCTTCCAACCGGCCCTTTTGGAGATCGATGGGGGAGGCCTATGTCCAGCAGTGGACGTCCTATGGCTGAAATGATGATGATGAGGTAAATGACTATTAATGTCTACAAACTAGGCATAGAATAAATACTCCAGTTAAACGATTTAAAGAATGTTGACTTTTGTATTTCTATGATAATAAATTATTATATAACAATAGAAACCAAATAATAAAAGTAATGTACTTAATTAAATTATATGTTTGATTAAAGTAATATTTAGTCAAGTGTTACTATTATGCTTAATTATTTGAAAGTTATCATTTTCTTGTTAATAAATTTTGAGTGTTCGACAATAATGGTGTCTCAATTAACTATTTTGTTAATTCAATCAATAATACGAAACTCAACAACATTCGCTTTCAATCTAGTGTCCACTTTGAAGAGATTTATTAAAACTAATATTTCTTTTATAAATATTAGACGATTCTCAAGAATATCGTGCAAAAAAGATAAGAATTCCGATGCGGGGAATGATAAACAAGATCTACTGACTGTCGTAAGTGCTTTAAAAATTACGATTCATTTCTAAGTTGATGGGCAAGTGCCTTTATTAACTAAACAAAATACAAGCTAAAACTAAAACTACAAATACAGTTAGACTGCCCATAGACCGTTGAAGGTCTAAAGACAATCCAAATGCTCAAGCCCACTACCAGTTGGCAGCGTACCCAGCATGCTGGCGGCATTACCACGTTTAAGTTGATTGATTTGATTCTTAACTATAACTTGTGTACGTACTGATCATTACTGTACTGAGCCGTGATGAAGGCTTTGTTTTGTGCTTTTTTAACCGACGAAAAGAGGAGGTTATCAATTCGACTGTATGTTTTTTTTGTATGTTTGCTACACGATTACTCCGCCAATTATAAATTGATTCTGATGATTCTTTTTTGATTGGTATGTCATGCTTCAGAGGTGGTTTCATATAAATTTTATTAAAAATGATTTAACGCTTTTTAAAAAATAAAAAAAATAAATAAAAAAATATGGATATATATATATATAATATAATAATAATTTATTTTCAAGTAACATAGTAACATATAGAAAACACAGATATGGTTTGTGGTTATGCAAAAAAAATTATACGGATTTAAGGATTAAGGAGTGATTTTTTCTATGTATAAACTGTACTTATTCTAGTTTAAGTTTGTACATGTAATGAATAGGTATAGCCTTGAAGTCAGTAATTGTTTTTCTTTTTATTTATTAAGTTTATTATTAATAGGCTATATATCGGCCTCCTTGACGTGTCCGTCAACGGCGAACCTGCCTAGCGCCGGTTATGAGCGCGTATATGGCTGGCAAAACCAAACTTAGTTTTAAAGATCCTGTTGCAAGGCGCACAGTGCAACTGACCATCAGCATTGTATGTGTAGGTGTAGGAAGGCTTCGGACGGGTCTTAATAATAAGGCGTTTTTTTTTTTTTTTAATAGGCTATACACAGTATCCAGTGTGCATGTGTATAATTCGGTACAAAATTCGCTTGCGCAAAATACGTATCGAATTCCATACAAATTTTGAACGTCGAAATTGATACTTATATTATGTAATTCGATACGTATTTATGTACGTCAAAAGCGTACTTCGTCTACAGAAAACGTCTACACAACCAGTAGGTAGTACGAAGTACTAAACACATTACTTGCACAAGTCAGACTTGCAAGCATTTTTTACCGATGAACTACTTCTAGAAGCTCTTTTCTGCAATTTGTCAGCCTTCACTTGCTTCAAGCTTGAAACCACGTGTAAGTAATATTTGATCAAGACAATGACCCCAAACTGACTTGATGGCCAGCTCATTGCAGTGGCTTGATGGATTCAGTCACGGTCAATCCACATTTATTGCTTTAATCTGTTTTTTGTAGCAACTGACTTTTTACTGTTGTAAAATACAGAAATTAAAACAGTACAATGACTTATTATTTGGTTTCAACCGACATTATAAAAGGAGGTTCTCAATCCAACTGTATTTTTGTGTACCTACCTATAGACATATTACGTTCTATCTACACCGATTTTAGGGATTTTCATTAGCAATTAAAAAAAAAACTTCTTCAAATTTGGATAAAATGGGACTACTTAGAGTGAAAAATCCTAGTATAAAATGATTTTTCATCATCATCATCATCAGCCCTGAGTGACCCACGGCTGGGTAAAGGCCTCCCTTTGTTTATGCCACTCTCCCCGGTCTCTCGCTATTCGCATCCACTCGTTCCCGACAGTATTTTTGATGTCGTCAGTCCACCTCATCCTCGGTCGGCCTGGGCTCCGCCAACCTTTATACTATGAACCTTGTTTATTGAACTTCTAGTAAAGTTAACTTCTTTAAATGTATTAATTAAGTAAATACCTTTATTAACTAAACTTTGTCAAAAAATACAAGCCAACACTTGAATAACAGTAAAGATTTGAACTAAAACAGCGTTGCGCCACATTGACGCATCGGAACACTGAGAATTATATTATCTGTTTCGAGACAAAGGGTTTACATTTTAATGCTTTATTTCATCTCCACAAGGCCCTCTTGAGACCACTCTCGCGCAATCTTAATGGTTCCTCGTCCAATACTTTGCTATCAGCTCTGCGCTCCGCTCGTTATCCTTCCGCCCAGTCATTAACTCCCCTATAATTAGGAGGCCAGTAATTTCGCCACCACGTGGGTAGTTTAATTAAACTCGCATCATAACTAAGCCCTTCTAAGCACAACTGAGAAGTACCTCCGCGGCGGAGGTTCCGTATGTAGCCACGTGGGCAGAGTCCATTGAGAAACGATCAGGTTTGTAACGGTTGTAGGACCGCCCACGTCACGTGCTAAGGTCAATATTGTGCTGGAACCAGTAAGGAAGCATCTACCTGGATTATCTCAAATATAATAGACTTAATCTGGGACAGAAACTAATCGATCATTAAATATAGCTAACATTTAGTTAGCGAAAATAATTAGTAGCTAATAACAAATATAATAGACTTAACCTGGGACAGAAGCTAAAGGTAGCAAACATTTACTGAGCGAAAATAATTAGTGCCTAATAAATAAATAATAAATATTCGGGACATTTTTGCACACACGGCAATCTGAACCTTAACTAAGCAAAGCTTGTAGGTACTATGGCTGCCAGAGACTGATATACATAAGTACATAGTATATTTTGTTTCCAGAATAAAAAAAAAAAAAAAAAAAAAAAACGGGACATTTTTGCACACACTGTCATCTGACCCCAAACTAAGCAAAGCTTGTAATATGGCTGCTAGAGACTGATATGCATACATAATTATATAGTTTTAAATAGATATAACCACCCAGATGTAAAACAAACACAAATGTTCATCATTATGCGTGTTTGGGTGGGAATCGAACCCACGCCCCCAAGCTGAGAAGGCAGGTTCACTACCAACTGGACCAACGGGCTATCTACTCTAACTATAATACATTTCCTATTAAATAATAAGTGTGATAGTGTGATTATTTTGATAACCATGTTTATAACTTTTAGACAGACTTTTGAACACTAAGTTATAGAATAACTAAAGTTATATGATTATTAACGGGATATTTACCGTGGTAAGGTTGTGGAATGAGCTCCCGATATTTCGGCGCAGTTACATGCACCATGTTCACGGGAAGACTCAACAACAAACAAAACAGTGTTTTACTAAGTTATAATTTCCTTAAATCAAATATTGGTAATAAAATTCGTATTTCATCCAGTTGTTATTTCTAAATTATATTGAAGATATACGGACATATCCGCACATTATAGATGCGTGGAAGTCTCGCACTGTTCGATTTGATCGATTGTTTCTGCCACGCACCTGTAACTTGTGGAATGGCTTACCACCTTCGGTTTTTCCTCCAACATATAACCTCAATCGAATGAATAGAGTCCTCAAATATAGGCAACGCACTGACAATGCCCCGGGTATTGTAGGTGTCTATAGGCAGCGGTGACCACTTACCATCAGGTGGCCCGTAGCTTGTTTGCCAATTATTCTATTTAAAAAAAAAACGGTGAAATAGTGGTCTGTAACCTTACTGCTTATTATACGATATTCCTCCTAAACCTGTTTTCAGAGATATAGAAGACACTATCTTCATTTACTAACATTTCTAATTCAAAAATGACTCTTGTATGTTAGCCACGATAGAGCTTTAAATTAAATACTCAGGCTTTGTTTAGACTAGGCTCGGGAGTTGATAGTAAACAAAATGTGTGAATACTGAATTTTTATGAGCGAAGAAAGCAGTATATATTTTATTATTGAATAAAATTTTATTATAGTATATATTCGTAAAAGTCTACTGTTTTTATAAACTTTTGCATATTATCCACATCTTCTAACATTAGTTCAAAATTAAGGTTTGTTGAATCGACGAAAACCCACTTCTAGCCGCTTGACGCCTCAAGAGAAGTGTGCAATGTACTTTTCTCAGATCAAACAAACAAGGGAGATATGCTTCAGTAGAATTATCGTTTGTGTTCAAATGTATTAGTGTTTTTTGTCTTCATTATACCGCTAAACCGCTTATACATTGTAGTCCACATGCAAAAAAGGGTGGCAATGTCATCAGCTGGGTGAGTTTGACTACAGGAATCAAGCCTGATTTAGGCCTGATGCGTTTGCCACGCCACCTTACCATATCTTCCTTGTTTGTTTGATCTGAGGTTCTTCTAGTGTGTTAATTGACTAATTGATTGTATATTTAAGTTAAGTTATTGTAATTCTTTTGACTAACTCTTAGATAGATGTATATTTTAATATTGTAATTATTTGGACTAATTCTAATTCCTATATTTATTCCTATATTTAACTCCTCTATTGTATTAGGAATTAACCTGTAATGATAGAAGTAATGTTTTAATAAATAAATAAATTTCTATTTATAACGGTAGCGATAAGCAAGCAAGTGGCTTTATTATAAAGCTATTTAGTTTATCACCATAAATAAAACAGTTCGATTGCCCATAGACCGTTGAAGATCTAGAGAGATAGAGACAATCCATATGCTCAAGCCAACTATCAGTTGGCAGCGTACCCACCACCTTGCTGGCAGTATTTCTACGCTAAAATATGGCAATGCTTATTTTAAGCGGATCGTTGAGCCAGAAAAACGCGAGCATCTTTATTTGTATGATTGTTAGTTTAATTATGTGTAATTTAGTGTGTATATGCACACTACTGACCATGGTTAAGCCGATGCATACTTTCTAAGCGCGTTGTGGTAAAAGGAACGTATTGTAATAAGAAAAAAATCTTCAAGAACAGACATATTTACTCTTGTGTGGTAATGTTTACGAGTTTTTTTACGGCATCAAAGGTGTCTGCCGTTGTTTGACTATGCAGTCCATCCATCAGTCAGTCAGGTTGTCTGTCAGTCCAGCTTGACGGATAGAAGACCGAACGATCGACCTTTTGGCCACGTCAAGACATGCGTGTGAAGTTTTTTAAATCATACTCGTAGTTAGTAGTAGTCGAGGCACGAGAGATAAGTTTGAAATCGACGGACTGACATATTCATCATCATCATCATCAGCCAGAAGACGTCCACTGCTGAACATAGGCCTCCCCCTTTAACCTCCACACTGAACGACAGCCTGCCTTTACACACATTGGACTGACAATTATCGCTATTAAAAAAAAAAAAAAAAATTACTATTTTGGTTTTCCAAATTTCCGTCACATTTTATAGTCTAGACTGCAGAGTAAGTAATTTTCAATTTAAAATAATGTATCTTATATATTTTTTTTAATTATAAATCGGCTTGCGCTTAGCCGCCAACTCGCCTGATGTTAAGCGATGATGCGGCCTATGATGGAGCACTTTTGCCTAGAAGAAACCTATTCACTCTCGACTTGAAGACACCCAGATTGTAACTATCGGGGAACACCCACACAGGCAGCGAATTCCACAGACTAGCAGTTCGCACAATAAATGTGGAATCTAAGCGTTTCGTATGGGTTCTCGGAATATCAACCATAAAGCGGTGTCGAGTCTTCGTGCCACTCTGGCAGTCCGATAGAAAAATGGGCAGGATAATCTCTCATAATATGAATAACTCGGGGTTATCAGCGCAGTTCATCGCCACCCAGGGCTTATAGCTGTCAAAGTTCAAAATTCAGAGCAGAATTGCAAACTCTGCTCTTACCATCAGGCGAGCGACAAGCTCATTGTCACTCAGTTGTTTATAAAAATTACTCAACTAACTTTCTCCGAAACTTTATGACACTCCAAAAATTGCAAAAGTTAATAAGAAACTACTTTTGTGTCAAGGGCTCTCACTGTTTAACATAATAGGTACCTACTAATGGAATCGTCGTTAGAGTTAACGAGCAAAATAAATGAAAACATACTAACGGTTTCCGATCACACCCACGCATGCATTCTTCAAATCATGAATGAAAAACGCTACTACTGGTTTTAAAGTCACTCTGTGAAATGTATGAGGAACGAGTGAGAAGAAAAAGAAGAGAGAGAAGAAAATATATCGACAGTGAAAACTGAGTTGGTCTGAGTAGTTTAGAACACGTCTTTGTTCAGCGACAAGCTGATGATGATGATGATGATGATGATGGGACGAACGAAGTCTTAGCAGTTTTTTTTTTTTTTAAATAATTTCCTTGCCTTTGACTGCCAACTCGCCTGATGTTAACCGATGATGCGGTCTACGATGGAGCACGATCACACAAATATTGAGAGAGCAACTCTTTTCTGTCTGTCACTATAAAATATCTGTTGGACAGGACATGGACACAATTATGGAATTGTTTGTTCCTTCTTTTTATGACGCAGTTGTATGGCACATTACGTTTTATTTACTGGCAAGACCTTTATTAACTAATCAAAATATAAGCAACTGAAGAGTGCCATAATATATGACGTGTATGTGTGTTCCCTATAGACTCCGAAACGGCTGGACCGATTTTGAAGAAAGTTTCAGGAAATTTTCAGATTAGCCCAGCAATTGATTCTGTGAAGTTTGGTAGCGTTCTAATCAACATAATTTTATTTTTGGTGTTTTAATAATATTTTCCCTTTTTAAAGTCAAAGGAGGTTGCCGTCGCTACCAAGGAAGACTTTAAGGAGGTACATAACGCGGGGAAACCACGGGACGCAGCTAGTAGTTAATATAATTATGATGTAGAATCAAAAAGTACCCAATAACTTCATTATCAAATCAAAATATCTACCTACAGACACATTTAGTAACCTAATCACTTTTATAAGCGTGCAGATTCACTCGTAGGCGTGACTCGTACTTTTTAAGTCAACTGTAAAATGTACCTTGTCACAATAAAGTATTTTTCAAATCGCCCAACAATTAAGGTAGTCAACGGTTATTTCCACATGGTATTATAATGTTTTTATTAATGTGTTTGTTAAGTTATTTCCACATGGTTTTATAATGTTTTTATTAATGTGTTTGTTAAGTTATTTCCACATGGTTTTATAATGTTTTTATTAATGTGTTTGTTAAGTTATTTATCGTAAGATGTTTAAAATAATTATTTTGAAGGCGAGAAACATGATCTAATAACTTGATAGTGAAAAAGTCCCAAATGTTGCCATACTTTAGTAATACTTTTGAAAGTTAATTTTGATTTATAATCTGCTTTCAATAGATTATTAATCATTTTAAAACTTGTAGTAGTGGGTAGAATTTTATGAATGGAAAATGTAGGTGTTCTCATTTTGGCTTATTGCGTTTAGAGCATTTAGCCAGCTGCAGTGGCAAGGCTATTACAAATGTATGTTTTAAAAATGTTATGTTTTAGTCTTATTTTAGAGCCATTTCCCTATCCCGGCTAGAAGTTTGATCAAACTCCTAATTGATCAGTAAATTAAAAAGTTCTGCCACAGTGTGGCAAATGGCAATATAGTACCAGCATTCTGGAAACCTTGAGCGATGGTGGCAGAGCGGTAGTATATGCGCTTTACAATTTGGTGGCACCTGGTTCGATCCTCGGTCTTGCACCAATAACTTATTTAGTACTAAAATAAATTATGTGCAGTTTCGGTTCGATGCCTTCACGATGTAGGAAAACATCGTGAAGAAACCTTATACCTTAAAAACTCAAAAGTTCAAAGATATATATTATGACATTCACTAACGTGCACTGGGCCAGCAAGGTGGATTAGGGCCCATCCTCTCTCTCTTTCTCTATCTCTCTCAGAGTAGGCCTATGTCCCAGCCACAGAAAAGCGAAGTAAATAGAACGGAAATGAAAAGGAAAATCTGTCGCCAGGCATTATGACAGAACCTTGCTTGAACATTCTCATGTATGTCAACGCATCGAACTCCGCATCCAAAGAACTTGGACCTTACCTTTTTGGGTTACGTCTCAAAGTTCTTTGTCCGCATCACAGCTGCTAACTGATTTCAAATAACTGACGTTTCGTTTATATGGGTGCAACTGGCTACAAAAAAATCTTACAAAATGCCTTGACAGCCGTTCTAATTTAAACAATTATTGTTTTCTTTTCTGTGGTCCCAGCAGTGGGAACAGGATAGGCTGAAGATGACCTTTCTTTCCAGCAAGAGGCTTTTAGATTAGCTTTTTTCAAAAACTCCAAAAAAGCCTCTTGTAGAGCCTCCACTACTTTACTAAAGCATGACTTTGACTTGACCGTGACTTAATACAATTAACTCTTAAATTACGAACATAGTCTGAAGGAGGTTTTTAGAGAAAGATTTTTTTTTAAAGTTGCATGAAAAATTGGGAAATTCCGGAATAACTCAAAGAGCTTTATAAAAAGCGCCTTTAAAATGTTGATCACAACACCGGAACGCTCTTTGCTCTTATAACTACTAAAGTAATACTAAGTAATCTAAGCATGTTCATAAACGTTATTACCTTTTTTTTTATTGATACTTTCACAAAACTGGACAAGCACATGAAGACTTACATAATAAGTAGTAATAGTAGTAATAGTTTATTGATCAAAAAATTTAAAGACAACAATATTGTTAACAAGCAATCGAACTGGACATAATAATAACATTTAAATTTAAATTTAAATTTACAATGTTGTTTGTGTGTGGAACTGGCTGGCACCCGTACTAGTAATTAAACTGTGCTACAGGTACCAGCGTCATCTCAGCACTCGTCTAATGTACGTAATAAAAGTAAATTAGACGAGTGCTGGCTATAATTTGTTTGGCTATAATTTGTTTGGCTATAATTTGTTTGGCTATAATTTGTTTGGCTATAATTTGTTCGAGCGTGGAGAAGTTTTAATGTTTTCCTATTTTCGGGTCGGCTGGAGTGACGAGGGACAAGATTTTTTTTTTCATCATAGCTTATTCTTATTCGGTTTCTCAATTACTTACAAAACTACAAATTCATTTACTAAAAACACTAAAAAAAGTTAGCAACAGAAAAAAATATGTTCCTATAACAGAACTTCAAAAAAACAAAGAAGTGTCTCCATGGCGACCGGGCCCTGTTGTTTTTCGTTAAATTTTTCATGACCATGGATACAAAGTATTTCAGTCGTAATATTAAACAATATTTTCTACTTTTTAGTTTCAGTTTGTAAATGTAGGTATAGTCATGAAGTCGGTTCTTTTTTTTTTCCAAATATTATTATCAGTAAAACAGTTCCGAGTCCATCCAGTACCCCGGTGCTGGGCGTCCTGAGCGATATTCAATAGTGATTCGCGATACAATGGCGCGCAGATATGATATCTGCCGGGGAGACCTCTTGACGGAGGTATTGTTTGTGAAAATAATATTTTTTTCCACTTCCATTGCGTTTGTCACAGTGGAAAATGTTTCGTAGATAATCTTTGACAATTCAAAAAAAACGACGGAAATTATTGCATTGAGAAGCATTTTTGCGGAGACAATATTGCTATAGCTAAAAATTACCATCGAATTTTAATGCAACTATTTTTTCTAGAAACTATACCCCATCATCATTTCAGCCATAGGACGTCCACTGCTAAACATAGGCCTCCATCGATCTCCAAAAGGGCCGGTTGGAAGCGGCCTGCATCCAGCGTTTCCCTGCGGTCTCTTTTAGGTCTGTCCATCTAGTGGGTGGACGTCCTACGCAGCGCTTATCGGTCCATGGTCTCTATTCGAGAACCTTTCAGCCCTATTGACCATCTGTTCTGCTTGCTATGTGCCCTGCCTACTGCCACTTCAACTTGCTAATCTAATCTTGCTAGCCCCTCCCCCCTAAATGAAACTATAACTACTATTATAAAATTACAAGCTACAATCGTCTGTCTCGTAGTTTGCCTGTCAAAAAAAAAACTAACAAGAAGTATTGTGCATCACAAGGAAGGAATTAGAATACATGCCTAAAACATACAAATAAATGGCAGTGTCCCTCGTTTTCTAAGGAAAAAGACACGCCTCATAAAGAAAAAAACCGCGGAAGAATACCGTTGGTATGTCGTCGATCTTTTTGAACTCCAGCAGTCTGAGTGGCGTGAAGTCGCACAGGGCTGCGATGACTTTGAGGACAACCCCCACTTTCGGGTCACCACCGGCATATCTTCTCTTCTCTACTAAAGTCTTCTATTTAAGTCGCTTTCCGCGCCTGTCTGTCTGTATGTATGTATGGCCGCTAACTCCTCCTAAACTACGCAACGGATTTTGATGCGGTTTTCACCATCAGTTAGATACATTTTCACGGAAGGTTTATATATATAACTAGCGACCCGCCCCGGCTTCGCTCGTAAATTACACCCGTGCCAAGCCGGGCGGGCGGGTCGCTAGTCAAGTATAAAGAAAAAACTAGCCATACTATCTTAGTTGTCATTTTCATGTCACCATCATCATAATCAGCCTTTTAACAGTCCACTGCTGGACTTATAGCCTACCTCCGATAGGGTGATTGAGCCATATCCACCACGCTGGCCCAGTGTGGGTTGGTGGATTCACATACGCCATTGAATTCCTTGTCCGTACGTATCCAGGTTTCCTCACGATGTTTTCCTTCACCGAAAAGCCAGTGGTATGAAAATTCGTACATAAGCTCCAAAGAGCTCATTGATACGGGCCCAGCGTTTGAACCCACGACCTCACGCTTTCAAGTCTAGCGGTCTCCTAAATGAGCTACCACGGCTTTCTTGTAATTAACATTAATAAAAAATCTGAGTCCAGTTTCTCTACTGGTCCTTTCTCCACTGTGCCACCTCCACCCTCCTTGCTGGCGATTATTCTATGACGTGCCGGCGAGAGGAAATGTCACCGGTGTCACAAATCTCCCTGTTTCACCGATTCCGCCGAAGCGCAGAATAGATAATAGTAGCCAAGGTATTTTCACTTTCTGCCCTTTTATACTTGACCGTTTTTATGAAAAATCATGAGAGAACCGGATGGGGCGGGTTTTTTGTTGACCGTTTTTTTGTGGGAAAATATGATTTGGCTTTGAAAAGAATTATGAATTTAGACCAGTTGTAAAAATGATTTTGGCCCAAACCAATGATGTAAAAAAAAGATAATTTTATTATTCCCTTTTTTAACTGACTAAAAATAGAGAAAGATTTCAGGTCGAAGCGTTTTTTAAATGTAGTAACCACGCATAACTTTTTAATAAACAGTCCGATTTTGATGATTGTTTTATCTATATTTATGGCATGTTTTGACGTGGTTGTGCCATACCACAACCACGTCAAAACATGCCGTAAATATAGTTTCAGAGAATCTTACTGTGAAACTAGGAGTGTGAAACGTTATACTTTGAAAAAAAGATAAATGTATTTCATGTTAACATTATAGTAAATGAAAAAAAAAATGCTATTCTTTAAAATGAAAGAAAGAAAAAGTTTATTTGTGACCAATATAGGTTATTTTTTAAAAATTGCTTATTGACAAGTTATAATATAAGGTCACAAATCGGCCCCAACTCTGCATAATGCCGGCTGTTAACCAGCGCTGGTCTTCCGTTGGAGCCGTTTGGTGATGTCTCGGTACAAGCACACATACAGTACACACGACCAAATAAAAATATAAATAAAATAATAAATAAACCAATCTAAAAACAAATACTAATATGATGACAATGAGGTAATTATTATATATTATACTATATTATATACTTTCGCTGCACGCAGAACAGATGGCCGATGGGGCCGAAAGGTTCTGGAATGGAGACCACGGACTGGTAAGCGCAGCGTAGGACGTCCATCCACAAGATGGACAAACGACCTAAAAGAGACCGCAGAGAAACGCTGGATGCAGGCCGCTTCCAATCGGCCCTTTTGGAGATTGATGGGGGAGGCCTATGTCCAGCAGTGGACGTCCTATGGCTGAAATGATGATGATGATGATGATATACTTTGTAAACATAATTTCTTATATAGCACTCGTGTCATGCTTTTGAGTTTCCTCTTGTTGCTGATGTGCAGTAATATTTTTTTTAAGTTTATAATTTTTTTAAATGCCTATCTCTTACCCGGTTACTCCTCTCTTCCCCCCTTTTGATATATTCCTTTATCCGCATCTATTTGGTTATTTATCGTCTCGAAGACCTTAACACGGTTTGCGTATCTTATTGCCGTTTCATCCGGTTATTACCATAAACCGGTATAATATTACCGGTAGGAAATATCAGGACTTTACCGGTATTTTTAAGAACGTTTGAACTCTACTATAGTCCTTTACAAATACTTATTTTCTACAGTTACCTATCTGTCATGATAAGGTTGTGAATAGAGCTCGTATAACTGTAGTAAACAATCGTAATAGTTTTAAACATCGTTTTACTTAAAACCTGTTTTTGTAAAATAGTGAAAGAAGTTGATAAGATTGTGTAATTGATGGTTAATTAGTATTTACCGTTTTCCGGTAAAAGTGTCGTTCTTATCAGTTTTGTTTTATCATTATTTACTAGTGTGAATACACACTACCTATAGGTTAGCGCCGCACGCCGCTATCAATGAATTCCCTACTAACAACATTTGGGGAACACTGTTTTAAACTATCACGGTTGTTCACTAAAGTTATATGATTATTAACGGGATATTTACCGTGGTAAGGTTGTGGAATGAGCTCTCGATATTTCGGCGCAGTTACATGCACGATGGAAATGTACGTGTATGTATGTGTGTATGTGTTTGGGGAATGTACTCCGCAGACCAAAAGAGTATGGCAATCAGTTCCTAGAGCTTGTGAAGTCACAGCAATGGTAGCAATCAACAGTCCGAATCGGCGATGGCTTGAGTCAAGCCGCTTGACACCGCAAAAATGATCATAATTATAAGGAAATAGAGCAAAACATCCAACCGTGCAAAGTGAAGAAAGTTATAATTCAGATTTATTTATTTTTACAACTATTATTATGATTTATTAACCAGTTTCCGTTGCTAATCATGATTTATGGTACGGAGACTTGGTGTCCTTAACTGCTTGCCTGGAAAAATTTAGAGTCGCACAGCGGGCATTGGAGAGAGTTATGCTCGGAGTTACTTTGCGCGATAGAATCCGGAACAAGAGTATTCACCGAAGAACCACAGTCACCGACATAGCTATTAAAATTTGAAGTTGAAGTGGCAATGAGCAGGACACGTCGCTCGAAGAACCGATAACTGATGGGGATGAAAGGTTCTTGAGTGGAGATCACGAACCGGAAGACGCAACGTCCCGCTAGATGCACCGACGACATAGTGAGAATCGCTGGCATCCAGTGGATGCAGATGGCAGACTGTAGTTCAGTGTGGAGTTCTAAAGAGGAGGCCTATGTTCAGCAGTGGACGTCTTTTGGCTGATGATGATCATGATTTATGGAAATTATGTCTAGTTTTTTTTTTTTTTCTTTTTTTTTTTCGATTTTTAGATAGCTTAAATGTGGCTGGCAAGCAGACTGCGGCTCAAGCTAACCAAGTGGAAGCTCGTTGTGTTCAAACTGCAGTTCCGTCATCATTATCTCCCTATATCTTTCAATAGATAAGACGGTGTGTATGTAGATAAGGCGCGAGCCCTCGTTAGGCCGCGTCCGGACCGGAAGTACCCTCCGCCGTTAATTTGCAAAACGGACCGGAAGGGATGCTTTGGAGTTTCGGATTTAGGGGTTTTTCGGTGTGAAGTTTGGATATTTGTTTCTTTTTGGAACATTTTAGTCAAAAAAAGTTGCCTTTTACGTTTACGTTGTTTTGTTTGACAATATAAAAATGGGGTGATTTAATTTAAACCAGTAGATTGATTAGACCTTACACCAATGACATTGAAGTAAGTGACTGCCTAGTGCCCATTTACACGTCGCATGTAAAGTTAATAAAATCATCGAGTTTAGTTCAGTATTTAAACTAGGAAAAGATTACAAAAATACCAACCAGAATACAGATAACCAAAGACAAAGATACCAACCAAGTTTACAGAGTAACTTAGGAATTTAAATAGTATGGACTATTCAAGACAGACGACCCTTAAGCATTTATCAAGAACTAGTTGCGCCCCGCAGTTTCACCCGTGTAGTTTTGAAAAATGGTGACGATAAGAAAAGTAGCTTATGTCACTCTCTGGCTCATGAACCCATGCAAAAAATTAGGTCGATCCGTTGTTCCGTTGCAGCGTGAAAGAGGAACAAACATCCATACATACAAACTTTCGCGTTTATAATATTAGTAGGAAGTAGGATAGTAGGATTAATAGATGTCATTACCAATGCTAATTGGTTCCGAAAAGACATTTTCAAGAATTAGAGGACTCCAACAATGTCTTAACCGGATCGTTGTGCAGGTTCGAATCCTGCTGATTGATGATCATTTGACGAATGGAAATTATAAAAATAATTTTCGAATTCATGATACAATGAGTATACAAATACAAATTAATTTATTGGGCATTATAAAAATTGACAAAATAATATATGAACCCATTGGCTCCGAACTAGTAATAAATACTGTGTTTCGGGAACCAATGGCCTCTCCCATTAAATGTTATTATTAGTAGTAAGTATGTCAACTTAATGTTGTGTTGAATAACTGGGCGATGTGGCCGCTAAGCAAAAAACCCATTAAAAAAATGAGACGACCATTGCACCTTTCTTTATAAAAGGAAATACAATGCAGAGAACTAAGAATATTCTCCCAACGATTCCAAACGAAAACTAACATAAAAGTATTAATTGCGTCCGTTGATAAACCAAACGAATCGGCAACCATTAGTGGAACATTCTGCAAGTTCTGGCAAGTTCTAATAAAGCGGCTGAACTTTGAGGTGTCTTCTGGAACGTTCTGCTAGTTTCCCAGGGACCTTTATTCACTCTACATTGAGCTTTCTCTGGATTTCTTCACGGTCAGAGAGAAAAGAAACGGAACTGCGATTGAAATAAGAGTGCTAATAGATATATAAACTCTTTATAGCTAAAAAAAGTTTGTAGAGGCTAATTTGCCTATTTTTTTAAATAAAAGTGCAATCAGGCAATTTTCCCACCTGATGGTAAGCGGCCTATCGACAACTGCTCCTTGCTCTGAGAGCTATGTAGTGCTATTAGAATAAGTTATGGTAGGCTTCCTAGATACAAGGACTAAGTACATAGGATGGGTAATACCACTTGTTCCCCGTTTGTTATAATTACTTTTTTAAATTTGATTATATGGTTGTAAACGGTTAAAAAATATTATGTTTAAATTGATTCACTAGATCATTATGTCTTCTTTGACTAGATGACTTGTACGTATACTATAAATCCATTCCATCCTAAGGTTATCTGGAAGAGATCGGTTTTAGCGATAAAGCCGCCAATTGTTACACTAGTTTTTAAGAGTTTTTTGTCCTCTGTATTAAGTTTAATGGTGTCAACAATAAAGAGTTTGTTAATCAATCAATTATTCACAGATATTAGTAGATCTGTGCAATTATTAGATAAATGACTTAGATAATGAAATTGTGATATCCGACATATACCAACTATTTATTTTTCTTTAGGTAGGTACAAACTGTTAATTTAAACAAGAAGTTTACACATGTGTGGAAAATAAACAAAAATAAAAGTTAGTATAGACCTATTAATGGCTGTAATTTAAAATAATTATTTAAAACTATGTATATATATTTTTGTGCTGTTGATCTTAAATAAACATAAAATAAAATAAAAATAAAATAAAACTCTTAGATAAAGCGTATATAGTATAGTAATAGATCGTTGCTAAAACTACTTACAAATAAATATACCACAAACAAATAAAAACGAGTCTAAAAGTCCCTTGGTGGAAGGAAAAGTGGCCAGTATGCTGGCAGCATTGCCACGTTGTATGGCAATGTTAACTCATTTTCGTTTTCTATTGAATAAGCCTAAAGCAAGGTTACAGATTACCATCAGGCAGCCCGTCTGCTTGTTTGGCACATATGGCATTAAAAAAGTCAAAATAACGTACAAATCTAAACATGCACTAACATAATCATCGTAATTCAAACTAATGCATAATCCACATTAGCCGTTAGACGTTGTCCTGTCTTAGAACTGTCAAACACGCAAAGTTAAAATTGTAAATATTATTTTTTGCTCCTCGGGTTTCATTATTAGAGTTTTAGTAAGGATCCCTATTCTTTTTGAAAATATAATATAGCCTATGTAACCCGAGGATAGTGTAGCTTCCCAACAGTGAAAGAATTTTTCAAATCGGTTCAGTAGTTTCGGAGCCTATTCAATGCAAACAAACAAACAATCAAATCTTTCCTCTTTATAATTATTATATAGTATAGTATAGATAACTAATACGAGTTGGTACAACTAGGTGTATTATAAAAAGTTGGTGGGTTGGCAAAAAAACCCCCCTGCTTTTCTAAACTATTCGATATATATACTTGTAATTTACCTTGCTAATAGGTCATATTAAAAACCTTAATTCAAAATTATTTCAAACATTTTTGATCATAACTTTTTGAGTTAAAGCGATAAAACTAAAATAAATTCAAGACGTTCTAGATCAAAGGTCATTGACCTTTTTGTAAAGTGGTCTGGACAAAGATGTTTCTCGAGTAGATTTATTTTTGAGTAAACCATAAAAATTATATGTTATGTAGGTATGATGCACCTCTGAAAGACCAGCTTCGATATTTAGTTTTTTTGTGTAACCACCAATTTCTGAACCATGATTGTGACCACAATTATAAGACTTTGGCTACGAAAAACGGAACCCTACCATATGCGTGTCTCGACACGCTCTTGACCAGTTATTCTATCTGATCTGAGATCATACCCTTACAGAATTAAACATTTTTATAACTTTTTATTTCATTGCGATTGCACTTTTTGCACAATACTTGAAGAGTGCAAGATAGTCGCAGATAATTCCAAGGATCCCCCAGGCCAGGTCATTGTCCGAGAACATAAAATCCATTCCTGATGTTCATTTTGAAATGCTAATCCGACTAGTCCATAGATAGGTCTGTAACATATTCACTTTCACGCCATTAAAAATGTAATATTCTAAAATGTCAACTCAAAGTCGCAATGCAAAACGCGAGAGTTACCCGCGGAGTTTCCGACGGCAGAGCGCACACCTGCGAAGACAAGCTCCACCATCTGCTGTACAGTTCCACCTTCACAGTTTGTTGAGAAAGGATTTATTTAATTCGCAGAGAAACGTTTTGTTTTACATAAAATTAAAATTGAATCTTGTGGCCTTTCCATTCGGAATTACTATTTAAACAAATCGGCGAATACAACTCGGCTGGGCAGCGTTCGGTAAACTTCGCAACGTCTTCTCGTCCAAAATACCTCAGTACTTTAAGACGAAGGTCTTCGACCAGTGTGTGTTACGGCACTGAAACGTGGTCTCTTACTATGGGCCTCATAAGCAAGGTCAAAGTCGCACAACGAACTATGGCGAGGGCTATGCTCGAGGTTTCTCTAAGAGATCGAATCCGAAATGTGGAGATCCGTAGACGAACGAAAGTCACCGACATAGCCCACTAGATTAGCAAGTTGAAATGGTAGTGGGTAGGGCACATATCACGCAGAACAGGTGGCCGATGGGGCCGAAATGTTCTGGAATGGAGACTACGGAAAGCGCAACCGGTAAGCGCAGCGTAGGACGTCCACCCACGAGATGGACAGACGACCTAAAAGAGACCGCAGGGAAACGTTGGATGCAGGCCGCTTCCAACCAGCCCTTTCGAAGATCGATGGGGGAAGGCTTATGTCCAGCAGTGGACGACTTACGGCTGAAATGATGATTTAATCAGTAATTAAAAGTTAGTAAAGTTCGTATCTTATTTTTTTTGGACCCGGGTTCTAAAACTGCGACTAGATCCACCAGAGGAGAGGGCAGCAGCATCCTCCTACTTAAATAGTGGAACGTTCTGCGATCCCCAAGCCGCCTGCCAAGCGTGGGGATTATGGCAACCCACCTATGTTCAGCAGTGGACGTCTTCTGGCTGATGATGATGATGAGAGTTCGTATGTTATTTTTTCATACTTAACGATTTTTGTGGCCAATTTTTGGTGCAAGATCTACATAATAAGACTATTTTGACACAAATTTAAAGAAAGGTTAAATCGAACGCAAATGAATGGTAGACCCTTCAGGGCGGATACCTGCGTAATGAGGGTACACGCTCACCTCTATCTGATTGTACCTTTGATGTTTAGCCATCGATAAGGGTACACTTGGACGGAACGTGATGATTTCAGAACACGTGCTGATAACATAAGAAAATATTTAAAAGAAATGTTAATTTTGACTTTGAATTTGGTGGGTACTTTTGGCATTTTCGCTCGGCCGACCGGTTCATTTGACTCCCGACCCTTACAAGGTACTAGCGGCCTGTCCCGGCTTCGCACGGGTATAGATATATAGCTTATGTCACCCATGGATAGAGTAGCTTCCCAACAGTGAAAGAATTTTTCAAATCGGTTCAGTAGTTTCAGTGCAAACAAACAATCAAATCTTTCCTCATTATAATATTAGTATAGACTAAGGCATTTTCGTTTCGATTTATATATATCAATAAATTTTACTTTATTTATTTACAGAATGAATAAACAATTGCCGGCCTTGCTTAAAAACGGCTAAGTTAAACAATGCTTAAACTGCAACTTTTCGCTGACGAAAATTATTATCACACGCTAATTAGACGTGGTCCTTAACTGTTGGCCTTTTGGAAAAACTCAGAGTCACACAGCGGGCAATGGAGAGAGCTATGCTCGGAGTTTCTTTGCGCGATAGAATCCGGAACGTAGATATACGCCAAAGAACCAGAGTCACCGACATAGCTGTTAAAATTTGCAATATGAAGTGGCAATGGGTAGGCCACATCGCTCGAAGAACCGATAACCGATGGGGAAGAAAGGTTCTGGAGTGGAGACCACGAACCGGAAGACGCAGCGTAGGGAGGCCTCCCACTAGATGGACCGACGACATTGTGAGAGTCGCGGGCATGCAGTGGATGCAAAAGGCAGGCTGTCGTTCAGTGTAGAGGTTAAAGGGGAAGGCCTATGTTCAGCAGTGGACGTCTTCTGGCTGATGATGATGATGCTAATGACACAGCTATTTATAATTGTTTTTAAGTAAGTACGACACAGTCAGTAAAGTACTTAGTTAACACTAGTACTTTTTTTTTTATTACAATGAAATTGATTTGCTTTCGGTCTCGACTCACCTGATGGAAAGTGACGAAGTGGAAAGAATGGAATGCACTCCTCGCATCAGTGTTATCTATGAAGTACAACCTGATTCACGAGATGCAGATTTTAAAGCAGTTTCTCCGCCCAATAAACTAGCATATAGCTTTCTATTTGGTTGTCTGCATGCTACTTTCTTTTAAAAGAAAACAAAAATCAATGTGGTTTTCAAACTCGATGTAAAAGTCACAAGTCTGCATTTCCCTCACCGCGAAGACTACAAACTTTAAACTAACTTTAAAGATCAATGTAAACTTAAAATTCAAACTATAAGGCAACATACATGCAAGTTTACTTTCCTAACTACCCGCAACTTTAACCCGGAATCTTTAACTTGCAATCTGGAAATTTTTGGAGTATCTAGCAAAATCTAAGATAGCTGTCCTATATCAATTCTCATTTTTTTTGTATAAATTTTTTATTACTCTACTACTCATCACAATATCTCGAATACCACTCTATAAATCTGGAAATTGGCAGGTATTTATTATAGGAGCCTATTTTTTTTTGCGAAAGTTCAATATTACAAAAGTCAAAAGAGAGTTGAATGTTTATATGAAAGTCTACGTGTACAAAGTCGCGGGCAACAGCTAGTTAGTATCATAAACGGGAAATTAAAATTTGTTTGTTTGCTTGTCTTTCACGTCAAGACAGAGCAACTCGGTTCGGCGTGATTTTTTGCACAGACATTGCAATTTATTTAGGTTATTTCAATTTAATTTATGTAACTTTATATTAATGTTGTAGAAAACTTAAAAATTAAGTTACAAATAAACAACAAATTCAATTTTGAAAAGTGAAATAAACTATTTACGGTTTTTCCCGCCGCGAGCGAACCAAGCTAATCACCATAACGCCAACATTATGCTTATCCTGTGTTTATTACTCCTTGGGCCTTACGGACAACAGCTAATTGCGGCACCTAATCCGCTCAGTTGGAAAATCACGCGAACGTGAACCGTATCTGAGCACGATTAGGTTCACGTTCGCGTGATTTTCCAACTGAGCGGATTAGGTGCCGCAATTAGCTGTTGTCCGTAAGGCTCCGCATGACGATTGCACAGCTAGGACAATATGTTCTAAAATACAATGTATTAAATGACACATGAAAAGAAGTTATACCAAAATTTAAGCATTGATGAAAGTGAGGCCAACAGTGTAAAAACAGCTAGTAAAATATATTCTGATGTATTCTAAACCAAAGGATTAAATAACACGTGGAAAGAAGTTATCCCAAAATTTAAGCATTGAAGAAAGGTAGGCTAACAAGTATCTCAAATTCTGAATTTTTCAATGAAAAACTGCGGCGCAATTTCAACTTTAACTTTTGGGAACTTCAGTACAGTCTGCTTTGTTAGGATTTTATTTATAAGCGGCGCACTCGTGCAGTTTTTATGAAGTTGGGAGTTCATCGTGCTGTTTTCAACGTTTTGTTGTCGTTTGACATAGTGCACTTTGGACTTTTGTTTGAAGTTCGGTTTTATTCGAACAATGGATTGTTTTGGCCTGAAATATCGTCTATAAAATATATCTAAAAGTGTAACTGGTGGCAGATAAAGCAATTAGTTTAAACATAGGCCCTGGTTATATACTTATCACAGTACCTCCAATAAACAGGACATTACGTGTAGCGTTCAGTAGAATGTTTCGGTATAAATATAATCATCATCATCAGCCAGAAGACGTCCACTGCTGAACATAGGCCTCCCCCTTTAACCTCCACACTGAACGACAGTCTGCCTTTTGCATCCAATGGATGCCCGCGACTCTCACAATGACGTCGGTCCATCTAGTGGGAGGCCTCCCTACGCTGCGTCTTCCGGTTCGTGGTCTTCACTCCAGAACCTTTCTTCCCCATCGGTTATCGGTTCTAAGAGCGATGTGGCCTGTCCATTGCCACTTCAACTTGCAAATTTTAACAGCTATGTCGGTGACTCTGGTTCTTTGGCGTATATCTACGTTCCGGATTCTATCGCGCAAAGAAACTCCGAGCATAGATCTCTCCGTTGCCCGCTGCGTTACTCAAAAAAAAAAAATAGAAATAAATAAATATAGAATATTCTTTACTTATTAAATGTCATAGTTAAATATTTTCCAGAGTAAAAAAAAATGAGACTTTTGCACACAATGTCATTTGACCCCTAACTAAGCAAAACCTGTAATATGGCTGCCAGAGACTGATATACATACATAATTATATATATTTAAATACTTAAATAGATATTAAACAACCAGATATAGAACAAACACAAATGTTCGTCACATAAATGTTTGTCCTAGGTGGGAATCGAACCCACGCCCCCAAGCTCAGAAGGTAGGTTCACTACCAACTGGACCAACGAGCTATCTAAAATGTCACACAACAGAAATGCAGCTGAAGAAAATTTCACTACAACTGCCGTCCGATTACTAAAAGACCGTTAAGTGATATGGCCAATCGGACGGCAGACAATTATTTTTAATGGAAAAGCGCGGCAATAATGCAAGTGTTCCGCCTGATGGTAACGGTTTTAACATTTAAGAATATTTATGTAATTTTTTGTATAAATAAATTTTAACACTAATATTACGCACGTGTTTTCATTGAAACATAAGTTTAGTGAACCCAATCAAGCCAATTCACTACTAGGAAACTAGTTAATAAACTGACATCGAGTTCGAATCGTACGCAACTTCATAGGTATATTTATGTTACATTGAGCTTAAATTACGATGATATATTTTTTTAAATTTTTGATAGTTATAGTGGTTTAGCGATGACAAACAGCTGCTTCCTCGATCTATAAATATTTTAGTAAATTATTATGTATGCAAAGTTTTATATGTACCTTCTATTTTATTTTTTTATTTTGTGAGTGCGCGGTGAATGTGAGCACCATGTCAAACCAACTGTGGTTTTTTGGTGCAACAATATGCAACAAACTGTATTATTTGTGTAAAGTAAATAAATTAAAAAAAAAAAAAAAAAAACCCCTGTAAAACTAATATTTTCCGCGTCATCTCACTCCTTTTCCCATTCAACTCGCAGACGTCCCCCAGAGGCTCGCAGGTGCCCGATCAAATGTACGCCCTAGATTAAGCAGTAGTTACTACGTAATCTACGCTGCAATTTAAACTTTGGCCAGCATTTACTTTGGCCGGTGCGCAACTTTGCCTGTGTAATCGCGACTTGTTCGTTCATTTACGGACAAAGGTGTTAATTTGGGATTTGAAGGGTTCGGTTATTATGTACGCTGTTATTGAAGTTATACTTCTTATGCGACTTGCAAATAAGGTTGCGTTAAACGTTTAACGCTACCATGGAGGGGGAATTTATCTCTCTCGTATGGTTGCGAAATGCGTATCCTTTTTTCGCGCTGCGACTAGCAGAGCCGGTAGTGTAATGGTGTCGCTAATGGATTGAGAAGCCTAAGGAGCTAGGTTCGAATCTCGAGAAAAGCATGTTTTTAAATTGTTGATATTTTTGCCCTAGTTATAATTTTAGGGTTGATTGATTGATTGACTAACTCTTTATTGTTCACACCATTAAATTTGATACAGAGGACAAAAAACTCTTAAAAAACTAATGTAACAACTGGCGGCCTTATCGCTAAAAGCGATCTCTTCCAGGCAACCTTAGGATGGAAAGGATTCCTTGGATTTTTAAGGTTCCTTGTTGAAGTATAATTTCTTCCGCGCGGAGGAACTCCACGCACAATTTTTTTTTAATTTGATTTTTGTTTGTCTATGTAGGGCAAAGATAATATTATAATTTGATCGCGCATGTAGTCAAAATTCCCTTTTGCAAAATGAAGCCACGTCGGTCGCGGGGCAGCTTGTGATTGGAGACTTGACGCGACTCGACGCTTGTGATTGGAGAATCAAAAGTCATTCATTCAATTCGCGCCTAGGATTGGCCCCGCTCGAAATAGTTTAGGTTGACATGTTAGAACCCTTGCCTCATGCGGGGTAAAGTATGAGCAGTCAAGTGGTTAAATTGTCATTGATGTAGGGTTGTAAATCTTTTGCACGGTTGTTACCACGATTAGAACTTTCGAGAGGAGTCTAATTACACTGATCGACATTATCTTTCAAGAATGGTTCGTGAAGCGTTGATATTAGAAAACATCGCAATTTCAACCGGGAAGATGGATTTAAGTAAGCGGTTTCGTGGAATCCCATAATCAAGTGTACAAACCGCGGTGCAGGTACTAGGACATTTACCGATACAGTCAGTGTTGTGTGTCGTAGTGACAACCCTGCGATGTTTCAAGATCAAGTGAGGGTAGGAGAACAAAACACCCGCTCTTCTCGCCGGACTCACCCGCAGTGTACAGTCAGCTCGTGACCACGGCCATTGTAACATGCTCGAAACGTCGAGCGAAAGGTACATATTTTTACCGAAATTAAATAATACGTGATAAGTTCTGATAAACATTTAAAACATGTGTTCAAATCGCGAGTCTAATACTTTTTTTTTTAACGCTGATAAGTCCGCGTTTGACCACCAACTTGCCTGTTGGTAAGCGACGATGTGGTCGAAGATGAAGCACGCAGACTTAGAAGATACCTATACCTACTTTCTAATTGGTATTTTAAAAGCCAATGTTGTGCTAGTTGACTGCTTTCTAGGAAAAATACGGCTGAATTGATCGGCGTCAAAAACTTTGCGTTTAGTGTAAGTTCTAAACTCCCAGCATGCTGTGTAAACCGGACTCGCTCAGCCAAGTTTAAATTGCGCCAGATCGAATCAGCACTCGCGCCACCTGGCGGCAAGTTGCGCGGTTCAAACTTTAGATCCAAATACGCGCAAGATCCGCGTGAAAATAGAACCAAGTTTCCAAAGATGAAGGTGCACTAGCGCAGATTTTTCAGTTTTTCCGTATTTTCCAAGATGAAAATCACTTGTCCTCTTATAATGGACTGCAAGTACAAACCATATTTCGTCCTAGAATTTCATCAAAAGTAAGTAGTTTAGCCGTTTAGTTGTAAAAACAAACAAACTATAAACGAGAGAATGATTATTGCCGTATCTATAATCAAATAAAATTTCGGCAAAGACACTCCATGTATACTGTATGGACGTTTTGGCCTATCGTGGACAAAGTACTACGAGTTCTATACTTTTTTTTTAATTTGCTGATTACAAGACCTATATTACCTATATGCCAAGCCAAGCCACCCAACCAAGCCTATGTACTTATATTGGATAAATGCTCTTTGGAATGCAGACCACTAAAACGCTTACACAATATAAATTAGTAAAAAAAAATGGAGATTTTTTTGCTCTCTTGAGTTTATGGCATCTCATATATGTGAAATTATTAGGCTAAATTGGTTTATTTTTATTTTTGCGGAGTATAAATGTGATGTATAAAAATGAGCCGCTGTAATAACAATGAAAATAATATGATAAAAAAAACTTTTGTTGACTAAATGACAAGCAATAATTTGTTAAAATTTTCATGACCGTGGATTCAATGTCCTTTAGTCGTAATATTAAACATGTTTACATAGTATTAAAAGCGTCAAACAAGTCATAGTCACAGTCAGAGTCAAGCAAAGTAAGTCACAGTCAAGTCAAACTCATGCCCCTGTAAAGTGGTGGAGATTTACAAGAGGCTCCTATGGAGTTTTGGAAACAACTCAAAAAGACATGTTTCACCTCGTTATATCACTTGCCCACACTCGAGCACGTTTACGAGCACTTAATAAATAATAATTCACCATTAACTACACATTAACACTCGAAAATATACAAGTTTAGGAAAATAATCCAACGAGCAGACATGTTTTTTTTTTCACGTTGGCACCAAACTGACAGGGCCTAAATGAGGCCAGTGTTTGCATTTTTAGTACCCACTACTTACGTAGATAGTAGCTCTAGTATAGTATATTTCTCTATGATAGTAGTACTATGTAGAGACGCCATTATTACCTGCAACAAAAACAAAAATAAAATTATTGATAGATTAGTTTTCATTTACTAAGTAGTCAGAATGAAGTGAAAACTGTATATTGACCAAATGAATTTTCGACATGAAATCTAGTAAGGGCGGGGAAAATGAACTTTTCCAATGGTACTGATTCAGTGGTGCGCGGCCATTGCGAGTAGAGTTATTCTTAAGAGCAAACACAAATTACACACATTGTATAACAAAAAAAAAACAATGTAAAATACATATTGAAACTATAACAATTTTATCTTGATAAGCTAGGAAATAAAAAAAAAAACTTGTTTATTTATTGTATTTGCTCTACAATTCTACACCTAGCTGTAACTAAAATATGTGCTACAAAACCCTCATCATGATCACCAGCCAGAAGACGTCCACTGCTGAACATAGGCCTCCCCTTTAGACCTCCACACTGAACGACAGCCTGCCATCTACCAAATCCTAGCTCACTATCATCCACCCTTAAGTGTTTTACCCCATATGTCAGTATAAACGAGTTGAACAGCTTTGCCAGCAGTTCTCCCCAGTGGACATAAAACAATGGGACTAAGGGAAAACGAAGACATATATATGTTTTGCAAACGAGGCTTTTCTTTGACTACACCAAACTTGGATGTATAGCACATAAAAATATGTATATATATGGTGTGTTATACATTTATATAGTACTAGCTGACCTGACAGACGTTGTCCTGTCTTAGAATTGTCAAACACGCAAAGATAAAATTGTAAATTTTATTTTTTTTCACCTTGGGTTGCTTTATTGGAGTTTTAGTAAGGAAACCAATAAAATAAATAAAAAAAATAGCCTATGTAACTGCTAGTCTGTGGAATTCACTGTCTGAATGGGTTTTCCCCGTCAGTTACAATCTGGGTGTCTTCAAGTCGAGAGTGAAACGATTTCTTCTAGGCAAGCGTGCTCCATCGTAGAGCGCATCGTCGCCGAGATGGCGGCCAAGCGCAAGCCTATCTACTATAAAAAAAATATTGCTCTATTTGTTTCTAAAAACCGGACAAGTACGAGTATGACTCATGCTCTGAGGGTTCCGTTAAATGGAACCCTCATAGAGCGAGTCCAAACAAAAAAACAACAAAAAATTTGAAATATTGAAAGATAAACCTTAACTTTGTAGTGGACAATAAGGTTCTTCCATACATTCCAACTACAAAATATAAGTGTGTAATAGCAAAAAAAATATTTTTAATGGTATAACTTCAAATTTATAACTTTCAGATTTATTCCTTTATATATGCTGTTAGACCTTGACTCTTGCCAAATTTCATGATTCTAGGTCAACGGGAAGTACCCTAGGTTTTAATTCCCCTGTAAAATCGCAAAATATGCCACATAAACGTTCATATCTTTTGATTGCGTTGACTTACAATTTTAATTTTTTTACAGCCGGAAGAAACTGTAGACCCAAGTATTTAGTATAAATTTCAACATGATACCTTTACGCGTTCTTGAGAAAAAGGGTCTTGACAGACGGACATACAGATGGACAACGAAGTGATACTATAAGGTTTCCGTTTTTCCTTTTGACGTACGGAACCCTAAAAATAATTATTAATAATGACACAGAACACTAAAATTCCTGTAGTGGCTAACCCTAGAGTCACAGTTGGTTCCCCTGTCACCCCTACGTTATGAAGTGCTGAAATGAAACCCGTGTTCCGCCCCTCACCAGTCACCGAGGGCGAATTAAACTCATCAATCTTAATGACACGTGTCGATGACGTCACCGAAATGACGTCATGGCAACTGGAACTAAATTTTTATTAAACCAATGAAGTACCAAATAGAGCAAGAAGGTTTAGCAAGTTCCGACGGTATCACAAATTAAACAGACAAAGATAAATTAAAGACAAAGATAAATTTATTCACACAAAAAGGAAATTTACATAGAAAGAGCAACTAATTAGTAGACAAATCTCTTACGATTATGAGTAGTTTAGAAAGACATCGTGTGTTGGGTCGGTGCGAAGTTAAAATAAAATAAATATATTCGGGACATTCGGGACATTTTTTTCACACACGGTCATCTGACCCCAAACTAAGCAAAGCTTGTAATATGGCTGCCAGAGACTGATATACATACATATATAGTTTTAAATACATACTTAAATAGATATTAACAACCAGATATAGAACAAACACAAATGTTCATCGCATAAATGTTTGTCTTAGATGGGAATCGAACCCACGCCCCCAAGCTCAGAAGGCAGGTTCACTACCAACTGGACCAACGGGCTATCTTTAGTTTAGTTACCTTAGGAGTTTTGTTACGTCTATAGCTAGGTAGCTAGGTAGGAATTTGATAGCAGAAATATCTAAACTATAGGTTAACCTTTACTTTGGGTTGGGGGGTTCGGAAAAACTCAAGAGTCGCACAGCGGGCAATGGAGAGAACTATGCTCGAAGTTTCTTTGCATGATATAATCCGGAACGAGGATAATCAAAAACCACAGTCACCGTAATAGCTACTTAGATTTGCTAGGTTAAGTCGCAATGAATAAATAAAATAAATAAATAAATATTTCGGGACATTTTTCACACACTGTCATCTGACCCCAAACTAAGCAAAGCTTGTGATATGGCTGCCAGAGACTGATATACATACATATATAGTTTTAAATAAATACTTAAATAGATATAACAACCAGATATAGAACAAACACAAAAATGTTCGTCACATAAATGTTTGTCCTACGTGGGAATCGAACCCACGCCCCCAAGCTCAGAAGGTAGGTTCACTACCAACTGGACCAACAAGCTATATAATGGACAGGTTACATCGCTCGAAGAGCCGATAACCGATGGAGAAGAAAGGTGAAAAGGTCTGTTCAGACCTAAGTGAAATTAGCTACCGCTGTAGGTAGCGAAAAATACCGCAAACTATTCCGCTTATATTTGTATGAAATACCCGGCGGAATAGCGTGCGGTATTTTTCGCTATCTACAGCAATAGCGAATTTCGCTTAGGTCTGAACAGGGGCCTTACGGACAACAGCTAATAACGGCACCTATCGCTCAGTTGGAAAATCACGCGACCGCAAACCGTATCTGCGCGCGATAAGGTTCACGTTCGCGTGATTTTCCAACTGAGCGGTAGGTGCCGCAATTAGCTGTTGTCCGTAAGGCCCCTGGCCTTAAAGCTTAGGTAGGCCTCCCACTAGGTGGACCAACGATATCGTGAGAGTCAAGTCCAGTGGCAGATGGCACGCTGTCGCTCAGTGTGGCGTTCTAAGATATGCCTATGTTCAGCAGTCGTCTTCTAGCTGATGATGATGAAGAAGAAACAAAGTTTTATTTGACTCAACTGACGATCCTACTTTATAGCCATCTCAACTGGTAGATACGGGAGTACTTTAGGTATAAGGGTTACAGTTTGAGGTCCAGAACACTGAGCAAATAACTCCCTCAGCTTAGAATACGTTTTCAACCTATGTGCAACTTAGATGCGCCGTGTGCAAGACGCACAAAAAAATTGTAAATCAGGGTACAAAATATTTTCATCTCCAATACGTGAGACTGTAAAGAATGGAAACCAAAACGAAAACCAGAACATACACATAGGTGGGACCACCGAACGTCATTAGTGGGTCGCACTTCCGGTTCCGGCAGGTACCCGCGCGCTTCCGGGAACGGGGGAAAGGGGAGGGGATAACTCACGACGTGGCTACGGTATGTGAGATATTTACGATTTCTGTAAACATGTACTTTTTAAATTTATTTTGTGTTTATATTTTTAGAAACTTTACTTACTACAAATTTTGTTGCGCATTTAATACCAAAAATGTTCAGAATACGTTTAAAATACATATTACATCTTTCTCATACGCGTACTATTAGGTACTATTTTTTTATAAAACTATTGCGATTGTATAGTTGGAACCGGGTGTGCATAGGCAATGTTACAATTTTTTTATGTGTTAAGCTTGTATAAAATGAGTACCTACTTAACATCCATTGAAAATTTAGTCAATATAAATTCATATTTTAGGGAAAGCGTCATTTTTTTTAACGCTGATTAGTCCGCGTTTGACTTAATTTGTATTTATTTTTTTGTGACTATTTGACCCGACAAATATTGTCTTATCCAAATTTAATAGAAAAAAAAAAAAGCCGAATTTTCAAATGTTCCTGTATTGAGGCAAACAAAAAAAATCAGTCAAGCCGTTTTTTAGTTTTAGCGAGACTAACGAACAGTAATACTTACATTTTTGTATAATTATGTACCTATAAGAATAAGAAAAATATTTATTTTATGTCACAGGTGTTAAACAAGCTAACGGGCCGCTTGATGGTAAGCGATCACCGTTGCTTCACTAGAGAGCATCATAGGGTCAAATTGTACTTGAATTCAGTAAGTGACAATTTGTCTTCGATGATGAAGTTATGATTAGATAGATTGATTGATTGGTTTGATTAGGTTTTGATGAGTTAGGTATGGGCGCCACAGTCAAAGTACAGTAACGTCTATTAAAAATATCATCAGTTCCAAAAATCAATTCATATCAATCAATAAAAAAATCAACCTCAAATACAGGGGTCTCTATTGGCTCATCATCATCATCAGCAGCAGCAGCCTTGTGTGACCCACTGCTGGGTATAGGCCTCCCTTTGTTTATGCCACTCTCCCCGGTCTCTCGCTATGTCCAGTGACCGTTTTGAATGGGTCGAAATTCAAAACTGTCACTGGACAACAAGTTTCTTGTGTACAAAGCAATCATAAACCAATCTGGACATATGGTATACAATATTGTGAGGTTTTGCTACTGCCTCAAACATCATGAGCATACAAAGGACACAAAACTATATCCTCAAACAAATATCAAACGCACCATGGTTTACCAGAACAACAGAGGTCCATGAATATCTCAACATGGCTATCGTAGAGAAAGATAAAAGCCAATTAAAAACGGAAACTTGAAAAACACCCGAATCAGCTTGCGGGTCAACTCACTATCCCTGAAACTATAGGTCGGCTCAAAAAGAGGCGGAACATATTCGACCATAGTCAAATAAACTGACTGTACAAAAGAAAGGCCTGGCTCCATTGGGAGCAGCGCCCTCGATGTTAAGAAGACTTCACCTCATCTGCTTATAGTAAAAAAACTGACCGTAGGATAAAAACAAAAAAAAAAAAAAAAACGTTCCAAAAATCAATCAACTCCACGGCTCATTTAAAATATATAAAAAAACTTTATTAAATAAAATAAATACAATTTTAATATGTGAATCCATTCGGCATGCCTGTTAACGCGTTACCCATCTCGCTTTAAATAGAGGAGGCGATGGGATGGAAGGCATCTTCTGCAAGGCGAGCTCTTGGGCACAAGAGCTGACATGATGAAGATCCTTTGGCTTCTCGGGTTGCTGGTGGCGGGAGTGGCAGCTAGGCCTGAAGGTGAGTTATTTTTGGTTTTTACTTGAACGGTCGTAGAACCTAATATCAGTTTTCGAGATACGTAGAAAGTTTCCAAGTGGAAACAGCACGAAATTTGCAATATGTACCACATAGATGTCGTGTCAGAAGAAAGCTTCCCTTTCTACTATAGGACAAGTAGGAAAATGGCCCACTACCACCCATATATTATGGATTTTCCTTGGATACGTACCAAACGTTTCCATTCTTTGTTGCTAATCCGGACGGCTAAAGATTGGAACAACCTGCCCGCTCCCTTGTTTCCTGAGAGATATCACCTGGGCTTTTTCAAGGCCAGAGTAAATAGTACCTTCTAAGTCTGCGTGCTTCATCTTCGACCACATCGTCACTTACTAACAGGCGAGTTGGTGGTAAACGCGGACTTATCCGCGTTAAAAAGAAGCTAAGTTTAATTGAGCTCAAATAAAATAAATTATTATTTATGTATTATTTTTTTTCATCCTTAATTATTGGCCTTTGGCTAAGTTTTTGAACTTGCGGGATGATGGGAAATTGGACCTGTAGAAGGATTTTTGATTTTCTGATATATTTTAATGATGACACTTATTAGCCCTCATTTCCTATTGATTCCTTGCGCTATTTATTATAATTATTATACTGCGTAATGCTTTTTTATGATAATAGTTATAACATCCTCTCCACCGAGGGAAGGCTTGTGTTGTGTCCTTGCAGTAGGCACATATAGGCTGGTAATGATGATGATGCATAATTTTATTAAATGGAGATATCTTTTTGCAGCAAATCCTTCCGGAGACCCTGAAGATGAGGAATCTCGCTCGTTCATCCCGAGCGACTGGATAAACATCGATGGAATTGGTATGATAATTCTAGTCTAGACCATATTCTGAAACGATGTCTATATAATTATACTGAAACGATAAACTATTCTAAGATTTGTACCCCACTCTATGTTGTAGTCTCTACTTTACCCTCTGTTTTCCCTGCTCTAGGTACCTTCTATTCTAGGTACCACATACTCTAGGTATCCTCTACTTTGCCTTAGGTACTATCTACTTTGGGTACCCTCTACCCTAGGTACCTTCTACTCCCACCTTTGTTTTCTCTATAGCTCTGAGTCGTCAAATCAAAATCAGATTTTCTTGTATAATTTAGCGACAATACGATCATGTTTGTTCATCTGATGGCGTTTGTCCAAAATAGTGATGTAGCAGAATCATTCAGAACCTTGAGTTTCAATATCCTCTACGACAATTGTCTGAGCGTGTAATTTGACTGGAAACATTATCTTTAAACTGGAATACAGGAATCTTATTGACAAATTATTGATAAGCTTATAGTGGTGTGGTACTTCCTCAAGCAGTTTCTTCAAAAGTCTTCCCACGCACAATGTATCGACATATCCTTGACCTTAGCATATTCACGTCTTAATATCTTCACTATCATGCATTAACCTAGGGCCTGGAGTTCGCTTGCCTCCTAAGCTCATGGGTAACTTGGTGCGAGCACGCGATTTCCGTCGTCACCAGGCTTACAGTAAGGCCCCTGTTTCCAGGAGTGTCACGATGCCACCAAGTGGGCGATATGTACACTGCCCGCTCCTGGGGCGGCTGCTACATCTGCAGCTGCTTCCCGTCAGTTGTCTCGGGTGGCATCTACGCTAAATGCGCCCCTTGCCGCGGTTGTACGGGTAAGTACCCTCTCCTCTACAGTATTGTGGAGCTTAGGTAGCTTCTACACAGGTATCTTATGCCAGTAAATAAGTAACGAGTCAAACAAGTCCCTCGCCTGATGATAGCTGTTATGTTTGCTCATGACAGTTCAGTGCCACCCAGAATTTTAGACTGCAACAGTTGAAAATCACAAGATATGCATTCATGCTAGAAACATTGTCCTTCAATCCGGAAAATACAAAGGTTTGCACACTACTGCTTGGCAGTTGAATAGCTGGCAAAGATGTGGTACTTCTTCAGGCGCTTTAAATTTAACTGATTATTCCTTACCCCTACCTTAGGTAATTCTTACCCTAAGGTACTTTTTCACTTTAAAACTCTACACTCTATGTACCTTCTTGTACGTGTATTATTTTATTTCAGCGCCGATTCCTGTCCCTGAGCCACTGCCACTGGGTCCATTTCCTCAACCGATAATCCCGGGTCCATTTCCTCAACCGATAATCCCGGAACCGTTCCCGATCCCGGGACCGATCCCAAAACCGTGGCCAGTACCACCACCGGCACCGTGGCCTGTTCCGGAGCCAGTTATACCCAACTGTAAGTCTTATATTGTACTCCACACACCGTAACCGCAGTCACTTCCGTTCTCCCTTATAATCAATTTAAATTTGAAGAAAATATTCCACCTCTAAGGTTGGAAAACTAGAAAACAAATTCCGTTCATTGAACTTCCCGTGAACTCTGTTTTAATGTATACCTATATTATTGACTTTTTTATAATTTAATTTAACAGGACCGTTGAAGATTCTGCGTTCCGATTAGTGCCACTTTTTACTGTTACCTTTGCAGGTCCTCCGCCAATTTATATACCGGGACCTCCCCGTCCGTACCCAGTACCCGTCCCCGTTCCGGGTCGCAAGATCTTAGTACCGTACCCTGTCCGGGTCCCGTCGCAGCCGGAGAAGATCTACATTAAGGGACCGTCTGTGCGCGTCCCGGTCCCGGTGGAACACCGCGTGCCATACCCGGTGGCTGTTGACCGGTACTTATACAGTCTTTTTAGTATCTTCTTACCTACGAAGTTAGAGAATCATCATCATCATCAGCCAGAAGACGTCCACTGCTGAACATAGGCCTCCCCCTTTAACCTCCACACTGAACGACAGCCTGCCTTTTGCATCCACTGGATGCCCGCGACTCTCACAATGTCGTCGGTCCATCTAGTGGGAGGCCTCCTTACGCTGCGTCTTCCGGTTCGTGATCTCCACTCCAGAACCTTTCTTCCCCATCGGTTATCGGTTCTTCGAAGTTATAGAATGAATCCCGTTTATTGAACATCCCGTGATATTTTTGTAAGAACGTATTAATTTAATGTCGGCAGGCCTTACCCAGTTCCGTCCCCACCCAAGTACGTGCCCATACGGGTTCCGGAGCTGGTACCCGGGCCGGAAGTCCGCATCCCGGTCCCAGTTCCGGTTCCGTCCGCGCCTGTCCGGGTCCCATACCCGGTCAACAGATACATCAATGTACCAGGACCTGAGAGATACGTACCAGTGCCTATTCCTGTACCAGTTGAGAGTAAGTTTTATTTGTTTACTTGTACGCCTTTCTGATTTTTTTGTTTTGAAGTATTTTTTCAAACATGGTCGAAATTGCCTGTTATTTGAAGAAATACACTTTGAGGAATATTGCATGTGACCTTAAATTAATTCGCAGCCTAATCTGGCTCCTCTAATATCTTGTGCGTATGTATTTCAATATTCAGACAGGTTTGATTAAGTGTTTCCACAAAAAAAAAGTATTTTAGACGTAGAAGTACAGAATTTCACTGCAGACAAAAATATTTGATTTCCAGATGACGTAGCATAGTACCAGCCAGTACCAAACGAACACATCTTTTTTTTTCTTCAAAATTTGGTCAAGATTTTATTGACATGTTAGACCCCAAAATATGTACAGCTTTGCAAAAAAGTCTTTGTCAAAACCTTTAACGTCAGTGGAAGAATTTCATCCTAACATCTTCTTCATACGTACGACAGGGTTGCTAGTATTCAGAACAATTTACGATAATGGCCTATTAATTCCTAAAATTGATTATAAAGTTATTTTAAAGGCGGCAACTTAACGTTAGTAGACCCTCGTATGCTGGCCACAATGTCTGTGTTGGTATTTTAATGACTATTGTTTAATTGCAGATCCCGGTTCCCCAGTGCCAGTCGTTTACTATGTCTGTGAGTATCTCTTTTTATAGACACATTAACAAGTTTCAATTAGCTCGCTAGAGAACGCTGATACATCTACAAATCTTAAAAAACTTAAGAATTTGAATTCCTTTATCTTCAAAAATTTCAAAATATATCCTAATATTAAGATATAAAGTATCTAAAACGCCATTTAGTTTCAACGCTGATAGATTTAGATTGTGAAAGTTTGTATCCCGGCTCTGAAACCCCTTGTTTTTAACTCATATTTTGTGTGTCAAAATTTAAAGAACACTCGAAGTTTCCTAACGTTGTGTTTGTTTACAGCGCCTATGTGCAGAAACAAAGTTCCTCTTCAAGAGTTCAGCGTCCCTGGCGACGTGTGCCACGTCTATGTCTGCAAGATTCAGTACAACTACGTCTTCGTTGAAACCAAAACCCTTCCATACTGTAAGTTTATCAATTGATACATCCCCATCAGCATTCTCTCTTTTTAAGTTTCAACTTTTAAGCTACTATTGTAATTTATAATCCCTATTTCTTCTAATAAAATATTTCTGATATTTTATGATATTTATTGCAATGTGTGTCGACACCTTTAACTATCACCAATGTAGAATAAGAGAGAATCAATTTATAAATATCTTATCTCTTCTCTCTTATGTATTTTCAATTAGACTTTATAGTCAAAGAGACTTGATGGATTAATTGATGGCTTATTTTTGTCTCATCTAATATTTTATACATACTTATATGCAAACAGGATTGATTACGTCTTCAAACAAAAAAGGCAAATGCACAAAGTAGAATTTAGAGGAAAAAATATTATAGACAGATGGATACAGCAGGTCAGCCTCAAATTTGGCCTAAAAATTTATCGCAAGAAGATAAATATTAAAAGATATAGGTCACATCTTCACCTTGTTTGGGAACGTATCGCGACGCAGTAACGCCTTTTTGTGCTTTGTGGTGCGGGGTTAGATTAAAGAGATAAAACCAAACGGTAGATCACATTACGTTGCACCGACCAAATGAACGGTCCCGTGAATATGTTTCTAGAAAGCGTCAATATGGGAGGAATGGAGACGTATTAGACATTTTGAAATTTTTTCATACATGCATCTATTGTCAATATTGCGAAAATAATTTTGTATTTCATCGGATTGTTACACAGATATTTAACCTATGATTACGATATATTTATCTTTTAGGTAACGAGCCATCTTACGGTCCCTTGATAAGTCCTTCACGTAAGTACGAACACCTATTTTGTAACATAAATTTTGTACTATTACTCAATCAATTATTAAAAATATCAGTACATTTCACTAATTCAAACTAACTGGGTCTTTTATATAACATATCATAGGAGAAACATCCTATCATATGTTCAAGATGTAATTATGTCAAAATAATTGAGACACTGCAGTCAATAAATGTTTTTTTTTTCTAAAGTGCTAGGTACGGTATTATATACACTGTAAGAATATTAATGAAATCATAATGTGTATAGTATTTTATCACTCATTCCAGCAACGAGCGGTGGATCAGCAATAGCAAACGCTATGGCAAACGCAGTGAGCAACGGAGGTGGATCTGCCATTTCCAACGCTGAAGCTAACGCCAACTCTGGTGGTGGTGGACCTGGACCATTTGGGCCTGGATCATTTGGACCTGGATCATTCGGACCTGGATCATTCGGACCTGGATCATTCGGACCTGGATCATTTGGACCTGGATCATTCGGACCTGAATCATTCGGACCAGGACCATTCAGACCTGAAACATTTGGACCTGAACCATTCGGACCTTCAGGCTACCCTGGCTACCCTGGCAGCTTTGGAGGAGACGCCCAAGCTAATGCAATTGCGAACGCAGTGAGTAACGGAGGTGGAAGCCCTGGTGGCAACACGGGTGGATTTATCCCTGGTGGCTACCCTAGCGGTCTTCCCGGTGATTATGGAAATCTTCCAAACTATGGAAACTTTGGAGGAGACGCCGAAGCAAACGCTATCGCTAACGCAGTAAGCAATGGCGGTGGAAGCTCTGGTAACTACCCTGGCGGGTACCCTGGTGGTCTTATTTCTGGAGGATACTCTGGCGGTGTTCCCGGAGAATATGGAAGTCTCCCAGGCTTTGGAAACTTTGGAGGAAACGCAGAGGCAAACGCTATTGCTAACGCAGTGAGCAATGGAGGTGAAAACTCTGGTAGCTACCCTAGTGGATACCCTGGTGGTCTAATTTCTGGAGGATACCCTGGCAGTGTTCCCGGAGAATATGAAGGTCTCCCAGGCTTTGGAAACTTTGGAGGAAACGCAGAGGCAAACGCTATTGCTAACGCAGTAAGCAATGGAGGTGGAAGCTCTGGTAGCTACCCAGGTGGTTTCATTCCTGGAGGATACTCTAACAGCCTTCCTGGAGGATATGGAGGTGTCCCAAGCTATGGAAGCTTTGGAGGTGATGCTGAGGGAAACGGTTTTGGTAGTCCAGTAAACTTTGGAGGTGGAAACGCTGGTGGTTCGGGAGGTTTCGATGCCTATGGTGGTCTTGCAGGACTTGGTAGTCTTGGAGGGCTTGGTGGTTATAGTGGTGGAGCCGAGGCAAGCGCTACTGCTAACGCAGTGAGCAACGGAGGTGGAAGCGCTGGTGGTCTTGGGAGTCTCGGTGGCCTTGGAAGTTTCGGAGGCCTCGGAGAACTTGGAGGACTCGGTGGATATGGTGGAGGTAGTGGAGCTGAAGCGAATGCTCTTGCCAACGCAATGAGTACTGGTGGTGGAAACGCATACGCAAACGCAGACGCTCACGCTGTCTCTGGAGGATTTGGCGGGTATGGTGGCAATTCTGGCCTTCCCTGGAACGGTGGCCTTGGAGGTGGCAACAGATCAGGAGCTGACGCTGATGCTTCAAGTAACACAGGTTTGTCATTTGCTTATTCTACCGCAAACGTAGCTAAAGACTCCTTAAACTATAGACATGGACCACTACATGACTCAGAAAACGCGAGAACAGATACAAGAAATTTGTGTTCTGATATGAAACAATAAGCTATATAGCATATAGTGATATTACTACGAAAAGAAAGCTTTACGCTCATTTTCAAATGATCTTTCTTTTGAGGAACTATTGGCTGGATCAGGATATTTAAACAGCGAGGATTTTCACAGCATAATTTTTTTGGTTATTTTAGAGAAGGCTTAACAGTTTTTTTTATGTCACATGTGGCAAACAAGCAGACAGGCCGCCTGATGGTAAGTAGTCACCGTTGCCTACGGATACTTGTAACACCAGAGGTATCAAATACGTTGCTGACCCTTAGGATTAAGCGAGCTTTCAAGTGCTGATGCATTTGGGAATTTTAGTGTTTGAAAGGCGACTTGATCGAGAGTGTTCTTAACTAGGATCAAAGAAAATTTACACGTTTAATGTTTTAAAGATTATAAGCTTTTTTAACGGGGGTTAAAAATCGAACTGTTGAATTTTTTTTAAAAGACATTTCCTTTTTTTATTCTGCCCCATTTTCATATGATGTATTGCAGTAATTTTTACTTAAATTAAATACTCTTAAAATTACAGTTATAGATCTTGGACAACACAATTTCATTTTAAAATTGTTTAAACCATACAGTTCCAATATGTGTAATGAATTGTTATGTAATCATTCAATTTACTTGTGTTTCAGAATAAGCGGCTAGACATCGGTGATCTCTCAATAACGACGAAGGCTAGAACGACGATATAACGAGTTAATTTTAAGTTTGAGCATCACAAAATGACAGAACACACTACACTTGTTTATATATTTTGTAATAAAAGCATTTAGTGGGCAGCTTAAATTGTTTTCTTAAACCCTTAATGTATTTTAAGAACACCTGCTATAAAATTTAAAGGGTTTTATCCAAATTGAAATTCCCTTATTCAAACAAAAAACCAAACATAATTTCGTATTTATAATATTGGACATGTAGTATGAAATACATGATCGTACAAAACACTGTTTTTACCTATCACGATTGTTACTCAAGGTATAATAGGATTATTAACAGGATATTTACCACGATAAGATTATGGAAGATGCTCCCAATATGTCGGCAAAGTTACATGCATCATATACATGGGAAGACTGAAGAATGCGGGGGACAAAACGATCTCTTTTTTATTCCTTAACTTTATCACGGTGAATATCCTGTTAGTAATAATATAACTCATCATCATCAGCCAGAAGACGACCACTGCTGAACATAGGCCTCCCTCTTTTACCTCCACACTGAACGACAGCCTGCCTTTGCATCCACTGGATGCCAGCGACTTTCACAATGTCGTCGGTCCATCTGTCATATAAGTGCACATGGTAATTTAATTTTCACAAGTCTTTGAGATAAAAGTGATATTCATTAAGTGCCAATTTAGTGAAATATTCTTTCTCAATTTCGTTAGATAGTTGTATATCTATACATCACAGAATATAAATGCTAATTAGAATGGATCAAAGCAAGCACTGACGAACTGTTATGGTGCTTATTATCAACAAACACACATACATCATCACATTAGCAGCCATTAAACGTCCACTGCTGGACAAAGGCCTCCCTCTTGAAGAGGGGTGTTGCCATAATCCCCACGCTTGGCAGGCGGCTTGGAGATCGCAGTGCGTTCACCGTGTACTAATAGGACGCTGCTGCCCATCCTCCGGTGGTTCTGGTCGCAGTTTTAGGACATACCCGGGTCCATTATCAACAAACATCCCAATAAAATTAATGAAATCAAACCAAGAGACAACAAAACAAATCTTAATATATATAAATCTCGTGTCACAATGTTTGTCCTCAATGGACTCCTAAACCACTTAACCGATTATAATAAAATTCGCACACCATGTGCAGTTCGATCCAACTTGAGATATAGGATAGTTTAAATAATTATATAACTAGCGACCCGTCCCGGCTTCGCACGTAAATTACACCCGTGCGAAGCCGGGCGGGCGGGTCGCTAGTATCATTATATTTACCCTTCTCTTGATACAGGTTGCTATAATTTTAATTAAAGAACAGTCAAAGACGATCAGTTGTTCCATAACAGCTAATTGATAGCTGTTGCTAATCCAGATCGTCGGAACCAATTAAAACAGCCACGGATTAAATATAATACATCAAGTAACGCCACAAACGCCATGTATTCTCCATGGTTATTAGTTATTTACTATAAAAGGATATTTGTAGGATTTCGGGCTATTAACGTGTGTGATAACCAAGAGCAAGGGGCAAGGATACTTATTGGTACTGGTCGAAGATGCAAGGCGCAGGCTGGAGGCAGTGCCTCTTCGCCTTCTTACTTGCCGCCAGTGTAGCTGATGTTTCCAGTGATCTCAATGACGGTAAAAAATATTAACAAATAAGTGTTTATCTATAACCAATCTCTACATAGTATGAATTAAAGTCGCTCTCCGCGTCTGTCTGTATGACCGCTAACTCCTCCTAAACTACGCAACAGATATTGATGCGGCTTTTACCATCAGTTAGATACATTTTCACGGCAGGTTTATAAATATAATTAGCGACCCGCCCCGGCTGTGCGCGTAAATTACACCCGTGCAAAGCCGGGCGGGTGGGTCGCCAGTATTATATAAATGAGTATTTATTTAATATCAACGTATTTTTTTATATTCCTATGAACCAAAAACATCAGAACCGATTTTGACGGGAATTTCAGTGACAGATAGCTGATGTTATAAGGAGTAATCCACGTGAAACCGCGGGGTGCAGTTAGTTATGTATAAAACTATGTTTTGCATAAATATTTGTAGAAATGTCATTGGAATCAGATACTTGTATTTTTTGTTACGGACAGTTATATCAAAACAACTTACCAATAATCAGGTGGTAGTATACGAACTGAAATCAACGTACTAATAGTGATTCCAATTACATATTGCAAAATATATGTTGTGTTTTCAAACGTAGGTGACCCCCCTGCAGACGCAAGATCAGGACATCTGAGTGACGCTGATACTGATAACAGCAATGGTGAGATTAATCTTAAGCTCTCTTTTTTACAGTTAAACATTTTAGAATATACGAGCTTTACGGCTAACTCTTAACACGAGTTCGAATCGCTAAAACTGCGTAGTTTGGAAAATCACATGAACGTTAACCTTAACGGACCGAGATACGGTTTACGGTCGCCCAATTTTTCTCATCAACTAAACGGAATCGCTTAATACACCTAGCAGTAAGGCCTCAAGACGCCCTATGATTTGATGGAGTGACGATATACGTAAGGCAACCGGCAGTGGCTAGAAGTAAAAAGCCGAATATTGGGCTGAGTGGCGTGCCCCAGAAAAGGCCTATGTCTAGCGGTGGACTAGTATAGACTTTATTACAATTCGTTGTTTAACTATTATTACGAAAAATGCTACGTGCATTATAATTATTACCAAATAAACATATAGAATATTTTAAATATAATTATAAAAAACTTAGTTATTGTAGTAAAACGTGCTTAGCTATTTTGCGGATGAGAATTATCCGTTTATAAATACCGTATATAGAGATAAAAAATATTTTTTTAGAACCAAGAGCAGAAGATGGTAATCCGGAAGAGTTTGTGGAGAGTCTAGCAAACTTCGGTATAAACGGGTACCCTGACGATGATGAAAAACATAGAAAAAATAACTTCGAGCCAGTGGATTGGATTGACGAAAATGAGTCTATTTACAAAATGGAGACCCCAGATGGAGCTCTCTTTCCTGGACTGTCAGTACATCCCCCAGGACACGAGCTTTTCGTTCCCCAGGAGGATGTAAATGAGGTTGGGCCAACGCAATTTGATGGCCATTCGGATGGTAAGTAACAATGTTAAGCATTTTAAATAGTTTTACCTACAAAATATTACAAGTCACAAAATGGTGACCGCATAACGGAACACGACTAGGGTACACTACTAGCTCACTGATCAGATGACATCGCTAAAACGGCAGCATATAATGGCAATAAATAAAATCGTAATGAACGAGACTGGAAAAATCATAGTTAACGTAGCGTATAGGAGGTCTAATAAGCCTAAGTCTGTATATTAAAACAAGGCTAACTTTGAATTTAAAAAAACCGGACAAGTACGAGTAGGACTCGTGCTCTGAGGGTTCCGTTGGACAGAACCCTCAGAGCGCTAGTCCAAAAAAAACCTAAAGTTGAATTATTGAAAGACAAACTTACCTTTGTAGTTGATTATAAGGTTCTTCTATACATTCCAACTACAAAATATAAGTTTGTAATAGCAAAATAATTATTTTTAAATGATATAACTTCATTTTTGTAACATTCAGATTTATTCCTATATATGTGCTATGATACCTTGCCTTTTGCCAAATTTCATGATTCTAGATCAACGGGAAGTACCCTATAGGTTTTGGTTTTCCTGGGAAATCGCAAAATATGCGACATAAACGTTCATATCTTTTGATTGCGTTAACTTCCAACTTTAGATTTTTTTACAGCCGGTAGAAACCGTAGACCCAAGTATTTAGTATAAATTTCAACTTGATACCATTACGCGTTCTTGAGAAAAAGGGTCTTGACAGACGGACATACGGACAGACGGACAACGAAGTGATCCTATAAGGGTTCCGTTTTTTCCTTTTGAGGTACGGAACCCTAAAAAAAACTTTATAAGTATAAGAACTGTAGACGTTCCCTTCTTTCAAATAGCTTAAAATAGTGTGTACTGTCCATCTCATTCGCTGAAAACTAAGTATTTATATTCTAGATAACCATAATATGGTAGATGAATTGAAAAATGATCCTATTTACGTAATAGATAACGCAGAAGACCCGAAGTACCGGATCCCCGATCCATCAGCATATCCCCCAGGATATACGTTTCCTGGAGGTGACGAACATGGTAAGTGATAGACATTTTAATTAATATCATATAAAAAGATTATATACTATGGAAAATTTAATTTCGCTAATTTGTACTATACGTATATACATTTTGGTATCACTGTCTTAAAGCATAAGGCTGCACCGGAATGTAAAGCTGTAGACAGTTAATAAAACTTGCTTCGTGACCAATATAATACGCGAGTTTCTACAATCTCGGACGCTATATTCATCACCATGCCGTTTATATGGAGTGCATATCATTCCAGTTAACATTCGATTGCTTGCATGTAGAAATTGTCTTACGTGTGGCCACCAACTCCTCGGATGGTAAGCGACGTTCTGGCCCAGGATATAATATGATTGTTTATACTATCAAAATTCTATTAATGACACGGTACCTACTTGTTTTTTCACTAGCTCATGACGGCTCTCTGAGAAGAAACCAGTTCGTAGAGTCAGCTGCACCAGAAGGGCTAGTCCAAGATGACCTAGTTTTCTCAAAGGATCCAACGCAAGAAACAGTTGTGATGAACAACGAATACCCATACAGTTCAGAAAATTCATCATCATCAAGATTTGGATCCTCACTATTCAAACGCCATAGTGAGTTCCATTTTACATCACAAATGTTCACAAATGAACTTGTTATCGTATTGACCCACATTTTGTCAAGCCTTGAATGCACTAAGATTAAATCAATATTACGCTAGTTCTCTCTAGTCATCAACTTGGACTTTTAGAAAATGTTTTGCTACTTCATTTTTCTATTTGTACTTACTTGGGATTGCAGAAATTTCTGATAACTTTTATTTTTATTTTCAGAATTCTTTTCGAAACTGGTTCCGTTAGGAGAACACATTCTGCTACATAAAATACCCGGTATGTATAGCTATTAATAAAACTGATTAACTTTATGATTACAAATCTATTTCCAGTTTTAGTTAAGAAAAAAAATACAGCTTTAATTATGAAATGTTGCCAGCGCTAGACAAGCATCAAATACATTAATCATAACATTATTTGTGATTTAAAAAAAACGCTTTACAATGTTACCAACGTATTTATGGCTTGACCCACCATAGCGATTATGGCCTGTAATAAAAAAACTGACTTCCCGGGAATTGAGTGAAATTCAAAGAAAATAAAATTATTTTGTTCTACTAGTTTCTGCCTCTAAAGATGGAAATTTTCTTTAATTTTAAATGGGAATAATTTCAAGATATTTATTGTAGCCTATTCAATACAAAAAATAATCATTAAAATCGATTCACGATCGGAGATATCGCATTACACACGACAAAAAATAACTTTTTTTAAAGTTGGTTGCAAAAGTAATAGTTTATATATTGGGGTAGATTCTTTCGTTCATTCCCATTAGTACCATTATCAGTTCCATTGACTGTACCAGTGAGACTTGATTTGCATATCATTTGATCGCATTATTCATCTATACTAATATTATGAAGAGGAAAGATTTGATTGTTTGTTTGTTTGTTTGCATTGAATAGGCTCCGACTACTGAACCGATTTGAAAAATACTTCCACTGTTTCGAAGCTACACTAACCCCGGGTGACATAGGCTATATTATATTACCAAAAATATTTGGGATCCTTAATAAAACTCAAATAAAGTAACCCAAGGTGTAAAAAAAAAGATTTACACCCGTGCGAAGCCGGGGTGCGTTGCTAGTTTACTAATAAAAATATCGAATCAAACTTTCAGGAGCCGAAAATATAATAAAATGCGCAAGTGAAGGCGAGATCCACAACTTCTGGGCGCCAGGCTTCCAGTGCATGGTGTGCGTGTGCCTGCCAACGTACGGCAGGCTGAGGCCGGTGTGCGTCAGCTGTCAGTCGTGTATGACGCCGCCTGCGCCGACCACTCACAGACCCACCCTCCCTCCACACACTCCACCCCCCACACCGCCACCTCCACCGGAACATGGTGAGAAAGCTATTACATTATTATTTATTATTTAGGAGCATGGATTATTAATTATTATCTATAATATTTTCATTAAATATCCAAAAGTCAAATATCCATGTTGTGCCCACCCCAGTATGAGTTGGGAACTCAGTTCTTGAAGCTGTTGACGCGTACGTCTACCTAGGACAAACAATCGAACTAAGTAACGCAACGGATTATGATGCGGTTTTCACCATCAGTTAGATACATTTTCACGGAATGTTTTTATATATAACTAGCGACCCGCCCCGGCTTCGCACGTAAATTACACCCGTGCGAAGCCGGGTGGGCGGGTCGCTAGTTTGGATATATTTGAGACTCGTTGGGCCAGACCAGGTTGGTGTCAGAGACGACGATCTACGAAGCCGACTCTAGCCGATCATCTCCGTCTTTAGCTCGATGTGCATTACTTACTGCCAGTTACTGTACCCATATTTTTTATGTTATCTATTACAAAAAATATATATTTTGTCTCATCATCATCATCAGCCAGAAGATGTCCACTGCTGAACATAGGCCCCCCCTTTAACCTCCACACTGAACGACAGCCTGCCTTTTGCATCCACTGGATGCCCGCGACTCTCACTATGTCGTCGGTCCATCTAGTGGGAGGCCTACCTACGCTGCGTCTTCCGGTTCGTGGTCTCCACTCAAGAACCTTTCTTCCCCATCGGTTATCGGTTCTTCGAGCGAAATTTGTCTGCCATCACTAAATTATAAAAAACCTATTTCCTAATTAAATATTATCAGAGCATTTTTTGTGATACATGCCTTTAATACATCCTACACAATTTCATCGATGGACACATCCCGGAGTAAGCAGAGCTAAATGTTCATGGCAAAAGACAGCTCAGGACAGAAAAATGTTACTATACCCTTAGGGGTAAATCCTTAAACGGAGACAGATGACATCTTTTGGTGGTGAATGTATTCTATTATTAATTCGTCCATGTTTTTTTCTAGTGTCGTGCAAGCCTCTGCCAGTGAACGTGCCTTTCCCAAGTCCCATAGACCCGTGCAAGGTGTGCGTCTGCACTGAGACTCTCAACCAGTGGGGCAAAATGGACGTCATCATCCAATGTCAACATAACCCTCAATGTGGTAAGATTTCCTTTCTGATCAGTTAATTTTGTTGTAACTATTCATTCAACATTTAAGAACGTAGCTCTTGTCGGTGGAGTAACTTCCAAGCTTGACGGTCTTCTGCCAGAGTTTCCACCTCCCTGTACGACGTGACATCTGCCTTCTCTTTTATTTGGTCTAAGAATGCTCTTCTTGGTGTTCCCGGTCCTCTCTTTCCTTCTATATTCCCTCTATGATGGTTTTCATTAATTTGTCATGTCGTGCAAAGTAGCCAAACATCTTTCCCCTTCTCGTAACTATAAGTACCATTTTTAATTGAATATCGGGTTATATAAGGGTGATTGTCTAGTTGGATATTTTGCCATAGGAAAATATGTCGTTAATACAAATTGTCAAATTGTTTTCAGTAAAATTCTAAAATAATTCAATGCACCTCGCCTTATACAATCATATTTTGTTTTATTATAAAAGAACTATCTTGGTATTAATGTTTCTTTATCTTTGTTACAGTCTTACCCACCACACGTGAGTTTATCAGCATAATTCAAACGTATTATACTTAAATACATATAGCTCACTAAATTTGCAAGATATCTTATTAACTTGTTTTATTATTATTTTCAGCGCATACGCCTGTCTCAACCCCGGTACCATGTGAGTGTTTTTCTATTATAAATGGATTTTTGTAGGTACACTCGCTGTAAGTGGTGTTTAACACTCTTTAGAAACTTTGTAAGCAAGAGTCAAAATAAACCACACCTTGCTTGCAACGTACACTTCAGATAAAAAAATTAGGGCAGCGCGCTTATATACGACAAAGTCAACCGAAACTCTGGGTTCTGCAAATAAGCACTGATAGACTGTTTGCCGACATCGACTTGGACCCGGGTCCAAGTTTACACCGCACTGATGCCTTCTCTGGATTCGTTTAACCGCAAATCAGGAGTCTTTTGGCTACCCAAGTCTAAACACCTCCCTATAGTCGAACCTTACGATGGGGTGGGAATAAAACGATGTATTTTAAGACGTTCTAGGGTTCCTAAGCTTAATGAGTGCATTTCCCCCTCAGTGCCAGTGTGCGACAAGCTCCCTCCTAACGTGCCATTCCCGCACCCGCACGACCCGTGCAAGATATGTCAGTGCATCGTCACCCGGACCCCGTACGGACAGACCGAGCGACAGGTCGTGTGCTATACTAGTCCGGAATGCCGTGAGTTTTATATAATCATATTATTTAGGAGCTAAAATAGGTAGGGTAATAGCCGTGGTAGCCTATTTGGGAGACCGCTAGACTTGAAAGCGTGAGGTTGCGGGTTCAAACCCCAAGCCCGTACCAATAAGCTCTTTGGAGTTTATGTATGGATTTTCATAGCACTGGCTTTTCGGTGAAGGAAAACATCGTGAGGAAACCTGCATACGTACGGAGAAGAAATTCAATGGCGTATGTGAATCCGCCAACCTGCAACTGGGCCAGCGTGGTGGATATGGCCCAATCACCCTTTTGGGGGTAGGCTAAAAAGTCCAGCAGTGGACTGTTAAAAAGGCTGATTATGATGAAAATAGGTACAAGGGAGTAACACCCTATGGTTACCCAGTTCAAGGAGGAAGCAAAAAAGAGTTGGCTTATAAATGTTTCTTATCATCACGGCAATGTGCGACTGTGCAGGATGTAGGACTTGTTAAATCCCGCGTTTTTTTACTTCACAATAGATAATGCGCTCAACCATCATCTCGTAATGTAGCGGTTTTTTATATAGAAAACTGGACATATTTACGATACAATGTGGCACCATCTTTTGTTGCATATGAAATGTACGAGGTAAACGACAGAAGAAAATAAGAAGTAAGACCTGAGTCTTACTTCTTCTTTTCTTCTTACTGTCACCTCCTTGTTTTTCTCCGCAACCCGGTCGATACAGCTTGATGATGTTGAAATAAAAATTTTGGTAACGCCGACCATTTGAAACAATTATTAAAATTTGTACTAAATATTTAACTTCGTTCTAAATAATTATTTAAATAAATATAATAAATAAATTTAAATAATTTACTCTTTCAAATTTAGAACCGACAACGAGTACGCAACCCCCCAGCCCGGATATCACGGATTTGCCACCACCAGGTGAGTTTCAAGTACAAGGAGGTAGCTTATACCTTGGATTAACACTTAGCCTAAAAACCCGTTCCTGCGACAAACCGGATTAGATAAGCTAGACTAAAAAAGAAGTTGTCTGTAAAGTCGGTTTACGGACGATAATTTTACGTGATAACGCTTAAGCCGATCGTGCGTCTCTATCGCTTGTTCCGCGCTCTCGCTTGCACGCGCGGCTCAGGCGGAACGTGACAATTTTCTCGTGCTTGCAGCCAGTGTTCATCGATTTATAAGACGTTATCACGTCAAAAACACCTTCAACGCATTGGACCAAGTAGGTCTCCTCAATTATTCTTATTTTAACAGAAATCTGCGATCGTTATCCTGAAAACGTGATGTTCCCGCATCCGCGCGACCAGTGCCAGGTGTGCAAGTGTTCTGTCAACTCAGGCCTGTTCCTTGACAGGAAGAAGATCACATGCTACATTAGACCTAACTGCTGTGAGTATAGAGTCGAAACCCATACTATCCCAAGTTACCACTACCGTGTGAAATGAAATGCATTCCTTTGATATCCAGTCTCCAGTCTTTGGCAGCCATATTACAAGCTTTGCTTAGTTTGGGGTCAGGTGACCGTGTGTGAAAAAATGTCCCGAATATTTATATTTATTTATATATTATATCCAGTTGGTGATGAATTAACTTTGTTAGCACAGTGATACACGATGTCTTTATCGTCATCATCATCACTAACCAATGGCTGATAATGATGAACGTTACACACACACACATACACATCACCAGCCATTAAACGTACACTGCTGCACAAAAGCCTCCCTCTTAGAAAGGAACAGGACTTAGGATAAACATCATATTTATAAAAAATATTATTGAATCCTCTAATCTTTATAATTTAACTAGTGACCCGCCCCGGCTTCGCATGGGTGTAATACTTGCGAAGCCGGGGCGGGTCACTAGTTATATATATAAACCTTCCGTGAAAAATTATCTAACTGATGGTGAAAACCTGTTGCATGGTTTAGGAGGAGTTAGCGGCCATACAAACAAACAGACGCAGAAAGAGACTTTAATTTATACTATGTAGATAGATATGTAGAAATAGAAATTCCTCGAATTCTAGCAACAAAACAAACAATTCAACAGATTTCACCAAATCCTTGTTTAAGACCTTGATTCTTATTTTGTTAAGCAATTTTAATTTTACAGCTCCGACCCCAAAACCATGGAGTACAACTACCCCGGCGCCATGGACTCCATCTCCAGTGCAAGACAATGGTAAATCAAAGTTTTCACTACTTTCCTAAAAGTTCTAAATTATACATTCAATGTTTTTGAACGGGCGTGTTTGTTTCCTCCAGAACCAAGGGGGTTAGACAAGATCAACTTTCTGTTGAATCTTGTCTAACCCTTTTAATTTTGATTTTTAGATTATCTGTAGGCTTAGCTTGCACGCCGCATAAAAAATCTTGTAATTTTTCTCGAGCTCAAAACATGACAAGGTTACGTTTATTTGTAGGCCTGTCTCCTTTTCGCACAATAAAAAAAGACGACAAATTTAGTCGCGTTGTTCATACCACGTATAAATTTAGTCGCGATGTGTGTATTATGCATAATATGCATATAAAATATGTTATGTAAGGTAAGTTTAAATATTGTATGACGTTTTCTGGAATGTCACACATAATTTAAAAGACGACAACAAAATTATCGTATTATTGATTCTGAGCCGAAGTAAATATTAAATATGTGGCTCACCTCGAGAATTTCGTCTATTTAACCATAGAGAAATATACTATACTAGAGATTTAACTTAAAAAAATATCTCGTAAACTGGTTCACAAATATCGTAATAATTGGTATACATAAATAAAAATACGAACCGAATTAAGAACAATTAACAGCATTACAATATTGGAGTGTTCAAGTCTAGGGTTAATAGGTTATTACTGGGCAAACGTTCAAATACTGATCAAATACTGATTACATAACAATTAAAAGTTAATGAAAAAAAAAAAAAAAAAAAATTCGAGACATTTTTGCACACACGGTCATCTGACCCCAAACTAAGCAAAGCTTGTGATATGGCTGCCAGAGACTGATATATATACATATATAGGTTTAAATACATACTTAAATAGATATTAACAACCAGATATAGTACAAACACAAATGTTCATCACACAAATGTATGTCCTAGGTGGGAATCGAACCCACGCCCTCAAGCTCAGAAGGCAGGTTCACTACCAACTCGACCAACGGGCTATCAAATTAAGGATATGACCAACAAGTGTATCGTTACAGAAGAGCTGTGTGAGCGGTATCCTCTCGACGTATACTTCGCGGACCCGTTAGATCCTTGCAGAGTGTGCAGGTGCCACAAGGACCTGTTCCAGAAGAAGTCACAGATCACCTGCGTACTGAGACCTGAATGTGGTACGCTCGCTTCATCCAATATTCTTATGTAAAGTCACTCGCGACACCATCGTCTCGCACGCGTATCTATTCTAAACGCCAGTGCTTTGAGCATCCAGTGACTTGCGTTTCTTCGGATATAATCAACCCAGCATTTCGGTGGACGGCCTGGTGGTCTGGTGTTTGCCCATGGTCTCCACTCAAGGATGCGTCTCGTCCAACGTAACTGTCCATCCAAGCTATATGGCCAGCCCAACTCCATTTTCTTCCTCGCCTCTTTAGCCACGTTTTTCGCCAAAATAATCATCATAAATATTTTTATAGTGTAAGTGACATTTCGTATTTTAATACAAAGTAAAAAAATATCCATATTTATATTAATTTGTGTGTATGTATGTATGTTTCTTATGGACTCAAAAACGGCTGGGACGATTTATACGAGACTTTCAGTGACAGATAAATAATGTTATAAGGAGTAATCCGCGTGAAACGGCGGGGCTCAGTTAGTTCATCATCATCATAATTTCAGCCATAGGACGTCCACTGCTGGACATAGGCCTCCCCCATCGATCTACAAAAGGGCCGGTTGGAAGCGGTCTGCATTCAGCGTTTCCCTGCGGTCTCTTTTAAGTCGTCTGTCCAACTTGTGCCAAAATAATAATTGGAACTAAATGGTAGGTATATTAATTTTATTTTAAATTTATTTTCAGCATTAACTCCAAGGCCGCCACCGACCACAACGCTTGAACCTGAACCAGAAATCGGTGAGTTAGGATAACTATAAAAAACCATAAAACCAAACCAAACCAAACCATATTGACATTTTATGATTCGAGAAGTTTCCAAAATGGTGGAAATCGCGCACTGTGCGTTTCACACGATCCTTCTTGCCTCATACCTGCAAAATGTGGAATGAGCTACCTTCTTCGGTGTTTCCGAGAAGTTACAACATGGGGTTCTTCAAAAGGCGAGTTAATCGAGTTCTAAAGGGTCGGCAACGTATTTGTGATGCCTCGGGTGTTACAAGTATCCATAGGCGACGGTGACTGCTTTCCATCAGGCAGCCCGTCTGCTTGTTTGCCACCTAGGGCATGAAAAAAAAAAAAAAAATGTTTCTCTTTAAGCGCATTATATGACCTAAAATTACCAAATAAAAAATTGTTAATTTATCAGCAAGTACGCTTGTAAGTATTACCGTTTTACATTAGAGCCAATACAAAAATACATAAAAAATACGTTTTTTCGTTTTTACTTTTTGACTTTTTTATTAGCTAGTCAATCTGCCGTACCATTATATATTATGTAAAAAAATCAACTGGCTATATATTACGGTTCGAAAGATACAGCCGTTTAAAGGTAGGACAGACGGATGGACAGACAGACAGACATCGTAGTCTTGGCAATAGGGTCACCGCTTTATGGTTGATATTTATTTATTTATTTATTTATTTTTTATTTTATATTCCGAGAATCCGTACGAAGCGCTTTGATATCACATTTATTATGCGCTGCTAGTCTGTGGAATGCGCTGCCTGAATGGGTGTTCCCCGATGGTTACAATCTGGGTGTCTTCAAATCACGAGTGAATCGGTTCCTTCTAGGCAAGCGTGCTCTAACGTAGCATCGCTTAACATCAGGCGTGATGGTGGTCAAACGCATATTATTTATTAAAAAAAATATTTAAAAAGGGTCCCGTTTTTACCCTTTGGGTACGGAACCCTATAAAATGTTATAGGCAGGCTTTACTCTACTGCTATTGCAGATTTCTTAGAGCTTCTTTTACTTGTACAGTTTCGTGCGCACCACTGCCTGTTGGCAAACCCTTCCAGAGTCCGGTGAACCCGTGTCACATCTGCACGTGCACGGAACAAGTGGACTTGTTCGGCAGACACGACGTGCAAATTGAGTGCAAAGATAACCCACAATGCAGTAAGTCACAAATTACTCCTACACATAACTAAACACAGGGGGCTTACGGACAACAGCTAATTGCGGCACCTAATCCGCTCAGTTGGAAAATCACGCGACCGCAAACCGTATCTGGGGGCGATAAGGTTCACGTTCGCGGTATTTTCCAACTGAGCGGATTAGGTGCCGCAATTAGCTGTTGTCCGTAAGGCCCCAGGTTAGACTAAATAGACCAGGGTAGATAATTTTTGAAAACAATAAAAATTATAGTAGGGTGACTCTTATTGGAAAGGAAAGAGAATTACAAAAATGAATGGAATAATAATTTACGAGTGATCTGAGGTCAGGATGTGGAAGGGGGGGGGGGGTGTTCAGGGTAAAAAGCGGTTTATCTAGATTTCCTGCAAAACTACAAGTCCTATGAAAAAAAGTTGAACGGCAAAGTTGTAGGTAATATAAAGATCTGCAACTATTATTTACACACTTTTTTTACATAACCCCAAAACTTATGTAACAATCCGTTTTTTACCTTTAACCCCTCCCCTTCCCGACCTCAGATCACCCGTAAATTATTTTTCCTTTCATTTTCGTTATATTCTCTTCCTTTTCCAATGGGTTTCATCCTACAATTTTTTTTTCCACTTTTTTACCATTTTTAAGGGCTTCAGTCCTGGGGCTTAGCACTTTTAGACCTGGGGCCTTACGGACAACAGCTAATTGCGGCACCTAATCCGCTCAGTTGGAAAATCACGCGAACGTGAACCTTATCGCGCCCAGATACGGTTTGCGGACGCGTGATTTTCCAACTGAGCGGATTAGGTGCCGCAATTAGCTGTTGTCCGTAAGGCCCCAGGTCTAAAAGTGCTAAGCAGATTTTTCAAAATTACAAATCTGCATTTATAAATTGTCTAATGTAAGATTACAGTTATAGTCAGTTGTCTTAACTAAATAATGTTAAATTCTTGTTTCGGTGACCGGTAAGTGTGTTTTTGTTCCCAGTTGTACCGCCATACGAGCCTGCTATACGTAAGTAGCATTTGCAATATTATTGTTATACCAATCAATAAGGCTTAAATTTAAATATATTTCAATTAATTTTAATTTATTATTATCTTTTTTAGCATCAATCATCGTAAAGCCAATACGCTGTAAGTATTAGAATAATATATATTCATCATCATCATCCAGGAGACGTCCACTGCTGAACATAGGCCTCTCCCTTTAACCTCCACACTGAAAGACAACCTGCCTTTTGCATCCACTGGATGCCAGCGACTCTCACAATGTCGTCGGTCCATCTAGAGGCAGGCCTACTTACGCTGCGTCTTCCAGTCCGTGATCTCCACTCAAGAACCCTTCTTCCCCATCGGTTATATTATCGGTTCCTCGAGCAATGTGTCCTGCCCATTGCCACTTCAACTTGCAAATTTTAACAGTTATGTCGATGACTCTGGTTCTTTGGCGAATATCCATGTTTCGGATTCTATCGCGCAAAGAAACTGCATATATATTCCTGCATATATATTGAAGAATATATATTGCTAAAATTAAATTCACACGTATTTCTTACTCCTTTCTGAAAAACCCCATGTCAACTTTTGGTAGAATGGTTGTATTGAAAATATTTATGCTCCGTTACATTAAGCAGATTAAAAAATGTATTTTGTTGTTGTTCCTAGGGCCAGCTTGTAAGAACTTCCCGCAACATGTGTCATTCCCGCACCCACGTGACCCGTGCCAGCGCTGCAAGTGCTCGGTACAGCAGGACCGGTACGGGTTACCAGTGGACTACATCGGTTGCTCCTCCATACCTGAATGCGGTATGAAACTACTTAATTATATTAATATCCTTTCATTAACAGCCTATTATCCGAGTCGCGTAGGCAACAAAACGCTCCCTCAGCCCCCGCCAAGTTATAGCGACGATGTATTTTGTCACGCAAGAGTTAGGACGCCCGCGGGGAGAGTGCAACGACAAAAACGAACATAGGTCCGACCTCGATGACGCCTGGCGCGGCACTGAACGCGGCGCGTGCGCGTGCAAATTCTCACGAACTTTTTACGCTATTAATTTCACTACAAAACGAAACTATTCACTGTCAAAAATCTATCTAAATTTAATTTTTTTGAATAGGATTGCCTTTCAGTACATGCAATTTCCAGGTTGTTACGAGCTTTCATTAGAACATAAAAAGAAAACAATATACTAAATCGACTTTGTTTCAGATTTTTTTTTGATCGAGGAAAGTTTATTATATCGTATTTTGAACCAAATCATAAACTCAAACACAGATGTATCTGTGACATGTATTTTTTTCCAGCTCAAACATTGTAATTTAACTGAATAAAATTGATTTAACACCGTCAAATTTGGTATAAAAGGCCGTTAATATCTGAAGTAGTTCAAGCTACTTTTGTATAGAACGCAATAATTCATTTGCATAAAAAATAAGACTTAACTAACTTCTATATTAGGTTAGCTTTAAAAGTAAATAACCCGACAACATCATTTTATAAGATTTTATTTTTTTGTTAATTCATATTATCGAATAAAAAGTGTAAAAACTCAGTCGACGGACGGACACACAGTCAGATTGGCAGATCCCTGAATGCAACTTTTATACATCGTCACCTTAGAGAGAAAACCTCGGGAATGCAATTTTGGTCATTTCCTTATTAATACATGCTTTGCGAGATTTTCTTCCCAGAAATGTATTAATAAGGAAATGACCAAAATTGCATTCCCGAGGTTTTCTCTCTAAGGTAACGATATATACACAAATTTTCACCGCTTTCTAGGTAGTAAATAAATTTTTACATTGTTTTTTATCAGTTCTACCACCAACTACGGAATATCCTGTTACAAGTAAGTACCTACATATAACAAAAAACTGTTTTTTTCATCATCTAAAACTCTGTTTTTAATAAATACTTGTAAACCACAGATGAAGTATGTGGAAGATATCCAATAAACACTCCGTTTGACGACCCGAACGACCAGTGTCGGACGTGCACGTGCACGCAAATCGGCAGCGCAGCGCCGGGCGCCCTCCAGCACTCACTGTTCCCGCCGAAATATCAGATACTGTGCCAGATCAAACCAGAATGCTGTAAGTGATTTTATTACAGGTTAAAATTATCAATCTTGAATAATATAATTATGCTAAATTTATAACTATGTTTATGTAAAAAATAATAATGTTATGTTTATATAAAAAAAATATACGTACTGTACAAAAATAAAAAATTTAATGTAATAGGCAATTACTAATTACCTATAGTTCTATGGCGCTTTGGACGATTCGCAACACGCAATCGAACCCTAGTTTTACGCTGTCAGATACATACAAAAAAACTGATACGGTATTATTAAGTTGCTTGTAATGTTTGCAATCTTTAAGTACCTTTATTAACTAAACAAAATACAAGCTAAACTAAAACTACAAATACAGTTAGACTGCCCATAGACCGTTGAAGGTCTAAAGACAATCCAAATGCTCAAGCCTATTACCTTAGTAAAAACATGTATTTTCTCACCTAAAAGAATTACTGTTATTCTTAGAGAAAATAAAATCTTAAACCATATTATATAAAAAAACTAACATTTGTACGCTGTAACAGGCAAGGACATGAGATACGTCTCCATTATTACGACCATGTATGCTACTTTATATGTATCTGTACCTACTATGTTCTGACAAACAAATATTTTGACAATGAATTTGAGTTTGTGTGAATAAAATTAAACGTCAATTTTTCAGTGCCACCACCAACAACGGAACACCCTGCTCCAAGTGAGTACATAAAATCTGAAATATTATGACGTGAATTTTAATTTCCCTCAAAACAATGAACAGTCCAAAAACATAAACATTTGATAACCACAGATGAAGTATGCGGAAGATATCCAATAAACACTCCGTTTGACGACCCGAACGACCAGTGTCGGACGTGCACGTGTACGTACAAGCTGCCTGGCAGCGCAGCGCCGGGTACTCTCCAGCACTCACTGTACCCACCGCAACTGCAGATACTGTGCCAGATCAAACCTGAATGCTGTGAGTGATCTTCTTGGCTAAACAACACAGTCGATCTATTAATTTTAACTGATTTATTCAACGATTATCAATCATTCATTCGAGTAATATATTATTATGCTATTTTTTTTACCATGTTTGTGTGAATAAAATTAAATGTCAATTTTTTCAGTGCCTCTACCGACAACGGAACGCCCTGCCCGACGTGAGTACAGGGTGTAAGGGGAATACTCTCGAAGCCAAAAGAAGGTAATTGTACTCATCATTATGAACCACTTTTAGTATCGGACCAACCCCGAAATCGCGAAAAAAAAAACCAATCAATCAATGACCGTTTTCTATAGAACAGCTGATATTTTTTTCGCGATTTTGGGGCTGGTCCCATAGTAAAAGTTGTTCATAATGATAAGTACAATTACCTTCTTTTGGCTTCGAGAGTGTTCCCCTTACAACCCGTATAAAACCTGAAATATAATGACGTGTTTTTTTAAAAATAATATAGGCTTGCGTTTGACTACCGTCACGCCTGATGTTAAGCGATGATGCGGTCTACGATGGAGCACGCTAGCCTAATTTCCCTCAAAACAAAGAACAGTCCAAAAACATAAAATTTGATAAACACAGATGAAGTATGCGGAAGATATCCAATAAACACTCCGTTTGACGACCCGAACGACCAGTGTCGGACGTGCACGTGCACGTACAAGCTGCCTGGCAGCGCAGCGCCGGGCACTCTCCAGCACTCACTGTACCCACCGCAACTGCAGATACTGTGCCAGATCAAACCTGAATGCTGTGAGTAGCTTTTTAATTACTAGCATCTTCAAGGATTGACATAATATAGACATTAACCCACTATTTACAGATCTAATAAATCCAGATGAGTCGCTGGCATCCAGTGGATTGGAGATTAAAGGCCTATGTTCAGCAGTGGACGTCTTCTGACTGATGATGATGATGATGGTGATGATGATGATGAACAAACCGATAGTGGAATCAAGCAACTTACGATAAAAGCAAAATGTTCATAGAGATTTCAGTAATACCTAACCCGTTGAGTACTCTTTTGATAAATAGAGTAGTTTTACTGTAAATGTACCCTCCACAACTCATCTACCAATGTTAGGCCTCATAGGTTAGGGAGATTAGACAATACCTATTTGCAGTTAGCGTTAACGCCTGCGGAAAGATGAAATTGTATGAAAATGACATTAGCTTGAGATAACATCTCTCAAGCTAATGTCATTGTCAATGTCATTTTCATATAATTTCATCTTTCCGCAGGCGTTAACGCTAACAGCAAATGGGTCGTCTAACCAAACTGGACTAACAAAAAATTACGTCATGACGTCATGATGTTTGACGAAGGTCAAAAAATAAGTATTATTATATTCACTATTTCACAAAAAAAAGCTTTGATCAAGTTGAATAAAGCTTTTTTTTGTTCTGTCTGTTGCAATATATTAAGAAAAGTCGAATGAAAAACGTAAATTCTGACCACTTTAACTGGTGTATTTAATTTTTTTTAATTTTAAATTGTAATAACCGGTGGACAATTATACTGATTTAAAATACATGGACCAATACTATAAATGGTTACAGAGGTACATTGTTTTCAGTGCCAACGGAAGAACCTGAACCAAGTGAGTCTAGTTTTAAAAAGAATTAGTGAAAGTCTGTTTTTGTTTATTTTTAGTCAAAAAATATGTAAATACAAATGACTATCTGTATCTCTGACTCACTACTTGTTGCGTCTTCACATTGATTTAATATTGACTTTTGACTGAATTGACTCTAATATTGACAAAAAAAATCGTGCAGAAGTTAAGGGACCATCCAAAGGACAGATATAGAATAGTAATTTTTAAACTTTCGCGACTTGAACACATAATACGTGATAAGTCCCGATAAAAAATTAAAACGGATATAGGATAATTACTTTTTTAAAGTTATATGATTATTTACGGGATATTTACCGTGGTAAGGTTGTGGAATGAGCTCCCAATATTTCGGCGCAGTTACATGCACCATGTTCACGGGAAGACTGTATGAAGTGTCTTCCCGTGAACATGGTGCATGTAACTGCGCCGAAATATCGGGAGCTCATTCCACAACCTTACCACGGTAAATATCCCGTTAATAATCATATAAGTTTAGTGAACAACCGTGATAGTTTAAAACAGTGTTAATTACTTTTTTGTGCCAAAAAAATGCAAGAAATCTGGAAGTTCTTTCATCCCTTTATTTCTTATTTCGAGATTATAATATAGTACATTTTAAAAAACGACTAAGCTTATACCTACATGTACAAAATTAAACTAAAAGTCGAAAAATTAACAGTTAAAACAGATTGAAAGTCCTTATCAAAACTTTTTGTTTTTATTGATTTTTCCAAAAAGTGCTAAATCAATTTCGATAAAATGTATATGGGATTACTTTGAAGTATGAACTACCAAACACAAAAACAATTATCAAAATTATTTCATAAAAGGCGGAGTAATCGCGTAATAAACATAGTCGACTTGAGAACCTCCTTCTTTTTTGAAGTCGGTTAAAAAGTGAAGAATACAGCTAGATTTAAGGAAGAACTATGAATGGTTTGCAAGTCTATTATTTTTTCCGACAGATTCGATTTGTGATTATCATCAAATAGACGTGCCATTCGATGATCCGCTGGAGCCCTGCCGCTCCTGCGTATGCTACTTGGGCTCCGGCGCGGCCCCGGGCCCCTCGCTCATGCATGTCTTGCAGACCAAACTGTACAAGTGTGTCCTGAAACCTGAATGTTGTGAGTACGAGCTGGAAGACAACACAAGAACAGCACATCCGCAAAATTAAATAAATAGCGACTTTTGCTACTACACAATAAAGTGCATTTCAGGACGTGCAAGCGTTAACTACCTACGTTAACTACCTACAGCTAGAAGTTGCCTCTCTATGTATCGCGTAACTCTTGTCGCGTTATGTCTATCGCGCGGCAAGTCCGACAAGTCGGCTATATGTAGCTTCATACCTACAGTGCGGAGTGCGCCGCCTGATACGAGTAGGAAAACATTTTCATACAATGACGTTGGAAGTGATGACTTTATCGTGAAGTCGACGGCCCTCGAGGTCAACATTTTATCATGTGTGTGTAGTGAAGTTGGTGTGGCATGTACGACTGTATGTAATTACATATATTAGTTTGGAAATATAATTTTAATGATAAAATCATACAATATTTTTCAGTACCAACGCCACCGCCAGTAACGGAAGAACCGGAACCATGTGAGTCAGTTTCTAATATATGGTTTAACTAGTTAGCAATAAGCTAAGCTAACCAAACATTTTACGAATATACGTTCAAGTCAAGAAATAACATGAGCTTGTACTCTATACTAATACTAATTCACTGACGGGAAGCTACACTATCCCCGGGTGACATAGATTATATTATATTTTCAAAAAAATTAGGGATCCTTACTAAAACTTCAATAATGTAACCCAAGGTGTAAAAAATAAGACTTACACCCGTGCGAAGCCGGGGTGCGTTGCTAGTCTATACTAATATAATAATATTATAAAGAGGAAAGATTTGATTGTTTGTTTGTTTGCATTGAATAGGCTCCGAAACTACTGAACCGATTTAAAAAAAAATTTTCACTGACGGGAAGCTACACTATCCGCGGGTGATATCTCTACACAGTATAAATTGAAGTCGCTTTTCGCGTCTGTCTGTCTGTCTGTCTGTCTGTATGTCTGTATGGCCGCTAACTCCTAAACCACGCAACGGAATTTGATGCGGTTTATACCATCAGTTAGATACATTTTCAAGGAAGGTTTGTATATATAACTAGCGACCCACCCCGTCTTCGCACGTAAATTACACCCGTGCGCAGCCGGGCGGGCGGGTCGCTAGTAGGATATAATCTATACCCGTGCGAAGCTGGGGCGGACCGCTAGTATTATATAAAAATTATTGGTATGATTAATCATTGTTTTTTTATAGTAATCCAGATCTATCTGTACGACGAAAATATTAATTTACGTATGTTTATCTGTATTTTCTAGTTTTTTTTTAATTTCAACAGATTCCTTCTGTCAAAACTATCCCGTGGAGGTACCGTTCACGGACCCCCGCGACCCGTGTCGCTCGTGCGTGTGCTACAGAGCCGCCGGAGCTCCCTCGGGCGCCGCGCCGGCCGAGCTGCTCGGAAGCGCATCACCTGTCATGCTGTTCAGGTGCACCTTGAAGCCCGAATGCCGTAAGTGGATGTCTCGCTACAGCTTAAAAAATCGACATCGTTTTATAGTTGATATTCCGAGAAACCGTACGAAGCGCTATGATTCCACATTTATATTATAACTATATCACATTATTTAATATTGCACGCCCCACCTTCTACCTCCTGTATAAATCCTCTCCATCCTAAGGTTGCCTGGAAGAGATCGCTCTTAGCGACTAGGCCGCCGATTGTTGCACTAGTTTTTAAGCTGTTTTATCATGTGTACGAAATGTGTGGTGTGAACAATAAAGAGTTTATCTATCTATCTATTTATTGTGCGAACTGCTAGTCTGTGGAATTCGCTGCCTGAATGGGTTTTCCCCGTTAGTTACAATCTGGGTGTCTTCAAGTCGAGAGTGAATCGGTTTCTTCTAGGCAAGCGTGCTCCATCGTAGACCGCATCGTCGCTTAACATCAGGCGAGATGGCGGTCAAGCGCAAGCCTATCTACTATTAAAAAAAAAGCTTGTTGACCGCGCGAAGAGAGATCTCAGATTCTAATGGGACAAATCAGCATTTCTTTGCATGGTTTGGTCGACGATAACTTGCGTATCATTGATCCAATCTTCACGAAACTTTGTAGGCAAGTAGTTCATTCCAATACAATAAAAAAAATACGAAGCGCTTTGATTCCACTTTTATTGTGTGCACTGCTAGTCTGTGGAATGCGCTGCCTTAATGGGTGTTTCCCGATAGTTGCAATCTGGGTGTCTTCAAAACACGAGCGAATAGGCTTCTTCTAGACAAGCGTGCTCCATCGTAGACCGCAACAGGCGAGCGGTCAAATGCAAGCCTATGATTGAGTAGAAATAAAAGGAATATTCTCCCACTAGATGGACCGACGACATTGTGAGAGTCGCGGGCATCCAGTGGATGCAAAAGGCAGGCTGTCGTTCAGTGTGGAGGTTAAAGGGGGAGGCCTATGTTCAGCAGTGGACGTCTTCTGGCTGATGATGATGATGAAAAGGAATATTTATTGGTCCCGAGGTCACAGTTCAAGAAGAACTACTAGTTTAAAGTAATTTTTGTTAAAATAATTTACAAAGCGAAATATTAGATACCATTACATAAAAAATACGGTGACCGTTCACAAAAAAGGCAATTGGCACTTTTTTAAATATTTTTTCGTTTGTAAAAAGAAAAATATCTTGTTTTCTAGATCGACCAACATCAGAGCCAATAACAATTTCTACTCCTACAGATGGTGAGCAGTTATATTTTTTTAATTAATAACCATATAAGACAAAAATACAAATTTGGCAAATTCATGTTCATAAAATAATGTTGGAATTTTACTTTTTCAGTTTCATGCAAGCCCATGCCTAAGGGGATACCATTCCAAAGTCCACTGAACCCGTGCCAGATCTGCACTTGTACTGAAACCGTCGACGTTTACGGAAGACCTGATGTCGTTTTCAAGTGTCAAACGAACCCTCAGTGCGGTAAGATTACTGCTTATTTTTAGGTTATAATATCAAAACACAAGTAAACGCATACCCGATTTGAAAGGACGCATAAAATATTAATGTATTGTGGTACATACTATGTTTTGTATGAAAAAAAAAAAAAACATTCTAATATTATATGATTATTTACGGGATATTTACCGTGGTAAGGTTGTGGAATGAGCTCCTGTGTCTTCCCGTGAACATGGTGCATGTAACTGCGCCGAAATATCGGGAGCTCATTCCACAACCTTACCACGGTAAATATCCCGTAAATAATCATATAACTTTAATGAACAATCGTGATAGTTTAAACCATAATAATGTTTTCGTTTCAGTTATTCCACTCGACGTGACAACAGTGCGTAAGTATAAACAGTTTAATAATTTGGGTTAACATTATAATTTAACGCTACTTTCACTTTAACATAGTTCCCAGTATTGTTTAACTCTGATTCAGGGTTCTACTAAAACCTCACAGATCATCCTTATTTCAAAGTTGACAGTAGCTCTAAACATTATAAGTACAGACCTCGATCAGCACGTTAAAGATATAATTAAGTATTCAAAGTATACGTAAATGCATTAAAACTTTAATAAAGCCCTGGTTTTTGATAAAATTTAAATCACATAGTTACGATTAATATTCTATTACAGCTCCAGATTCGCATACCAGTCCAGTACCTTGTAAGTACCCTTAAAATTTTGTTTAATAATTGACTGGGATGACGAATATTTCAGTACTTTTATTTTACTACTAGCAGTCCGCCCCTGCTTCGCACGGGTATAGATTATATTAAGGATCCCAAATATTTTTGAAATATAATATAGCCTATGTCACCCGGGGATAGTGTAGCTTCCCGTCAGTGAAAGAATTTTTCAAATCGGTTCAGTAGTTTCGGAGCCTATTCAATGCAAACAAACAATCAAATCTTTCCTCTTTATAATATTACTAGCGGTCCGCCCCAGCTTCGCACGGGTATAGATTATAGCCTATGTCACCCGGGGATAGTGTAGCTTCCCGTCAGTGAAATAATTTTTCAAATCGGTTCAGTAGTTTCGGAGCATATTCAATGCAAACAAACAATCAAATCTTTCCTTTTTATAATATTAGTATAGATTGAACTGACGTGGTTTTCACACATTTTATTTATTTTAGTCATCATCCTGGGGATTATGGTAACAGCCTTCTCTAATGAAGAGGCATTTGTTCAGTAGTGGACTAATAGCTAATGATGATGAAGTATTTTTAGTTGCAAAGGCCTCTCGATTTTTTGTTTCGGCCTCTACTAAGACCAATCAAATGTCTTGACTTACATACAGTTACGGACTAAAATATGATCAAAATAATTGTGATGAAAAACTCTGTTTGAATGGGTGTTCCTTGGGTGTTCCCCAATAGTCACAAACACAAGCCAAGTTTTACTCGTTCATGTAATGTTGGCTCGAATCGACTAAAGGAGCGAGAGAGATATTTAACAAAATCTGAAGCCGCTACATTCAATAAAAAATATACATAGATATATTTAATACAGCAACTGAATTTTGTACAGATCTTATTAGTTAAAAATCCCAGTTTTCGGTGCTTTTTTCGTCAAAAAATGTAATAGGACCTTTAATAACAATTTTTTATAAGATCTTAAAAAAAAACTAATTTCTAATGTTTCTCGTGTAAAATCCGCAGTGCCAGCGTGCGCTCAGTTCCCCACCAACGTAGTGTTCCCCCACCCGCGCGACCCGTGCAAGCTGTGCAAGTGTACCGTGCAGAGAACACCGTGGGGCAAACCAGAACAGCACATCAACTGCTTCACCAACCCCGACTGTGGTGGGTATTATGACTACGAACTTGTGTTAACATAAATGGTTTTTTTTTTTTTTTTTTTTTATTAGTGGCATTATGGCCCTACAGCTTTACCGGACTAGTTAGCGAACGCAGAGTGCGTTCGGCATAACTTAATGGTTTAAGTTTTGGGCGACTAGCTCAAGGGCACTTCGAATGTACGAACCTCGGTTTGGGCCGTCGGGAGTGGGAATCAGACTTGTCCAGGCACCCCAGAGGGTGTGTGCCCCGAAGCCCTAGCAGTTTGTTGAACTGATTGATAATTTGGAGAGAATCAAACCGATCTTATTTGGAGAGAATCGAACTGATCTAATGGCAAACAAGCTACGGGCCACCCTATCTAGAGTAGACATGCATTTGTTTTTACGTGTTAGTGTTTTTTTTTACATGTAAACTGTTTTGTTTTTTGCCAGGATTAGAGCCAACTACACTAGAACCACCAGTACCGTGTAAGTTTTTTCTAAATTAAAATAATTAAAATGACGGAAGCCCTAATGTATGACGGACTTTAGACTGACGTGGCGCAAACATCTTATTTTCGTAGAGGGAGAAATACTTAGTCTTAGCTTATTTTATCTTTAATCCCCAATCTCTAAGAATAAAAGAGACAATATCAGTCCTAGTGAATTTATTGACCTTTCTAAGTGTCAAGTTACTAATAATTTGTTGTTTATTAGCTACACCAAGGCTATATACCTCACGATTTCAATCTATTGTTTTCATGTGACACATTGCAAATTATACTACATCATTGCTAAATTTCGTTATGATCGGTTCAGCTGATTTGTCTTGAAAAGGAAACAAACACAAAAAGACAGAAGAACAGAGAGGTAGAGTTTCAATCTGATATCAGTGCGAAATGTGGACATAGATTTTTAGTTTAATAGCTATATCAAATAGTTAAATAGACAATGTTTCGACAGCGATATGTGACTTTCAACCTCCAAACGTACCATTTGTTCTGCCGACCGACCCGTGCCAGAGCTGCAGATGCATTGTCGAGAGAACTATCTACGGGGAGATAAAGAAGCTCATCTGTTCCGTGAATCCCGCGTGCTGTAAGTTTTTATTTTTCAAACATGATTGAACATTATTAAGGCCATTGTAAAACAAGTGCAAAAACATATTTTTTACCACCAAGTAGACGTATGTCACGGAGTTTTGTACGACGAGCTTTTTTAGTCATCGGCTGAAGCCACAAAGAAAAATTTAAGAGCTGCTTTACTTACCTTACTGCCCTTAGAAAGTTATATGATTATTTACGGGATATTTACCGTGGTAAGGTTGTGGAATGAGCTCCCGATATTTCGGCGCAGTTACAACCGTGGTAGTTTAAAACAATGCCCTTAGAAAGCCCCATTTTTTGAGTAAATGTATTAAAATGGTGATATTTAAAGCTATATGATATTGATTGTAAAATAAAACCAGTAATTAATAGATATTCTGCAAATTTAATTGTTCATAATTTAATTGTACGTTTTAAATCCTGAAAATATTTTAACACCTTTTAACGATTTTTATCCACAGCTGATACGCGCACGACTCCTGGTAAGTGCTGGTTTTAAACCTTATTTGACGGTTATAATAATCAATGAGGTTTAACCAATAGAGATGTCATACTCAATAAAAAACCACTAAAAACTTGGTGATAATTTACTACAGCTACCTAACATAGGACCTAATGTCACAGCCTTTTACAGCCGTCCCAATATAAGTATTTAACTTTCTAAAAACACAACATAGCATTTTTGATTATTTTTCATACTCTAAAATCGCCACGTATGCGTCGTTGCCAGACACAGGATAGACTGAGTTCACTCAAGCTGATTAACTTGTGTCAGTATCGCCGCACAGACTTCAGTAAAACATAAAATAAATAAACATAAAATAAAATAAAATAAAAATAAAATATTTACATCAGTTTATATATAACATCATTGAATATAATACTGTATAATTTATAATAAACCATACCTTCGAAGTTGCAACTAGCTCCTTTCGACATGAATATCAATACAATTACTGATAGCAAAGTTTGACGCTTACCTGAAACAATAAATGTTAGTTTAAATATAGAGTATTTTAGACATCATACAATTACTTAAACAACAAACGTATAGTTCAAAAATGTAACCCGTTAAGTTTTAATATGTTCACATCAAAATATTAGCTTATCGTAAACAATACTACTAAAGTGATTTAAACAAAATCAAGATTAGTTATTTTGGTAGATCAGAATCAGAATATTGGGCATCTCTTTCACATCTTTTAGCGAGGAAAAGAGAATAGAACGCTGACCATATTCAATTCAATTCAATTCAATTCATTTATGCCAATATTTATAATTTTACATTTTTTAACCTAACATTTTTAACAAGTCTAAAATTAACATTTATAAATAAGTACCTCTCTGTAGGTGTCTCGTAAGCAGCTGTTCTAGGAAGACCTGTGTTATAGCTGCTACGATTCCAACCTCCGGCGTCTGTCCAATGTTTTTTATTTGACTTGTAGGGTAGGATCATAGAAGCAGCGCGTCAATACGGTGTTTAGGTGTGTGGTCCAAGTGCAACAAGCTTACTAGATCTGAACTGTCGTTCAGATTTAGCAAATAATAAAGTAAATTTGGCAACGAATTTGCCGACTGTGCTAATACTTCGAAGTAGAAAGTTTCTTAGCGCGATAGAATCCGGACGTGGATATTCACTAAAGAACCAGAGTCACCGACGTAAGCTACTTGCAAGTTGAAGTGGCAATGGGCAGGCCACATCGCTCGAAGAACCGATAAGGGATAAAGAAGAAAGGTTTTAGAGTGGAGAGACTACGAACCGAAAGATGCAGCGTCAGTAGGCCTTCCACTAGATGGATCTACGACATCGTGAGAGTCGCGGGCATACAGTGGATGCAGATGGCGGGCTGTCGTTAAGTGTGGGAGTTCTTTAGGGAGACCTATGTTCATCATTGGAAGTCTTCTAGCTGATGTTGACGATTATAATTAAAATTCAAAAATGCGACTCGTTTTGGATTTCGTTCGAAATTCAGTCATTTCGCATGATATTTTTGTGCGATTCGTGCCCCGATATAACATAGGAGTGCCCCAGTTCCTTGCTTGTTAAAATAATGAATCATCAGCGCAACTTCCAGAACTAGGAGCGAGTGGATAAACAGTGTTGACAGCTCAGTTATGAATGTATTGTCGTTTCGGCTCACAGCCCCCTGGCCACCTGCGCCCCCCGGCCCGCTGCCCGGCCCCGCCCCGCGTGAGTTATCAGCTTACTAACTTTTAATTATAGACTAGAATGAACCGTGCCGGTGAAATATGGTGCCAACATTTTACCAACTGGATTTTGGAGTAAAACTCAGCCTTATCAAACTAGTGTAAATCGAGTTTTAAAAGTGAGTATACTTAATTAAATTCCAACAGAGAACTAAAGTAACCGACATAGCTCAAAGGAACTGATGGCGGGAATAAACCAAGTTGGGCAATGGGCTGGCCATATCTGTAGAAGTACTGACAACCGTTGGAGTAGACGGGTTCTGGAGTGGAAACCAGCTATCGGCGACCTAGTGGCGACCTGCGGAAAGCGGCCGGTGGCAAGTGTATGCGAAAAGCAGAACATCGTGGCTTGTGGCGTTCTTTAGGAGAGGCCTAAGTCCAGCAGTGGAAGAACATCAAATAGGCTGATGATGACGATGGTAATGAAATTAAACAGTTAGTTGTCCAGATTTGCATCCATGACTTATTCAAATACTTATTATTCAATTTATGGATACAAATTTAAATTAGAAAATGAAACATGTAACTCGATGGTTTGGTGCTCTTTTAAAGAAAATATATAATAGCTTCGATTCTGTCATACCACTCACTAAACTAAACCAATCTGACAGGACTAAAATTATCTGCCTCTCTTTTAATTTTGATATGTGAGAGAAGGATGGCAACAATTTTAAAGCTGTAATTTTTATTTTTATAATTAAAACTTTTTTTTTATTTGCCGTCTTAATCTTACGTGAGTAATTCCCGTGTAATATAAATAAAATCTGTCAAATTTAGTTTCGAGTACATCAGAATCGATGCCATTATTTATCTTAGATTTAATAAGACAACTGAATTACACTTCTATTATTTATCCATCCATGTATCTGATTTATAGATTCAATAATTTTCTAAAATAACAAAACAGCATCTATATGTAAGCTGTATCAGCCTTTTAACAGTCCACTGCTGGACTTTTAGCCTACCCCCGAAAAGGTGATTGGGCCATATCCACCACGCTGGCCCAGTGCGGGTTGGTGGATTCACATACGGCATTGAATTTCTTCTCCGTACGTATGCAGGTTTTCTCACGATGTTTTCCTTCACCGAAAAACCAGTGGTATGAAAAAATGTTTAACTTCATAGAAATGCTTGTAACCTAAGTTTGGGTGTAGACGAGTCCTGCGCTCCGTACATTCCGAGTCAGCCGTTCCAGCATCCGTGGGACGACTGCCAGGTCTGCGCCTGCACAGAAGCTATTTCCTCGGAGCGGATCACCATTGAAGTCAACTGCTACACCAAGCCATCTTGCTGTAAGTGCAAGCTTTTCAAACTTTCGGTTCGCAACTGTTTAGTTCGAGTTAGTTTTTTTTATTTATGTTACACGGGAATTACTCACGTAAGATTAAGCCGGTTACTCCGACTATAGTTTCAACCGCATTAGACGGCCTTTTTCAAGGTGAATGCGCGCGCGCGGCTGCGTCTCGCTTTGCACTACGGGCCGCCGCGCGGCGCGATTCACCTTGAAAAAGGCCGTCTAATGCGGTTGAAACTATAGTCGGAGTAACCGGCCTTATCTTACGTGAGTAATTCCCGTGTAACATAAATAAAATGTGTGAAAACCACGTCAGTTTTAATAATAATATTCGAGTTAGTTGTTTATTAAATGCAAAATTTTCATCATATCTCCAGAAATTCAGTAACGATTGATCTTTGATGTTAGTGGTCGCACACTGTGAAAGTGATCAACGCAGAATATGATTCAACTCTACTACAAAATCTATTAAAAAAAATTACTATTAACAGTTCGGTGTCACTTCAGATTGACAAACAAGGGAGATATAGGTTTGGGTAAAGCAACTTGTAAAGCAAACGGAGCCCTTACTCAGACATTGACATAAACACATACACGCGCATAAACCACCCACTTTAAATTTAAAACTACCTATTAACTACATAATTATAAACTGCTTATACATATTAATATGAAATTACGATGTAATAACGAAAAAGCGGTCTCTCCTAACACAGGAGAGGCCAAACACCTGTATGTTATAAAAATCAGTTAATAAAGAATTTTAAATTTGAATTTGATGGGTGGCGTGCTACGCGCGAACGCATTTAGTCTAAATCAGGGTTGATGCCTTTCGTACTAACCCTGCAGACAACTTTGTCGCCCTTTTTTACATGTGGTCTAATTAATTAGTTTATAACGAATTTGAAAATCGTGTGTGAAAAATAAATAAGTGTGTCGTACTTCCACTTTTTGCGTTAAGCGGCTTAGCAGTATAGTTAAAAAAGGAGGTGAAACACGGCGACATTTGAACATAAAAACGATAATTTTGCTAGGGCTTATCCTTGTTTGTCTGATCTGAGAGAGTCACCCAACATTTTTGACTTAGACAGTTCAAAACTCGGCATCGCACTGTTGTCGTCACTGAGAGAATTAGCTGTAAATATTCCATTTCCATTTAACTGAAAATTTATTTATTTACTTATCAATGTATAGTTATACGATACGTAAATTTATTTCCTTTTATTTTTTATTTAGGTTACGAGCCTCCATTCGAAATTCCTGGATTACCAGGTTCAGGAATACTAGGTTCAGGATCACCAGGTCAGTAAATAATCGTTTATAATGTAAGTACAATATCAATATATTTTTGTTAAATTGAAATTTGAAAACGTGGAATAGGCTTGTATTTGATGTTAAGCGATGATGCGGTCTACGATGCAGCACGCATGCCTAGAAGAAACTGATTCACTCGCAATGTGAAGACACTCTCTAGGAACACCCACTTGCAGCGCATTCCACAGTCTACCTGTTCTTACAATAAAATTGAATTCAAAGCGCTTTGAACGGTTTTTTGGTATATCAACCATGAAGCGGCCTTTTCGCGCCCTCTCTGGCCGTCCGATATAAATATGGGCAGGAGGGATTTCAATCATTCTGATCCAATTCACATTTTACCAGAATTATGTTGTCAAATTGTGTGTTGCTCTACCCTCTTAAAATATTTAAAAAACAATTTCACATTTTGTTTTTACATCCTGACTCCTAACCCTTCATAACCCTGCGACATCACCTGCGATCCCCAAGTCAAGATCACCTCTCTGCAAACGATCACCTAAACCAGAATGGTAGCAATAAACACCACCCGCCCTATGGCACCTCTGAGCCTTATAAACCCCCTTATATAACCCTCTCGTTAAAAACAACAAAACGAATAATGTAAAAATTTACGATCAAACGACACGGGAGTCAGAATTGACAAATGTAATACCCCAGGTGGCGATGGCATACTGAACGTTCTCCTACCTGCAGATCCAATATCTCGGCAATGAGGGTTGGGCAATAAGGGCTGGCAATCAATTGAGAGCGCTGAACAATTCGAGTATTGAGCAATTCAACGGGAAACTAACAACCATTCGAGCTTTGTCTATACATCCTTATACGACGGACGTGACCTTATGTATATGCTCAAAGGACCAGCTGTTGTGATATTGAAAGATATTTATATTTCGTTTATTGCGTATAATATAGGTACACAAGAGATGGAAAAAGTACAGTAAAAGAGCGCCAGAATCGACCTTTCGGTATGCAAAAAAGACCTAAGGAAAAATAAACTAAACAATGAAAAATTATGATCACATTGCATATTATCAAATCAACTTCAGCTACAACTCAGATTTTAATGGCTGTTGTCAAATTATACAAGTCAACTCAAAATACAATTACCTTTACAAGATTTGGTCAGAAATAAATATCAAGTCTAGATTAAGTAGGTAGGTATGTCAAAGTATATTAAAAAAAAATATATTTTATTTATTTATTTAAGACTAGCGGTCCGCCCCAGCTTCGCACGGGTATAGATTATAGCCTATGTCACCCGCGGATAGTGTAGCGTCCCGTCAGTGAAAGAATTTTTCAAATCGGTTCAGTAGTTTCGGAGCCTATTCAATGCAAACAAACAAACAAACAAACAATCAAATCTTTCCTCTTTATAATATTAGTATAGATGATCTTGTTCGTATTCAGTGATACTCACAACAAGCAACAATGAAGGAACACGTACTAGAATAACATCTTTCAATACAGTCCACAGCTGGTAATATCATCGATTCAACTACTGACATAAACTTTACAACATATTTTCATGTTGATTTCCATAATCGCTCAATTATTTGTTCATGTTGAGATTAGTTTGTGATAGTTTTTTGCGTTAGTAGAATTTTATTTACGTACGTCCTATTTGATGAAAAATTTACTTATCTAAGACATAAATCAAAGCCAAAATTTTGACTCGTCCGTCACCTAAACGCTAAGGTTTCCGTGGATGTGTCGCTTAGGGTATAATTATATACAATACTAGCGGTCCGCCCCAGCTTCGCACGGGTATAGATTATAACAGTAAAAGAATTTTTCAAATCGGTTCAGTAGTTTCGAAGCCTATTCAATGCAAACAAACAAACAAACAATCATCAAATCAAATCTTTCCTCTTTATAATATTAGTATAGAAAATCCTTGGTCGCGATGTATTGGTGAGGTTTGACATCTTGACGTGTTTTATTATAAAAATGGGGTCATTCATTCAAAAACTCATCGCAGCTTATGACATTATGTTCGGACTTGTTCAGTTAGTGTGCCATAAAGTTGTTTATGGTTAGGTGCCTGTTTTGTGATGTCTACTCGTATTTAGGTGTTAAATTGTTATGTCACCGTGAAATTTGTGACTGTTTTATTTTGTTGACGTATGAACTCTTTTGTTATTGTTGCGGCAGAGTTAATTTATTTTCATAGATAGAAGATAGTTAAACTCCTTATTGTTTACTGCAGAAATGAATTATACGAGTTGATATCTACATTAACACAGAGTACTTTGTACAGTAAGCCAATTTTGATATGGCGCAAAAATAACTGCGTATTTTTCTACAGATGGCGGAGGTATAGATGTGGACAGCCGACCACTGTTAGATGGAGGCAGCACTAGCTGGACCAATCTTGGATCAGAATATAATAATCAAGCTTTTAACTGGAAACATACAAATGAAAACGGGATCGGAACAGCTGGCGGTAACTTAATTGGACCTTCCGGTGGTACCTTGTACAGACCAGGTAGAGTCCAGGCTTATGATCCAAATGTGATTGATCCTAGCAGTGGAAGCGACTTCAACATTAGAGGAGAAAATTTGGTTGAAAATCAAGGTATTTTTTTTTTCATATTAGTGCAAAAGTATATGAACCTATAAGTAGCTATAAGTTTAACCTATAGATGATACTTTTAGTAATGCAGGTAAATTGATTGCTATTCCAGGGGAAACACAGATTGCATATTCAAATGGCTATTTAATAAGACAACCAGGAAACCTGATTGGCCCTGTAGGTGGAAACTCAATTGGACCATCTGATGGGAACATCGTTGATTATGTCAATGAAAACTGGATCAAATCAGCTGGTAGCAACGTAATTGGACCCACAGGTGGAAATATGATTGGGTCAACTGGTGGCAATGTGATTGGCTCGATGGGTTATAACGTGATTGGATCAACTAGTGGGAACTTGAATGGACCAGCTGACGGCAATTTGATGGGAACAAATACTGGACATTTGTTTGGAACAAATAGTGAAAACTTGTACGGATATTCAGACGGAAACTTAGTTGGATCAAATCTCCAACCATTTCTGAACCCTAATGGAAATGTTTATATACCCCAAAGAGGAAACACACTATTAAGACCAACAGAAGGCGAGTCCGGACATGGTTTATGGAAAAAAACTTACAATTATAATTTGAGACCTGAGGAAGCAGCAGCGGCAGCATCATCTGATGACCTGAGTGAGTAAACTAACCATATTTAATTTTAATTTTCTAACTAGAATTATTTTGTTTATTACCTTACACTTAGGCATTTTAAAGGAAATAGTCGTAATATTCAAATTTATCTAAACATTAGCTTTTATTATTGCAGACAATAACGCTGCAGCATTCAGGGTAGTCCACCAACAATACAGTAATAAGATGAGAACTAAATCAGGTACGTAATACTTTAGCAATACCTACTACTCGCGGTCGTTCAACACAATTTTGAGGCCCAAAAAAAATAAAAAAAAATAAAAATATCTGGGACATTTTTGCACACACGGTCATCTGACCCCAAACTAAGCAAAGCTTGTAATATGGCTGCCTTAAATACATACTTAAATGACATTTTACTTTTTTTTTCTACTGGGCTAGCGCCTTTATTAACTAAACAAAATACAAGCTAAAACTAAAACTACAAATACATACTTAAATAGATATTAACACCCAGACATAGAACAAACACAAATGTTTATCACACAAATGTTTGTCCTAGATGGGAATCGAACCCACGCCCCCAAGCACAGAAGATAGGTTCACTACCAACTGAGCCACCGGGGCAGTCAAAAAAGATTAAAAGTAGCTATTTCTTTTGAAAGTATAAGAAGGTTCACGAGTCCAAGATGACAAATGATGATCCTGTTAGAACTTCAACATTTTTCTCGTTTACTTAAACAAATTGAGAAATTAACAAAACAAGAAGTATAACTTCAAATTCCCGTAGAATTCCAACAAGCGAATCTAAACCTCGACAAGTTAAGGATATAAATTAAAAATAAATTACGCGACCATCTGTGCCCCGCTCATGCAAATCCATTTTAATCAAACTTCAGTAGATCTAAAGCTTTTCTTATTGGATTTTTTCCTTTTAGCTTAGTTGGGAGCCTTGCGCTAGTTAGGGGTAGTTTACTTTGGCACTCGTAAGTTCAAGTTACAAAGTTTTTGGGAGTTAATATTTAAACGGAAGACGGAAATTAATACAGGAATGTTAGACATTGTATCTCATATAAATGTTTACGCGAATTTAAAATACATTTAGAAGAAATAGACCTGACTTACCTTTATATATTTGCAGGTAGACCCAGTGACGACGACTCTGCAGATTACGATGAATCCACATGACATTCATGAATTAAACATGATTTAGCAATAGTTTATGTAAGTCATAGTTTTTTAGGGTTCCGTGCCCAAAACGGATCTTATATCTGTTACTTAAACAATGAAATTAAACAAGGCGCGAATAATTTTACCTCGTTCGTTCTGAAATACAAACAAATTTCTAAAGTTATTTCTACTATTTTATATACGTATTTGATTTATTTGTGTGTTTTATATTTGAAGATAAACTTCTTCTAAGTAACACCCGATTCACTAACGCTATCAATTGAGTTAATAGCATCGCATAACACAATTGACGTCAAAGAAACAAAATAGTAAATATAATACATGATATTTTTTCATTTTCCAGAGTAGTTAAGGCGATTCGAAACAGACAACGAGGCAGTGAACGCGGACTGATGGAACTTCCATAATGAATTAGTAATGTGTGACTTCAAAGCAAGAGGCGCTTCAGAGTGCATCAATAAATGATGAAGCGCTGTATACTGTTGTTTTAATTTTAAATCCTTTAAATATTAAGTAAATGCAAAATTGACGCAAATATACTGAAGCTACGATAGTGGTAGGTATGCAGTAAGATGAAAGAAAGAAGGAAAAAAAAGAAAAAAGAAAGAAGGAAGGATCATACAACTTTAGAAGGAAACCTTGTAACAAAACCAAAGTGATGTGGATGAGTATTTTCTAGGGATTAACTTGTTAGCTACCACAGTTGTAGAAAATATGTCACCAAGCATTTGACGATGTATCAGTTATTAACCCAGTTCGCTATCAACGTGAACACTGATCAGTTGTGGACTGTGGTCAAACGTCTAATCGGTCAGTAACAAAACAAACTGATTTCAAGTTTTATGTTTTATTAGCACAGTTGTCAAAATAAATTGTACACATTGACAAAGGGCACGATCCCAGAAGTCCGTGAAGCTGCACTAAAAACAATAAAAAAACTTGATAACGCAAATTCCACATGCAGTAGGTGTATTGCTGCTTAGATAGTAAGAAAGCTGCAGTGTTAGGGAAACCGAACAAGAAAAATCCGAAAACGCTCTTGATCGGGTATGGAATGCGCTGCCTGAGAGCCTTCGTTTCTTCTAGGCAAGTATGTTCCATCGTAGATCGCATCCCTATTTATTGCATCATAGCTTAACATAAAGCGAAGTGGTGTTCAAACACAAGCTTATTATTTTATTTTATAAAGGTAATATTTGTATTTGCAAAAATGTAGGTGAATGAGACCATGAATATTTCAAAAATAAATTTCCTAATCTTATTGCAAATACGATATTATGTAAATAAACTAAAGAAATAAAATGTTATGCTAAAAATATAACATTACTGCAAACACGCTTAAAGATATAACATTATTGCAGTCACAATATCTAAAATGTAAAATGGCTGCATAGTTTGCTATAAAAATAAATTCAGCCAACGATATAACTCAAGCAAAGCGAACATTTTACGACCAGTACAAAATATGAATTTAGTTCTCAAGAAGTACAACAATGATCATTTTGTTTATTGCTTTGATTATAAAAGGTAAGGCTATTTTATTAAAAAAAACTTTTACACTGGAGATAGAAATGAGCATAAAAATTACCAAAGACATATAGGGAGAGTGAAAAAGAGATGAGTCATAAATATTTCTTAGAAAAGTAGAAACAATTGTAAAAACACACTTTTTGTTCAAATGTCCATGGCATATTAGAAAAGAAAAAGAAAGAAAGAAAAAGTTTATAAACAACAGCATAAAAACAAAAAAAAATAACAACAGCAAAACAACAACAACAAGCAAAAAACAAACTAAACAAAAAAAAACTAATAAAACAAAAGCAAAAACAACAACAAGCATAAAACAAAAAACATAAAAAAAAGCATTAACTTAAGCATTTTTTTTAATTATTATTGTTTTATTAGCTTAAGCATTTTGTTTAAGCATAATAACAGGTCCTACTCATTCAACACCATGTAATTTTTATTTATCAGAAATTGTTTAAGCCTTAATACGAGACTATAGATCTACAAACTATAGTAAAACGTCGATAAAATTATATTTTGAAACAGTAGCATTATAAAGTTAACCAACGGTGTTTATAACTGCTGTCAAATTATCTGGGACAAAATATCTGGGACATTTTTGCACACACGGTCATCTGACCCCAAACTAAGCAAAGCTTGTAATATGGCTGCCAGAAACTGATATACGTACATATATATTTTTAAATACATACTTAAATAGATATTAACACACAGACATAGAACAAACACAAATGTTCATCACACAAATGTTTGTCCTAGATGGGAATAGAACCCACGCCCCCAAGCACAGAAGATAGGTTCACTACCAACTGAGCCACCGGGGCAGTCAAAATTGAAAATGCAGTGACCATAATATTATAAACCAACTAAATAGGGACTTGACCACATCTCCTGATTTATAAACGATTTTTTTCTTTTTAATATACACTACCAAGAATCAAATTGACTAATAATTATAACAAGAATAGTTCTGATACAAAAAAGTGATTTCTCTAAAGCCTCACTGAACAATAGTGATATTAATAAAATTATTCTCCCTATTGTAAAGTACCACATTATTATCGGAGATCCTGAGCATATTCATAACGTTCATAATTGTATGCGCATGTTTTGAATTATGTATGAATATAATGAATTTTGTATTAATTCATATGCGAAGAATGAATACGTAATTACCTGCGAGGGGATAAATAAACTAGGGCGGGGGTAAATTTTGCGGAGGTGAATAGGGTGGAATCTATACTAGTACTTGAAGAACTTCCACCGCGTTAAACTCATTTTCATAAGATCGTTGATTTAAGAACTATATACCTGAGCAAATGAATTAATGTGATAAATTTAATGCAGATCGTATTGTACAAAATTATAGCTAATGCAATTTTCACACTATTACATTTGATTACATTTCGTGTTGAGGCTAAAATAGCGCCCCCATTTTTTCAAAATGGGGGTGCTAAAAAGAGAGAAATATCGAACCGAGTTTGAGCAATCTCTTAACTAATATTAGTTGATGTTCACAAGTTGTAGTTGAGAGTCGAGAGCTCTCGGTGTCTAAGAGGCCTCTTAGATAAATGAAATTACAAATCACCCCCCAAGCCTCTACACAACGCCCCCATTTTTTTCTGGGTCTCTTACCGCCCCCCTTTAGGCCTGCAGCGCTCACAAGGGGCCGTTATCGCTCACTTTGGGAAAGGCTGCACTAGATGGACAGACGACCTAAAAGAGACCGCAGGGAAACGCTGGATGCAGGCTTCCAACCGGCCCTTTTGGAGATCGATGCGAGGCCTATGACTTTCAGTGGACGTCCTATGGCTGAAATAATGATGATGAATAGTATAATCGGAAAAATTAAAAAACACGGCAATTGACAAGCTAATAGTTAGTAGAAGAATATGGAAAGTTTTATTAGATTACGTTGTATTAGCAAGTGAGGCGACAGACGATCATCGCGGCGTGACTCCCTACCTGGCCCACGTGGACGAACTGAACGTGGCTCCATTCGAAGACGCGCAGCACCGCGGCCCACGCTTCTACGACTACAACAGCGACTCTAGCTCCAGCTCCAAGACCGACTCAGACTCGGAAGATGAAGACAGGTAATACAGACCAACAAGTAATAGGCTTACAGGGTACGGTTGCACTAAGTCTTATTGGAGATTATTATTATGTTCGGCTAAAAGCGTACGAAGCGCTTTGATTCCACTTTTATTGTGCGTACTGCTAGTCTGTGGAATGTGCTGCCTGAATGGGTGTTCCCCGGCAGTTACAATCTGGGTGTCTTCAAGTCACGAGTGAATCGATTTCTTCTAGGCAAGCGTGCTCCACCGTAGACCGCATCGTCGCTTTACATCAAGCGAGTTAGTGGTCAAACGCAATATTATTAAATACACATCACACATCATCAGCCATTAAATGTCCACTGCTGAACAAGGCCTCCCTCTTAGAGAGGGGTGTTGCCATAATCCCCACGCTTGGCAGGCGGCTTGGAGATCGCAGTACGTTCACCGTGTACTAACAGGACGCTGCTGCTCATCCTCCGGTGGTTCTGGTCGCAGTTTTAGGACATACCTGGGTCCTATATTATTAAATAAATTAATAAAAATTAAATATCATTCGAGAATTTAGAGTTTCATCGATACACAAAATAATCTGCTGTTCGTTGTGACATCTCGTCAAATGATTTTTTTTCTTTGAAACAATATAATTTTCTTTTTCACGACATCAGTCATCGGTCCCAACGTAAAAGTTGTTTATAACGACGAGTACAATGACATTCTCGAATATGTCAGTCGTTTACCAAACACTATATAATACCTATCATTATGAATTTCTTTTACAATGTGTGATCAAACATGATATCACGAAAAATAACATATCTTTAACCAAATTTATGCAGTAGAAAAAAGTATACATTGTTTTTTTTTAGTTTGTCATCATCGTCTGATTCCTCTGACGACGACAAATCGTCATCAGCGTCTTCATTCGAAACAAACGAGCGGAAATATGCGTAAGTTCTATCATTAATATCAAATTAGGAATCGCTCGAATCGTCTTACGTTGTTTAATTTGTTCGCGTACAGTCACGGGGAAAAGTTTTTGGGGAAACTTTTGGATTGATGAATATTTAGGGATCTCAATTATTGAATAAGTACCGCTATAGAGGCGAGGGAACATTGAAATGTGAACCCTGATAATTATATACGGAGAAAAATTGTGGTAACAAAAAATAACATAATGAGAATAAACAGAAAAACAAACACCTGTGACACGAACGTCACAAAGATCACGCTCTATTTCAATCGCGAAACTAGAAAATCAGGTTAATTCAACTATTATCCCATATATTTTACTCCTTGAGGGTAACATAAAGTGTATGCCTCGAGCCCCTGCGGGATCGATGAAAACGTTTATTTTATGCATGTTTTCATGATTTTACAAATAGGGTTATGTGTTATTTTTCATATCCATCGCAAACAAATGACAAAATTCTGACCATACATTGATTGCATCCTTATAATATAATCTATGACCTCTACGCCGTGAAACGTTTTTATTTTTTAAATTAATTATACTAGAAACATCTAGACCTAGTCTAAGAACTAGGGGGAATAGATGAAACAAACCCGTAATACCAGTTTCTTGCTACAGTACCAGAGTATTCCGCGCGTGCCGACCCTGCCCTCACGACATGATGAAGAAGCACAAGAACATCGGCATCAAGTGGATCTGCGGGGGGTACCAACGCGCTAGACGGTCCTTCAAAAGTAGATGCATGATGAAGTACAGAAACTGCGAAGACGGGACCAGTGAGAGATGATATTACTCTTAGGATACAATAAAAAAAACTGATGACTAGAAAAAAATTAAGACAACGCTAAGACGCGTGCATTGGGAGAGGCCCACGCTAAGCAAAGCTTACTTCAGTGGGCTGATAATGACGTTCGTATTATTAATAGTCAAATGAAAAGGTTTAGGAAATTTTTAATACACTAACTGATTAGTTAAAATGACGACTTCAACGAGCCTGATAACCATTGACCACTAACATAAAAGATGAGTAGAACCATTAATATTCTGGAGATAGTTGAAATTCTGTCCAGTATCGAAAACAGTGACCTTTTACTGTTCAATATAATAATCAATGTTTTCATGTAGAATCTTATCTCACAAGGGTCTTTTACTTTTTTACACGAACTTAAACACGAAAGCCGATCCCCGAGTTATCAGAAGTCGGCGCAAATCAATCCCCAAGTAGCCCGACATCCTCAAACCTCTACAGTCCATTACCCGCCGCCCTTCCCACCCATTTGTTCCCATAAGCTGTATAAAAGTTCCTTCCATCTCGGAACACATCAAACTTGGATGAACAAACACAAGTTTTATATCTTATTAAACGTGTACAAATTGCTTTGAGAATAATATACGAGTTCATACGATACATTTGTTGATTTTGGTTAACTTAACAGCTTTCGTAACAAGACGTTGCTGTTGCAGATTATGAACTATTTTTAGTATCATTTTCCCCCAAATCGTGCACTATAATGGCGATGTATTCCAGGCCAATTTTAAATGCGGCAACTGCTTTTAATAAATTAAATTATGTTACTTGATGCGTCCTCACGTGTCTGATATGATGACCAATCTTGGCAGTAAAAGTTCAAAAACAATTGCTATGTAAGAGAAAGCCATAGACAAAGTTGTGAGTAATATTAGAGGCGGTTTGCTCTTGAGGTGTTATCTTTTTGCGTCTAGATCACGCCTTCGTTCGTCTTCGAATGAGTAGATCCTTTTCTGCACCGATTGCCTCCACTCAAAACTACTGCTGGCTTGTTCTTCCCATGTAGAGGGCTCAATCCCACATCCCTCCATATGCCTTTTCAAGACGTTTTTACATGCTTGAACTCTAAACTAATCTTAGAAGACAAGTATCATACATATATGGCTAATTCTAAAACAATAATATTTTTACACAATATGTAGCACAACTAAAAAAAACGGCCTCGAATCATCATTTTCATGTCGTCGAGTATATCGTCAAGGTGAAAGTGAATCTTTACAACCAACAATAGGATTTTGATAAAAAAATATTTCCCGAGGTACATTACGCAAAAAAAATTGTTCAAAATATATTGACGGAGATAATTGCAGAACATATGAGTTCATACAATACAATCGAAATTATAACTACGTTTTATAGTTATTTGAAAAAAGCCGTTTGATAAGTCAATGAACTTTTTTAACTTTAACATTAATTAAGAAAAGTTAAAAAGTGAAATTCAAATTCAAATTATTTATTGAGAATGAAACGGACAAATTCCATTAAAATTTATTTTATCTCACATACAGTTAAACTAAAATAGATTTCCTAGTAAAAATAGGAATATGTTATAAAATTACTAATATAATAAATACAACAAATTGCTGTAAAAATATGTCAACATAAAATTAGTATGTCATGCAAATTGTCATTATAGTCATTGGCTTTTTGTGACTAGGCATCAAATGCTCTATTGATGCTATAAAGTTAATTAAATTATGTAATAACGCCCTAACTTTTTACTTTGTGTAAATAATTTGTTACAGTGTTTGTAAAGCTGTATGACCATCGGTGTAAGAACGACACCTACCACGGAAATCATTGGTTCTACGTCTACAGGACATAATATTCTACTACCAAAATAAAATGCAACTAATTCATGAAGACTTTCACTACCTATTTGTTTTTTTAACTGGCAACTGCCTTTATTAATTTAACAAAATACAAGTTAACACTTTGTAGTGTTACACACAGTTAGACTGCCTATAGACCGTTAAGGGTTAAACAATCTAAATGCTTGCACTCACTACCAGTTGGCAGCGTACCCGACATGCTTCAACATTACCACGCTGAATGGCAATGCTTAAGCGTTGAGCCAGAAACACCTGCATTTTGGTCACAGTAGTTGTAGTAGTTAATTAATTCTCATTTTAGTAACATTACTTTCCTAAAATAATGAAACTATATTATTATCAGCTATTTTAATTCAAAACACGTTAACGATAAAACAAAACGGTCTTAATAGAATTGCCAATTATCTTAATTGTAGACTTTTTGAACACAGTTAAGTATGCAAATAGTAAAATAAAGAAGTTAAGTACAAGATTTCTAGAGCAAGCTTCTATTATAAGTTGGAATGCGATCGGTACAGCGACTGTACATAATTATTTAAGTGCAGGTTGAAAGTAAATTATTAAACTAATAGTGGATTCCCGAAGGGATGTTTCTCAGATCAGACAAACATCTGGCCTAAATCAGGCATGATGCCTTTAGTCGAACTCATCCATCCTATTGTAATGCTTTGTAAATTGCTATTGTAATTACTTAAGTTAAATTTACTAGTTAATCATGATATTAAGAAGAAAAGAAAATAACTATCAGTTTTAACTAGTTTTGTTTCTATCAGTATAAATAACTATAACTTCTAAACACCACCTTTTAGAATCACCGAGCTAAACCCCAACTTTAGAACAACTTTGGCTACATTGCCAGTTCCCTGTGGTATACTGGTCACTTATGAAAATAAATATTTCATCTTCGACCACACGGCTTGTTGGTGAGTTGTCAACAGGCGAGTTGGTGACATGATATGTGACAGAATCTGTTATTGATTGATCAGAGATATTAACATTCATGTCACCAAAATATTTTACAGAGAAAAGTCGAAACTATACATATTCCAGCAAACACATCAAAAAACAATAAACCTCCGGCTGAAATGTGCGACGTCGTAAAAACACAGAATGGTAGCGCCATAAATCTTGCATCCGACTCGATATAACATATAACCGATATATTACCAATATACTACTAGATTTATATATTCCTGATAGGCATGAAACTACGTGCTTTGTGGAGGTTGTTTATGAAATAAAAATTAACACGCAAGTGTGACGAATAGAGTTAGACATGCGATTATCGATATACATTATAGTTGTTTTAGTAGCTGGTAAGTACAACTATTCAACATTTTTTATTATTAATGATGATGAAATAATGAGAAACGATCAGTACGTAGGTGTTCTCTCGAAATATTTTACTGGTGACATACCTAGATGAAAATTGGCCCACAAGTGAAGCCGCCGAAATACACGGCTGATAATTATTGTTTAATTATATATCGGACTTCGCACTAGCTCCCCGGACTGAGTACCAGGAAGTACCATGCTGTGCTTAACTGTTATGGACTATTTTACCTTAATCTGGTTCCCTTACAATGAAATCCTGCATTAGAATTTTAAAACTAATTGTAGCGATTTGAACCTGGAGTACCTGTACCTTGAGTACTGTACCAACTACCGAGAAATCATCGCTTCAAATTGAGTTTACTCTGTAAAAAAATTGTTGTCAACAGCGGATCAAGCAGTAAACAGCATGAAAGATGCTGAAGAAGATGGAAAAACTTCAGGAGTAATAACAAATTTGGCTAAGAAGCATAAGAAAGACCGATCTACTTCATCGTCTTCCGGAGCAGGCGGTATCTATACATATCAATAATTCTATAAACTTAAGTTCGCCCTGTGGTTCTACTTTCAATTTTAAATTTTCCGGCCTTTTCTGGATTAGTTGACCAAACCTTACGCAAAACTGTTCGGTGTTCGGCTATTAGGACATAGAGTGTCATGAGCAGTTCGCTTCCAGATCCGTTTGCGTTTTATACCGCTATGATCTGGTCATTTAGGTAGAGTGCTATATAAAACCAAATGTCTGAGTCTAACTTAGACTACCCGAAGGCATCTGATGTGGCCTGATAATTATTGTTATTAAACAAATAGCCAAAACATACAAATTTAACGTGTCATCTGAATCGCCGTAGTGCTTAGTTGTGAATGCTACTCACGGCCTTCGACCCGAAGACTGCGGATGGTAAATTGCTTAATTTCAGAGATCTGCGAGGATCAGTTACTTTAGCTGAGCCACAAGTGCTATAGCAAACAAACTGCTGACTGTCGAAGTATATATAGTTTAGGAAAATGTTTACAGGGAGTTCCGGGACTGGCTCAGATTCTTTAGGCATGAAAGAGAGTGGGGATACTTCAACATCTGAGTCGCATAAGAAACGTATAAAAAAACCTAACGATATACCCAAGAGCAGCGAAGAACGACGGGGATGGTAAGCAACGCAACAATTCGTATATTTAACAGCTAACCTACGTTAAACTTGACACTCGGTGTTTGGAGAAAATTAACTGAGCTGACCTTCGCTTTTAATCAGGCTCTTGGTGCCATCAAAATTTCAACCAACGACTCCTTTAACCTCACCAATTATGGTGTCAGTGGTGGCGAAGTGTCAACAGGTCTGGTGCTGTCTCTCGAAGCTTGTCGATCTATCAGTACTACTGCGGAGCATTGGGCAACACGCCAAATATTTAAATATTTTTTTAGGGTTACGTACCCAAAGGTAAAAAACAAGATTCTATAACTGAGCCTACGATGTCTGTCTGTCTGTCTGTCCTACCTTTTAACGACTGTATCTTTCAAACCGTAATAGATGATTAGTTGGAATTTTCACAGAATATGTAATCTTATCTCTTCAACCAATGTGTTCTACCCACCATGACTTATGGTGGCGAAACATGGACTCTTACACATGAAGCTGTGCAGAAAATCAGAGTAGCACAGAGAGCCATGGAGAGATCCATGCTAGGCATAAAACTCTAAGACCGAGTTCGTAATACCGAAATCCAACAAAGAACAAAGGTTCGAGACGTCGGAATCGTGGTAATGAAATTAAAGTGGAGCAGGACACGTTGCTAGGCGCAGTGATGACGGGTGGAGTAAGGCTTTAACAGAGTGGTGGCCGAGGCAAGGTAAGCGGAGCGTTGGTCGTCCAGCTGCAAGATGGGTCGACGATAATATTACTATCGCGGGTCGAACCTGGACTAGATTAGCACAGGACCGAGGCAGATGGCATAGCAAGAGACCACCTATACCTAGCAGTGGGATAAGGAATGTTGTGGATGATGATGATGATGATGATGATGGCGTATTAACTAATAAATAATAAAAAGTAAGTTATATTAAAAATAAATAATAGTCTAAAGTAAAAGTTCGTGAACGGGTGTCAGTAAAACTTTCAAATTTGCAGGAGAAAGTGGCACCGAAAATGCAAGAATTGTCCAGAAGACATGAAGAAAAAGTGGAAGGACTTCACCATCAGCTGGATCTGTGGCGGGTACCAGCGAGCCAGGCGAAGCTTCAAGAGTAAATGCATGATGGAGTACAGGAACTGTCAGGATGGAACTAGTACGTCTCTTCCCCTAAATGCTCTTCTGGAATACGCATCTCACGTGGTAGTTGAATCAGTGTGCAACGGAACTTCACGAACTTGTTCCCCCATCACCTTTTCATTACCGGACGTCTAGACGAACGGCAAGGCGTCACCCTTACTTGGTCGAAATGCCATTTATTCGCACCAAGCGTTTTGACTCCTCCTTCTTAATTAGAACAGCAAAACAATGGAACGCCTTGCCCTTGTCTGTGTTTCCGCAGCATTACAATCTTGGAGTGTTCAAGTCTAGGGTTAATAGGTTATTAATGGGCAAACGTGCTCCATCTCCGACCGCATCATCGCTTTCCATCAGGTGAGATCGCGGTCAAACGTTAGCCTAGTCCGATGTAAAAAAAAAAAAAGTTTCACTTACTTTTCAAATCAAATCATTCTCTCACACATCTTTTTCATTCTGTCTTTCTCATTTCTTATCCACTTTTATAATGAAAACATTAATTAAACACTTTCAAAGGATTTCGTCGCGTCCTTTTTAAATTATTTTAATTCCAGACATTTCGAAACTTTAGAGCCACCCGTGATTACAGGAAGGTTAAAAAAAAAACAATAAAAAACATCAGAAGTGTTGAATTTCAATGTTTAGTAATCGCGTTAACCTAAGAAATCATCTTCAATCATTAAAATATGGTACTTGAACTTTACTTTACTTTGTTTTCTGTACTTTATTACAGAAGAGAAAATTAGTCACCAGGGGGTGTGTATGTGTGTTTTGACAAACTTAACTGGCTCTAAACTTTTTTTAGTTAGGGCAAGTGCTATTAACTAAACAAAATACAAGCTAACACTAACACTACAAAAACAATGACTGGTCATAGATCGTTGAAGGTCTAAAGACAATCCAAATGCTCAAGCCCACTATCAGTTGGCAGCGTCCCAACATGCTGGCGGGATTACCACAATGCTTATTGAGCCAGAAACACGCCAGCATTTTGTTCACGCGTCGCATTAATTAATAAAAGATATTTGAAAATGAGGTAAACTGATTCTTGATTAAACAGTTTTGATATACATTCTAGTGTAGCCCTTCATTTCATTTTCAGCATTTTGGGAACTATTCTCACTGGTAGCGGATTAATAGATTATTTTAGTATTTAGTATGGTTTTTTAGTATGGTTTTTGTTCTTGTAAGCTTACTATAACATTGTAATAATATTATTAGAAGACTGACCGCAAAAACGAATGATTCAACGGCAAACCTATAAAAGGAGAAGCTCAAGCCGCGCGCATTCATCACCAAGCTATGCCGAACGCACTCTGCGTTTGCTAACTATTCCGGTCAAACTGTAGAGGCCAAAAGGCCAACAGTACAAGTCAACATAAAAAAAAAACGCGCGCATTCATTCTTGTTCGAGACTTTGTGCGGACCGGACGTGTTTCTAGAAATACTCCAAGCAAGCGTGCAAGCGTGCTCCATCGTAGACCGCATCGTCGCTTAACATCAAGCGAAATGGCAGCCAAGCGCAAGCCTACCTACTATATAAAAAAAAAACTTACCCATTGTATAATTAATTATCGTTTGTTTATATGAATGAATGAAATAATCTATGTACATCAGGCGAGATGGCGGCCAAGCGCAAGCCTATCTACTAAAAAAAAATAAAGCTTCTGTTTTTTAATAATATAGTAAATAAATGTTGTAGTGTTCGTAAAACTGTCCGATGGCCGCTGCAAGAACGAGACCGGCAAGGAGAGCTTCTTCCACGGCGACCACTTTTTCTACGAATACCGCGTCGTGATGTCGTACGAGTCCTCCGACTCCAAGTCTTCCTCCTCCTCCGAGGAGAGCGAAAACTCTTCTACCGACTGAGTCCACTTCTACTTTATTAAATCTTTGCTAGAAGGAATTATCGTTTTCTTTTATCTGATTACTTATTATTGCCTTTATTTCTTAAAATTCTCGGATCTAGCCCGGACATTTGGTAGGCATTGGTGGGGCCAAAGCCAACACCAAGAGGCCCCGTTGAGTACAAAATTTACAATTATGGGTATACAATGGAATATAAAACTATTGTACAGTATTGGATTTAAAAAATCTGGGCTATTGTGGTGAATTCTTGATGGTATGTTCCTGGTCTATGGTATGAGGTACGGCACCCGCCAATTATGCCTCATTTCAAGATATTTTGTTATTGCCTTCATTATTAGGAGCCTTTTGTACAGTTTCTGCAATAAACATATTCAGATTTTTAGGATTCCGTACCAAAGGGTAAAAACGGGGACCTAATAGTAAGCCTACGATGTCTGTCTGTCTGTCCGTCTGTCTGTCCTACCTTTAAACGGCTGTATCTTTAGAACCGTAATAGATAGCCAGTTGAAATTTTCACAGTACCTATAATATGAAATCGGTTTCGAAGAGATAACATCTCCCTGTCTCACGCCTTTTTGCAATTGGATTGGTTCCGTGCTCTCGTCCTGTAATCGGATCGACATGGTGGCGTTTCTATACAAACACTTCAACACTTCGATATACCTATAGTCGATATGACAACGCTGGAGGGACTGCAATACTGCCCAGATCTCAATTTAATCAAAGGCTTTCTCATAGTCCACAAACGCTAGGCATACAGAATAACATCGCAAATGTGCAAAAATAACTTTTTATTGGTCTAACCAAATGTTTACTTACATAAAAATTTGTTCAAAAACAAAAGCAAAATATGAGAACTTGTATGTACCAGGTACCTATAAAATATACCTACTCGTATAAACAACAGAAATGTTAAACAAGACAAATTTAAGACATACTTACACCGAAAGCACGTTATTCCGTATTACAATATTACGTTACTCCGATAGTTCAATAGTCCGACACAAGGAAGGACCCTCAGCTCGTTTGCTACAAGCAAGTAATACATAACAATATCGACCTCCAGCCTTCGACAAAATAAAATGAATGGACGGGCCCAGAAGAAGTGCATTTTTGAAGATTACAAAATGAGCGCCGGCGCGCACTTCGTTTCAGTCGGTTTCTAGCTGTGAGAAATGCAACACGCGTCTATTGTTACATGATAACGAAACATGTGACAAAATTGTGCCTTCGTGTGCTTTCCCGAAGTGTAAATACACAACAAATAACCGCTATCTATTTTTTGTAACAAATGTACTGTACATCGTTATAATACCTTTATTTAATTGAACTAAGCATTGTAAATAACACAGATATTTAAAACCTAAAACTATTACTACCAAACATTAAAAAAAAAAAGACGTGTGGCACTCGGGGACTGCCGCGGTAAAGCTATTGCATAGCATCGCTGTGCCGGTCGGAGTGGGGGGTGTTAGGTTATTTTCGTTACGGAATTTCTGGATTCGGTCTCCACGCTCAAGGCTCGCGATAGAGGCTATGCAATAGCTTAAAAAAACAACAAATTAAAACCTAACTATCACTCTATTAAACCGCTACCAGTGGGAACTGTTTCCAAAATGCTGGCCCCATTACCACGTTGTATGGCGATGCTCACCCTTTGAGCAAAATAGAGGCCGGCATTTTGGTCACGAGTTGCATCGACTAGACGTAAAGACACACACCATCAGCCATTAAATGTCCACTGCTGATCAAGGCCTCCCTCTTAGAGAGGGGTGTTGCCATAATCCCCACGCTTGGCAGGCGGCTTGGAGATCGCAGTACGTTCACCGTGTACTAACAGGACGCTGCTGCCCATCCTCCGGTGGTTCTGGTCGCAGTTTTAGGACATACCCGGGTCCAAACAAAACAAAACGTAAACGTAAAGACAAATCTTTGAAATTTTATTTGGCTCCTGATCCCCACGTTATAATTAGGTGTTGAAGTATATGTCCAACGGTTTTGCCTCGTTTTTACTGAGCAAGTTCAATGGTTATGGCCCGTCCATTCATTTTATTCTGGTCGAAGCCTCCAGCGACATCGGCACACGAACATACATCACGAGCTATTATCTTCCAGATATCATAAATCCCCGTGACATCACATCCATTAATCGTTTCGCTACGTAATTTGTCATACAGACAGACGAGAGCGCGAAATGAACACGTCACTGTGCGGCGGCTCCGACGGTCGCAGTCTAGCCTTACGTGCCAATGCACAGAATACATTTATTTATTTAAGTCCACCTACACTGTGTACATCAATACAATTTATCAAAATTTAAACAGAAATAAAAATTTAACTAAATGTCACAATAATTACAGGTGAAGACAGCATGCAATAATATTGAGCGATAAAATAATTGCAGTAAAATTAATTAAACATACACATAAATGAGATAAAAACGAAGAAATAAAAATAAAATTAGCAGTCAAAGTTTTGTCAGGATTAAAATTAAAATTAAAATGTCAAGTAATAATGTCACAAAGAAAATACAAATAATTATAAACTGTTCAGATAGTCAGAGACCTCAGAGACTTCTTAAAACTAATGACGCTGTCACCAAATACATCGATATCGGTTGTCTTAGACAGAGTGTTATACTGACGCACCATTCTAGACAAGGGTGCATTGAATCCCAGGTTGGAGCTAGAGCTCGGAGCAGAGAAAAGATTGAAGCGCGAAACTCTAGGCAACGTTCGAGGATTTGTTAGAGACAGCTGGTAAGTCCGGAGTGTCTAAAATTCCGTTAGCGAGTTTATAAAGACATAAAAGGTCCAGCATCTGCCTACGATGTGACAGTGATTCCATCTTAAAGTACTGGAGTCTAGCGTCGTAGCTCTTGAGTTCCTTACCAAGATAACAAGAGTACGTTAAGTGCCACATGAACCTTTTCTGCACGCTTTCTAGTCTCTTTTTGTGAACGTCGTAGAAAGGATTCCAAACAACGCTACAATACTCCAAACCACTTCGTACTAAAGAATGGTAAAGCATGATTTTGGTGGTGGCTGCCTTAAAATCCCTGCAATTTCGCAAGACAAACCCCAGGGTCTATACATATAATAACAAGTACAGAAGATTCACCGCAAATCATTTAAATAACTTGCGACTCTTGCTACTACACAATAAAGTTTAATTCAGGACGTGCGAGCGCTACCTACAGCTATATTAACCTAGAAATTTCCTCTCTGTCTATCGCTTAACTCTTGTCGCGTTATCTCTGTCTTTCTCGCGGCAGGTCCGACAAGTCGGCTACTTGTAGCTTCATAACTAAAGTGCGGAGTGCGACGCCTGCCTAACATGCGCACCGCGACAAAATCTTGTCGTCACTTTTTCGAGCGAGAACGCGATAAGGCGCATACGTTTTCGTATATGTCTGTCACGCTTTGGCACGATAAAAAGAGTCGACAAAAGTTTGTCGCGACGCGCATGTTAGCCCGGCTGGTACTGGATAAATAACACGATTTAAATACTAAATGCGCTTCTCTAGTTGTATCTGCAATTTTTTAGTTTTGCTGCATGTTCCGGAAAAAAGTGGGTACTTACTTGGTATATTAGTTCTCGTAATGCATACTACCTCTTTACCAAATTTCATCAATATCTATTAAGCCGTGAGCTATAATCAAAATTATGTTATATCTAATTATGATCGTCTGGACATAGGCCTCCCCCATCGATCTCCAAAAGAGCCGGTTAGAAGCGGCCTGCATGCAGCGTTTCCCTGCGGTCTCTTTTAGGTTGTCTGTCCAATGTCCATCTTGTGGGTAGACGTCCTATATACGCTGCGATTACCGTTCCGTGGTCTCCATTCCAGAAACTTTCGGCTCCATCGGCTATCTGTTCTGCATGGTATGTGCCCTGCTCACTGCTACTGCAACTTGCTAATCCGGTCGAATTTCTGTGGTTATTTAGGTTTAAATAGTATTGTATAACAGCTGGTGGGACCACCGGGCATCGTTAGTGCTTTGCAAAATGCATCCAATAACTTCTCGATTTCCCAGAAACTTGCTAACTCAAGTAAATGCTAAGCCGGTAACCTTCGTTCGTCTACGGATCTCTTCATTTCTGATTCGATCTCGTAGAGAAACCCCGATCAATGCGCTCTCCATAGCTCGTTGTGCAACTTTGAGCTTGAGCGTCTCTCACTATGAGGCCCATAGCCAACTAATGACGATGAATGATGTTATTAATATTAAAAAACATATCATCATGCCGTATCGGTTTCAGTGTTGTGTGTCGTAGTGACAACCCTACGATTTTTCAAGATCAAGTGAGGGTAGAAAAACAAAACACCCGCTCTTCTCGCCGGACTCACCCGCAGTGTTCAGTCAGCTCGTGACCACGGCCATTGTAACATGCTCGAAACGTCGAGCGAAAGGTACATATTTTTACCGAAATTAAATAATACGTGATAAGTCCCGATAAATATTTAAAACATGTTTCCAAATTGCGAAAGTTTAAAAATTACTAAAACATCATATTTCAAAATTCCGGCAATTAAACACTGTTTTAAACTATCACGGTTGTTAACTAAAGTTATATGATTATTTACAACCTTACCACGGTAAATATTTCGTAAATAATCATATAACTTCCGGCAGTTAATGATAAATAGTGCGTGTCATACATTAGGTTCTTCAACGTGGTAATGCCGCCAGCATGCTGGGTACGCTGCCAACTGGTAGTGGGCTTGAGCATTTGGATTGTCTTTAGACCTTCAACGGTATATGGGCAGTCTAACTGTATTTGTAGTTTTAGTTTTAGCTTGTATTTTGTTTAGTTAATAAAGGTTCTGAAAATATTCCAACACTGGACGGGAATCTTACGCTTTACTTTGTATAAGCATTTGTTCAGACTCAGTCGTATTGTTTGAAGCTTAATCACTATTTTCCAGCGAGCAGTGAGACATGAAACCGTAAGTGCACGTCTGGTCGTGACATCAAACTGTTTTCCACTCTATTACTCAGACAGCACCGTCTATTTTTCAACAAAACTACTATCAGATATATCAAAACTCAGTAGGGAACTTCTTTCTCTAATTTAAACCTTATTTATTGTCAAAAGAGGTAGCTTTTAGGATGTTCCGTGAGTGGCAGAAAGAGGTGTAAATGCATTTGCAATGGGATGGAGTGTCGAAAAGAACAGTGGTGTCTGTTTTAACTCCAAATGGTGCTAAAAGAGTCATACTTCATACTTTAGCTGTACAGTAGACTCTGCTATGGAAGAAGAATACTGTTTACGATAAGCTAGATAAAAATTAAAAAATGATTATTCAGAATACTTATGTACCTACGTATTTGGAATAGTCATCATAATCAGCCTTTTAACAGTCCACTGCTGGACTTTTAGCCTACCCCCGAAAGGGTGATTGGGCCATATCCACCACGCTGGCCCAGTTGCGGGTTGGTGGATTCACATACGCCATTGAATTCCTTCTCCGTACGTATGCAGGTTTCCTCACGATGTTTTCCTTCACCGAAATGCCAGTGGTATGAAAATCCGTACTTAAGCTCCAAAGAGCTCATTGGTACGGGCCCGGGGTTTGAACCAGCGACCTTACGCTTTCAAGTCTAGCGGTCTCCCAAATGGGATATACAATAAGTGTTTTAATAATAAATAAATATATTTCAACTGCCAGTAGAGTTTTTTACGTAATAGCGAAGGTTTATCTCGGATCCTAGGATTTACGAATCTATTTTCGTAGCCCCCAGGACATTTTACGTAGATACCTTCCGCTGACATTATGTCGGGACCAAACTAGTAAGAACATTGGCCAAAATACGATACTCAGTTCAGGGACTAATCATATCCGCTAATATGACAGATATTAAGTAACTCGCTCCCTATACTTCCTTGTTACTTATTCATGGCATAACCGATCTTTGAAAGAAGTATGCGCATCCAGAATCTTTTTTTACACACAATAGGACGGAGAAGACATTATGCGTTTGACGTAAGAATTTGTATTATGGTTATACGAATATGTTTGTTACAATTTGTACCAATATAAATACAGTTTTGGACCGATATAAATACAGTTTTTTTTGTCGAAAACCAGTTTAATGTGGAGCAATATGTGATCAAATCTGTCCAGCCATTTAAAAGGTATAGGTAAGTTTTTTTGAATTAACCGTGTTTTAACCGGGGTAGCTAAAAATCGCGGTAAAACCTTCTCATAGTCTTGAGATAACCTTGTAAAGTCAAATCCGAACACGCCCGATGTTTCACGATGTTTTACGATCCAGTTACACATAACTTTGTCTTGTCCTATTAGCTCGGTAAAAAATGTTTTACTTTTTCGGAGACTCCATATACCTATTTGTTCTTTGCTCTTATCCGAAGTGACAGGTCTCATTTCGCGGGTACTTTAAGAATGACATCCTAAAAGTTTTATTTTGTATTCTAAGTTTTTGGGATAGAGTCGCATTTTGTGTGGTCTGAGTATACAGCCCATAACTGAGACGTATAATAGTATTTTGTAGCTTACTTTGATATAAATATGCGATGTCAGAATGTTATAATGTTGCCTACCTACCAAAATATTATAATGTGAAATATTTAAAAAAGATAGAATTGAAAATTATGGTTATATTAAAAATATATATTTATTGATAACTAGCAACGCACCCCGGCTTCGCACGGGTGTGTCTTATTTTTATACAAATTGGGTTACATTATTGGAGTTTCAGTAAGGATCCCTATTTTTTTTTTATTTCAAAATATAATATATCCTATGTCACCTGGTGATAGTGTAGCTTCCCAACAATGAAAGATTTGGCTAAATCGGTTTTTAGTTTTGGAGCCTATTCAATACAAACAAACAAACAATCAAATCTTTCCTCTTTATAGTTAACTAGCGGTCCGCCCCAGCTTCGCACGGGTATAGATTATAGCCTATGTCACCCGGGGATAGTGTAGCTTCCCAACAGTGAAAGAATTTTTCAAATCGGTTCAGTAGTTTCGGAGCCTATTCAATGCAAACAAACAAACAACCAAATCTTTCCTCTTTATAATATTAGTATAGAATACGTTTTTTTTCAGATGACAAAATTCGGGTTAGTTTTGGAAATACTATGAAATTGAAGTACGGTAGTTCTAGGGCCGGAGAGTAACACCATAACTCCAGAGGATTATCTCGTTAATGGACTTAGCGGGTGAAACCTCGTAAATTTATTTGTACCTTAAGAAGTTAAGACCGACGCATTATTTAGGGAAGAAAGAGTTCTATGGGAATACAGTTATACCCAGTAATGGAAAAACAGACTGATTTTGTATGAAGGCTTATTCTAATTTGATACACACAAATTGCAACAAATACAAACATAATAAATAATTAATTAGCCATATAATTAAATAAACACGTTTACCAGAGGTTTAATTCAAGCAGTAATCAACCCTGACGCTCCCGCCGGGGTCCTCCGTACCGGTACCAGTGACCCCGGGGCCTCCTAGACCCCGTGACGCCGACCAATCAGCGGCCAGTCCCGCGGGGGTACACCGTCCAATTACCGACCGTCAAAGTGAACAAACACTCAAACAATGTGTGCTTTATATGAAAGGTAAATCAATTTTGGTGATGAAATTCGGGGTTTTATTAGTTTCTGTGGAACAGAAATAAAAACGTGGTGATTTTTTTATAAACTAATTTGGTATAATGTTTGAAATGGTATTATTCCTAGTCTAGTAGTATTAAATTGATATTTCAAAATATTTATATACTTAAGAACTTTTTTTTTATATACTAGATAGGCTTGCGCTTGGCCGCCATCTCGCGCGACGATGCGGCATACGATGGGGCACGCTTGCCTAGAAGAAACCGATTCACTCTCGACTTGAAGACACCCAGATTGTAACTAACGGGGAAAACCCATTCAGGCAGCGAATTCCACAGACTAGCAGTTCGCACAATAAATGTGGAATCATAGCGCTTCGTACGGGTTCTCGGAATGTAAACCATAAAACGATGTCGATTTTTTGTGCCCGCCCTTCAACATTAATCCTAAGCCACAGAACATAAACAATTACTAAGTCTTAAAATATTCCACATAACTTATTATATTTTTTCTATAGATAAACCTATAAACAGACGAGTATTATTTGTCGGTATTTATTTATAATTACAATTTATTTTGGTTAATTTTAAACCTATGACGTAATGTATAAATCTCAATGTGTTAAACACCAAAGAGGTTAAATACACAAATGAAGTGTCAAAATTGTCAGTGATACATTGAGAATTGTCATCTAAAGATTTAAAAAAAAAAACGTGTTTTTTTAGGCGAGAATTTGTAATAAAATACGCTGGTTTGACCAAAGAAATATTTTTTTTGGTTGGGGTTTTGGTCTGGCTACAGAGGCCTTTGGACCATGTCTTTATTTTGAATCACGGCACTTTAACCAAAGACATTACTTGGTATGGTCCACAGAATAGACAATTGACGACTTTGAGGTATGAGGTACGCTAACTACGCTTTCTAACTCTTTGTAAGTTTGTTTATCTGTGCATGTTCAAAGATGTACCTCCCATACAATACGATGATACGAGATGGAGTATCTTACAGCAAGCTCCACGTTACAGCTCGTCTGCCAGACTCCTAAGTCCAGTACCGGCGTTAGAGTAGGGCCTGGTTGGGTGAACGCTCAGGGCGCCAGATAAAAAGGGGCCGCAGGTATATATAAAAAGCTATAGATCTATTCTATCTAATCTATTCTTTGCCTTTTTTTGGTTTGAATAGCAGGAAGGGGGGGGGGGGGGCGTAGAAATCTCCCCCAGGGCGCTGGTATTGCTACACTGCCTACGTCGTCTGGTGTTACACGTCCATATCGCGCCATTGGACGTTGGTAGAGGATATCGAAACACTGGCACGGGTTAATTAATACACCACCGCCATGTATTGATCTACAGAGTATGCAATACATAGCCAAATGTTTGCGGCAAATTTTACTTTAGGAATGCTACATCTTATTTTTATTTTTTTATTATTATTATAAATAGGCTTGTGCTTGGCCGCCAACTCGCCTGTTGTTAAGCGATGATGCGGCCTACGATGGAGCACGCTTGCCTAGAAGAAACCTATTCACTCTCGACTTGAAGACACCCAGATTGTAACTATTTGGGGGTACACCCACTCAGGCAGCGAATTCCACAGACTAGCAGTTCGCACAATACATGTGGAATCAAAGCGCTTCGTAAAAAAAAAAAAAAAAAAAAAATGAAAATAATGTAAATAGGTTTTAACAGCTCATTGAAAAGGGTAGCTGATCGAGATATTAGTTTGGGCTGTTTTTTTTTGTTTTTTGTTTATATAGTTACATGATTATTAACGGGATATTTGCCGTGGTAAGGTTTGGAATGAGCTCCCGATATTAGTGATTGTTTAGTGAAAACCGCGATAGTTTAAATTTGTTTTATTTGTCCACCAACAAGCGATATGATGGACAAACGCGGACTTATCCGCAGTATTTTTTTAAATTTAATTTTTTTTTCGAGAGCTTAAAATTGAGTAGACTTACCTTTTAACAATACCATGGTAGACTTGCTAGTAGTGATGTTGATAGTAGTATATCCACAACTTACCTGAAAACAATACAAAAACACTTAGTTTCTTAAACAAATTTAAGACGTTATAATAATATCGTCAGGATTACGGGAGTTTCCTGGGACATGAGCTCAGGAAACCCTTGAAATGGGTCACGCAAGGCCGAAGCCGTCAGGTGGCTTGCTTAGCGAAACCTCAAGAGTTTTTATACTACGGGACACTATCACTCTCTTTTTAACCGACTTCCAAAAAGAGGCGGTTATCAATTCGACTGTATGTTTTTTTTTTTTATGTATGTTTGTTACGCGATTACTCCGCCAATTTAAAATTGTTTTTAATGATTCTTTTTTTGGTTGGTAGGTCATATCTCATAGGTGGTCCCATAATTTTTTTATCAACATTGATTCAGCGCTTTTTGAAAAATCTACAAAAACTACAAAAAAAATGACGATAAGCAACGAATTCAATGTACATTGTACAGTGCCACCAACTTAGCTGTTAAGGTGGGCAAAATTGGAACTACAGTTATTTCTTGGTGAATTTCATACTTTGTTCTCCACTAGCGACGCTGTCAACTGAACAGCAAACATAGAGGAACTGTTCCTACAACAGAACTTCAAAAAAACAAAGAAGTGTCTCCATGGCGACCGGGCCCTGTTGCAAGGAAGTTGCAAGGAAAGGAACGCGTTCTGTCAAAATATTCCCATACAAAACTAAACCTTAACGTCTAACGATAAGGTTCATAATAATGTGGCTAGGAACATGGAGGTAAAACGAGCTCACTGAAATAGCTACCACGGAGGAAGTGTATCCCTTTCTAAAGATTGCCATTACATAAAACATATATTTTAGTAAAACTCTGTTTTAAACTATCTCAGCTGTTCACTAAAGTTATATAATGTTGTGGAATCTCATTCCACAACCACCACGGTAATTATCCCGTAATCATATTTTAGTAGTTTTACTTATTCAATCGGGCATACCAGGCAGGCCCTATTTTGGGGTGTAAACATAAAATTACTACCAATGAAATAAAGATAAATTTTTATTTCCATTTTCTAACGGATATTAATGTAGATAATATATCTAATGTATAATGTACATATTTAAATTTTATTTTTAAGTAACCATGTAGGTTCCTAGTATAATTACTAGGAACCTTCATGGTTCTGCTGAACCATGAAGCTACTGGCAGCATTAACGACATGGCGTTTTTGATTGTTTGCTTACTATATTTTGTTTTTTCAAGCATGATTTTTGAATATTTATTTTAAAATGGTGAAAAATTTCTGTATAAGAAACTGTGCTAGTGAATCATTCGGTGGCTGCGGCATATCTTTTCACAGGTAGGTACACAAAGCTTGAAATACAAGAAAATGTTTACTAGGGTGTCCATACACGTGTGAACATGAACAATATTTTGAACAATGAACAATTATTTTTATACATTATGTTTTAGCATGACCTAGGGATATTTTAAAGTAATTCGCATTTCGGCGAGTGTGCACAAAAGCTTCGAGCCCTTGTTCCACCCTCCCCCTTTTACTTAGGAAAAGTAGAATGACTGCACATGCACACTACCCTCCCTTCCTAGTGAAAATTCCAAAGATTTGAACTCAACGATTTGGGTCTTCATTTATGATACGTACTGCCCAAGAATGGAACTACCTGCCGTCCTCCTTGTTTCCTGAGAACAACAAACTAGATATCTTCATGGCTAGTGATAGATAGTGACAGTGATAGTGATAGTGTGATAGTGACTGCTAGTCTGTGGAATGCGCTGCCTGAATGGGTGTTCCCCGATAGATACAATCTGGGTGTCTTCAAATCACGAGTGAATTGGTTTCTTCTAGGCAAGCGTGCTCCACCGTAGACCGCATCATCGCTTAACATCAGGCGAGTTGGCGGTCAAGCGCAAGCCTATTATTTATATTAAAAAAAAAAGATATGTATAGATAGATATGAATAGATTTCTAGATCAACGTGTTCCATCCTCCGCCACACCGTCACGTACCATCAGGTGAGTAAGTGGCGAAACGTAGATCTAGTACCACCATCCAACGGTGAACCGAGCTTTCTGTGTACAGTTGTATCGTTCAAGGGTGTTTCGACGAATCGTACGGGAATCATTCTAAATATTACATAAAAAATGAAAGTACCTAAATTCATCGCTGAATATATTTCATGTTACAGAATACCAACAAAAGAGGATGTAAGAAAAATGTGGTTGGAAGTAATTCTTAGTCGAACAGCAAGAATAACAAAAAACTCCAGGGTGTGCAGTTTGCACTTCAACACAGAAGATTTTATAATGACACTAGCGACCCGCCCCGGTATCGCAGGTGCAATGCTAATACTAAAATAATATACTACGGAATGTCTTTATATACCTACAACGTTCACAGCTTTTTTGTCATTAGGCAAAACAAACATGTTACTCTTTAAAGAGCGACATTATGATTGGCCATGTGAAAAACACGCCGCCGGTACCGGCCTGTTGCGGTACTGGCCGGGGGGCCGCCGCAACCGCTATGTCCCTGCATTTTAAATCTTTAATATCTTCGAAAATGTTCATTTAAATTACATGCTGTAAACGGCCATATTGGTCTATATTAAATGCACAATGTATTTAAGGTACTAAATTGGATAAAGATTAATGCTGTATTGCTTAAAATCCCTTCGTTATCACGTAGGGTTCAGCCAGCGTTTGCAATGTAAGCGCAAAAAAAATATGTTCATTTACGACATTACATTAGAAACCTCTACAATTATCAGTGTTTCTCTACTATATTATGCATGTATTATAAATATAAACCTTTCTCTTGAATCACTCTATCTATTTTTAAAAAACGCATCAAAATCTGTTGCGTAGTTTTAAAGATTTAAGCATACATAGGGACGGACAGACAGCGACAGCGACTTTGTTTTATCCTATGTAGTGATAGTGATGTAGTGATGCTTTCGACAAACTTTGAAAATGAATGTAGTTCGATGTCATTTTCCCGCAGTAAGTAAAATATGCCAAATAGTAGTCATGCCAATCTTCTATATTTATAAAAGCTAAATTCACTCACTCACTCACTGACTTGTCACGAAATCTCAAAAACTATTTGACTTACGAAGCTAAAATTTGGCACGTAGATTCCTTATGGGGTATAGAGTTCCGCTAAGAAGGATTTAGCGAAAAAGCCGAATTAAAGGGGGCAAATGGATGTTGAAAGATTATATTAAAGTCTTTTGATGATACTCAGGGATAAAATTTGGTATTCAGGCTAATAGTTTAAAATAAATAAATACTGTTATAATATTTTTACAAAAAAGAAAGATTAAGGAGGTGGAATTGTACTTTGTATGTTGTGTTGAAAGTTATGCAACTACGAAATTGTAATTTGACAAGTGGGTGTAAAACTTCATTAAAAAATATTTTACGAAAGGGCCGAATTAAAGGGTCCAAAAAAGGTTGAAAGTTTAGGTGAAAGTGTACGCGTACGAAGTCACACGGGTAACGGCTAGTTTATTATAAATACAAAAGTTTGTCTGTTGTATGTGAAAGAGGAACAAACATCCATACATACAAACTTTGGCGTTTATAATATTAGTTGAAAGTAGGATAGGATGCGAAAGTGTGTTTGTTACTCTTTTACGCAGCAACAGAGCAACAAATCAACCAGATTTTTTGCATGGGTATAGTTCAAGGGATGGAAAGTTATAGGCTACTTTCATCATCATCGTCATCAACTAGATGTTGTTAACTGATCACCGAATTTAAGCAACGGACTACACGGTCAATCTTAGGTAGGGTGATTGCAAGTGGCATTTAGAAACCGAATGATCGAATAAAAAGTTAACAATCTGGGTGCCTTCAAGTCGAGAGTGAATAGGTTTCTTCTAGGCAAGCGTGCTCCATCGTAGGCCGCATCATCGCTTAACATCAGGCGAGATGGCGGCCAAGCGCAAGCCAATTTATAATTTAAAAAAAATATATGTCACGTGACCCGTATGTCCCGGTTGAGTCTTATAACAATGGCCACTAAGCCATCTCAGAAGCCTTCAGGCGTCCTGGCGGCCTAAAATTCTGACATTAGCGCTCGTCACTGGGCCTATATGAACTTCCTGTATTTACTGAGAGTACCAATACGATGATTTTAGGAATTACCTACAATGTCTTCGTTTCCTCAAAATCATGAACACCCTACAAGAAAAGGACAAATTACTCCGTGCTCGCTTTTCCCTCGGACCGTTTTTTTAGCATGAGTACTCAATCCAGGTCCCTTTAGGGTATATATAAAATCCTTGCCCTGTTGTTTTTCGTTAAATTTTTCATGACCATGGATACAAAGTATTTCAGTCGTAATATTCAGTTTGTAAATGTAGGTATGTATACTTGTATAGTCATGAAGTCGGTTCTTTTTTTTTCTAAAAATTATAATTATTACTTGACATTTTGTTTTATGACCAAGTAGCCAAGCACCTCGTTGGGGAATGGGTATGCTATATTTTTACCGTCATTGCTTCCCACCAGGTGAGATAGTGCTCGAAAACCCGAGTCTATTGTAAAAAAAGGCCCTCGGCACACAAGCCACTTCAGTTTTTGGCATAAATAAAGTATTAGTACCTACAAATAAAGTGCACTTTAAAAACATAAAAATATCACATTCTGTCTGTGTAAATCCAAAAGTTTTGCATTTGTGCGGTAACCTCATCACATCCATGTTGTCCCGGGAAACTGTTATTTTTATCGGACCGGAGCAGCCCGGCACGGCCATAACCGTAGTGGACGTACGAGCGCGTAAAATACAATGTTTGCCCTCGGCTTTACCTCACACCGACACGAAACGTACCTACGCGTCCTATAACGTTTGATAGCCCGTTGGTCCAGTTGGTAGTGAACCTACCTTCTGAGCTTGGGGGCGTGGGTTCGATTCCCACCTAGGACAAACATTTATGTGATGAACATTAACATTTGTGATTGTTTTATATCTGTTTGTTAATATCTATTTAAATATGTATTTTAAACTGTATATGTATATCAGTCTCTGGCAGCCATATCACAAGCTTTGCTTAATTTGGGGTCTCTGACCCCAAACTCTCTGCTCTCTGCTCTCTGGCTGTGTGTGCAAAAATGTCCCGAAAATATTTGTTATTTATTTAAATTTATTTTCATAGATAGATAAGAAAATATTATCCGCCACCGTGGGGTGTCCGCCACATTGAATTTAGTGTGATGTCATTTTATCTTTACTAATATTATAAAGAGGAAAGATTGTTTGTTTGTTTGCATTGAATAGGCTCCGAAACTACTGAACCGATTTGAAAAATTCTTTCACTGTTGGGATGCTGCATTATCCCCGGTTGACATAGGCTATATATCCCGGCTTCGCCCGTGCGAAGCAGGGGCGGCCTACTAGTAATATTATAACGAGAAAAGATTTGATTGTTTGTTTGTTTGTTTGCATTGAATAGGCTCCGAAACTACTGAACCGATTTGAAAAATTCTTTCACTGACGGGAAGCTACACTATCCCCGGGTGACATATATAATCTATACCCATGCGAAGCTGGGGCGGACCGCTAGTAAAAAATATAATTGAAATACGAACCTCTTTTCTGTTCTGATGTTGGTAAAGCCAGAAACAGAAAAGCTAAGTTAAAAGACACATTTTTATGTAAAGCTCTCTACTAACTCTCTGTAAGCCGAAGATAAGCCTCTTACGAGATTTCTTAGCAAAATAGATTATTCTAGACGAAATCATTTAGAGAACATTATTCGTTTTAGCGATTCTTTTTGGGAATTTCTTTTGGTACGTGTTCTAAAGCATACTACTTTAATTTCGTGGTTAAGGGAAATAATGAAAGTATTTTTCTAAGATAAAATATGATCGTGGTTATGACACTAATGAACGAGACTTTATAGCGTAGGCCGCCCCTGCTTCGCACGGGCGAAGCCGGGATATATAGCCTATGTCAACCGGGGATAGTGCAGCATCCCAACAGTGAAAGAATTTTTCAAATCGGTTCAGTAGTTTCGGAGCCTATTCAATGCAAACAAACAAACAAACAATCAAATCTTTCCTCTTTATAATATTAGTATAGATTATGGAGTTGATTTCAGCGTATCGTTAATTTTTTTAGCTATTTAATTGCTCTAAAATTGATTGAATCAGGCGTTACTTTGCGGAAGTCCATTTATAATTTGTATTTGGCAAATTTCTAGTGTAATTCGACAAATACAAAAAAAAAATGCTCTAAAATTATCTATTATCGCCCCTTTTTATTTCAATTACTGTGTTAGACAAATTTGTAATTATTGCATACTTCAATAGAAAATGGCATTGATTCTGATGTACTCTAAATTATTTATAAAAAATATAATTATCTATATAACTATCTATTAAAAACGAACTATTATAACTATTTATTTATCTATATAATTATCAATTTCTCTATATTTGACAGTTCTAAATTGTTGCCACCCTTCTCTCACATATTAAAATGAAAAGAGAGGCAGATAATTTTAGTCCTGTCAGATTGGTTTAGTTTAGTGTATTCCAATACTTGAAGGCGAAGAATAATTTTAAAGTTCTATTCTGCCAGACTCATAGCACCTGCTCGTGTTTCAATAGCAAAACAGTTACGTTTGTTATCTTTGTTACACGTTACGTTACAGTTCGGTGTAACAGAGGTCCCGGAGCCATTACCCTAATGGCTTGCCGTGTCTTGTCCCGCTGACCCCTGCTTTGTTAATTTTTACCCCGACCCCCGCCACTTAGCTGACATACTGTTACATTGTAAAGTTAATGGTAGATACATATCAATGTTACGTATTGCAGTATTCCATAATTTAAAATAATGTGCAGTATATAATTCATCCTATTACAATGTTTCTTTAATTTTTTAGGGTTCAGTACTTCAAAACGAAAAAACGTTATCCTTCTAAGATCACTTTGTTGTCCGTCTGTCCATCTCGCCTTTTTCTCAAGAACGCGTAAAGCTATCAAGTTGAAATGTACATCAAATACTTGGGTCTACAGTTTTTTTTCATCTGTGAAAAAATCAAACTTGTAAGTCAACGCGATGAAAAGATATAACCATTTATGTCGCATATTTTGCGATTTCACTAGGGAATCAAAACCTATAGGGTACTTCCCGTAGAATCATGAAATTTGGCAAGAGGCAAGGTCTTACAGCACACATAAAGGGAAACATCCGAAAGTTGTTAATTTGAAGTTACATCATATAAAACAAAAATTTGCAATGACAAACTTACATTTAGTAGTTGGTATTTATGAAAGAACCTTATTGTCGACCACAAAGTTTACCAAGTAGACCACAAAGTCTTTAAATATTTCAACTTTTTTTGTTGTTTTCGTTTAGTCTCGCGCTCTGAGGGTTCCGTCTAACGGAACCCGCGATGGAAGACCGCGAGGCGTCACTAGGCCATCAGGTGTACACAGCTCGTCGTAAGCCCCAGGTCTCACTGCCCCTGCCTCTGTAACCTATTTAGGAGTAAGTGGAGCGGAGCAGGCGTTTAATATTTATGAGTTGGCTTGAAACCTCGGTGCTCACAACTTGCGCAGGTTCTCCCCCGGACACGGGAATATAAAAAACAGGGCCGTTTGAATCTGGATTGTTGCTTTGCCTTCGACCAAAATAAATGGACGGGCCCAGAAGAAGCGCATTTTTGAAGATTACAAAATGAGCGCCGGCGCTCACTTCATTTCAGTCGGTCTCTAGCCGTAGGAAGTGCAACACGCGTCTATTGTTACATGATAACGAAACATCTAACAAACTGAAAAAAGTATGCCTTCGTGTGCTTTCCCGAAGTGTAAATACACATAAAAAAGCACTATCTATTTTTGTAAACCAACCATTATAACTATATATATATAGATATACCTATATAGATATATAGGTATATCTATATAGGTGTATATATAGATATAACTATAGTTATATTGTGATTATAACCATGTACAATAATTTTTATTGTACATGGTTATAATTAGGTGTTGACGTATATGTCCAACAGTTTTAAATGTCATATAGAAATCTAAAAGGTTATATAACATAAGCTTCACACGTTAACAACCTACTGAATCGTTTCCCCAAAATACTGTTTTTACAACATTTGTTATCGGTTATCAAAAACTATCAACCCTTCAGGGGATGGAGTAAAAATATTTACAGCGCCGTACATAACTCGCGAAAACAATAAATAAATGTCGTACACTTGGATAAACATTTTTTATGACTCTGTTAACATTCAATATTGAGCTTTGGGTGTGATAAAAAAATTGTATAAGTCTCAATTAGCTTTACATAAGAATTGTTTGCATTTCCAAGGAGGTTGAAAAACGACAAGAATGGCACAGGACAGCGTGCAAGTGACCCACAGATTATAGGCTGAAAATTATTATCATTTCGTAACAATGATAATTATAAAGTTATATGATTATTTACGGGATATTTACCGTGGTAAGGTTGTGGAATGATTTCCCGATATTTCGGCGCAGTTACATGCACCATGTTCACGGGAAGACTGAAGAACAACCGTGATAGTTTAAAACAGTGGTCATGATAATTATGTTTATATTATGAAAAATTACGTGGTTTTCACACATACGTACGTGGTTTTTCATCATACGTGAGTAATTCCCGTGCGTCATGTAAATTAAAAGTGATATGTTATTAATTTTTGCTTAAAAGATTTTACAATCTGGGTGTCTTCTGTCTTGAATCGGTTTCTTCTAGGCAAGCGTGTTCCATCGTAGACCGCATCATCGCTTAACATCAGGCGAGATGGAAGTCAAGCGCATGCCTATTTAAAAAAAATACTTTTTTTTTTCAATATAATGAACTTCACTAGTAAGTTTACTTTTCAAAGATAATCATTTATTTCTGCAGAAATGAGTATGATTTTTACGACATTTTAATACTCATTACTCAATACTCAATGATTTATTGCATAATTATTATGAAGTTTACATACAGATGTTAGCTAGCATGTTTAAATTAGGTAATACATAACAATAACCCTGACTGGGTGTGGCAATATAGTGCGGAGCGGAGTGTGCAATATATCCTTTTCTCGCATAGAATCAGCAAACAAAATATCAGCGACTTCTAGAAGATCTGTGTCGTACGTAAGTCTTATAATAAAATCTATGATCCATAGGTACCTTTTCAACCACTACTAAGTAACACTATTTCACCCCTAGGTGAGAAAATATCATTTGCGATACTATCGCCTTACCGGTAGATGAGCTCGAGATAGGGAATCAAATAGAGTCGACTGGATTCTGCGGATTTATGTACTTTATTGGTATTGTTTCCTCGTATTTATTATTTACGTAGTTTTATTCGGTTTTTGTTTTTGTTTCAATACTAAGCTTGTTTTATATTTTTCTGTACAACAGATATTCTGTCACATTTTATACTAATAAAGTTTAATGTAGATCTTTCAGTTTTTTACCTTTTTTGATGAACGGTTAAATTTGAATAATTTTGAGAAAGAAATATTCTACGGTGAAGATAATGCCCATCTTATCCGAAAGTGTGTTTGTTTGTTGGTTTGTTTTTTCCTCTTTCACGCAGCAACAGAGCAACGGATCGACCTGAAATTTTGCATGGGTACAGTTCAAGGGTCGGAGAGAGACTTAGGCAACTTTTCATCATCACCATCACCATTTTTCATCACTACGCGAGTGAAACCGCGGGGCGCAGCTAGTTTATTAATAATTTCACTAAGATCAGTTGAACCGATAGTCTTGAAAAGGCAACATTTAGACAATGAGAGACAGAGAAAGCTACTTTAGAATTTATTCAATCCAGATTTGAGACAGACTGACTTGGTGTTCGAACTTTTTCAATACTAAACACTTGCTTAGATTATGCACGCATTTCACTCTCATCTCAACCAAAGTAGGTTTACCTGTTATTATATCGTATACCTCCTGCGTGGCTTGCCCCGTATACGGCTTATAAAAAAAACGAAAAGAATTTTAATACAGAGTGGCGTCGGTATCAAAAATTCCGTATAAAAGCTCGGTAACTCGCGAAATCTCTTTGATGGCTACGTTAACGCATAGCCCGGAGGTTTCAGGTTCGACGATGGTCCAAGCAACGAGAGACAACTGATGTTGTGGACAAGAATAACACCAGCTTTTGATGGATTATTCAAGATACTATTTAGTATACAAGGAGCAAACAAATCGACGTTCTAGCTCGAGAGTAATGAAAAGAGCGTTTTTTTTCTCTCTACAGATGACTGCATCTTGCGTTTACATAGATCAATTTGATCAAATAGACTATAAATTTCTAACAACTACGTATAACTTCATATTACTTTATTCGCCCACCGTGCACTTAAATCTGAACTGATACACCACCGTACTTTGTGAATTTGTTTATAGTCTAGAAGGCATATCTCGGAGTTGTATGATTATTTACGGGATATTTACCGTGGTAAGGTTGTGGAATGAGCTCCCGATAACATAACATAACATATACATATAGCTCCATATAACTTTAGTGAACAACCGTGATAGTTTAAAACAGTGTTATATCTCGGAGTTCACAATAACTCGTAGGACGGCTTCGATATCGCTGGAAATATAGAATTAGACGCACGAGCTCCAAGTCACTGACTGACAAGAGACAGTACGAGACTGTGACCGATGGCGTTCTTTTGTATCGGAGGCCAAGACCCACTTCGGGTCGCTGCATCAACGAAGTAAGTAAGTTATTTGAGTAGATATTACAGCCTCGTAGTATACGCTTTCCAAACATGTAGTAACTTTTCAAGGCCAGTGTGAATAGGTATCTTCTAAGACTGCAGATACTTCATCGACCACATCCTCGCTTACCAACAGGCGAGTTGGTGGTCAAACGCGAAATTATCTGAGAAAAAAAAAATGGAGACATAAATCGAATTGACCTGATCGTGTTATGTGCACGAATTTGATCAAACCAAACTGATGTATGTTTGTCTACCAATTTAGTTTTTTTGTCTTCATGTATAATAATAGATAGCTTAATAAGCCACAGCTTATAATAATATTGGTTTAATGTATTAATATCACAGGTCACAATATGATGATGAGAAAATTCAAATATTGATTAATATTTCAAAACCGCGCTCGCTCCTGGCTAACGCCATCGACCGCTCTTCTCGGCTTATAAGCGTTTTTACATTCGAGTTATTTTTAATAAATTCCCTCGTGGCAGAAAGACGGCCAATAATTGACGATATTAAAACATTACCATTCTTTTGTCGACGGTGTCGGGTAAAATTTCGCAAGGGTTTTGTGGAAAATTATGCTCACAAGAGCCAGGCTAGTTTTCATCATCATCGTCATTTCAGCCGTAGGACGTCCACTGCTGGACATAGGCCTCCCCCATCGATCTCCAAAAGGGCCGGTTGGAAACGGCCTGCATCCAGCGTGTCCCTGCGGTCTCTTTTAGCGTGTCTGTCCATCTTGTGGGTGAACGTCCTACGCTGCTCTTACCGGTCCGTGGTCTCCATTCCAGAACCTTTCAGCCCCATCGGCCATCTGTTCTGCGTGATATGTGCCCTGCCCACTGCCACTTCAACTTGCTAATCCGGTTAGGCTAGTATTATGCGCTCCACATTATCTCGGCCACCTTCGCTGATAGAGACAGTAGCCAAGATAATCTAGTGCGCAAGGATAAGATCCCAATTTTCTCTGAAGGCCAGTGCCACCATCTTTGAGTAATCTAACCTTCGCTGACCACTACGTACACTTTAATCAAATGTCATATGTCTCTTATATAAAAAAAGTTAAAAATCATTACAAAAAGTTATTGTGGGAAACTAATTTCTCCAAGTTAAAGTTCATACCCAAAGTGAAGTTAAGAATGTATGCTTTACCAGAATTTTAAATTTATTTTTGTCAGTATAATCATGTGAAAACAATAAGTTTTATGTACAGCAAACTCATTTCTGCAAGTTCAGATATCTTTAGTATTATTTGTCAACTGCACGTAATAAATTGCAGCATGTTTTAGCAAATGTTTAAATTAAATAAGCCCCATTAAGCCACTTTCCCATTCCCAAGTATTTCTAGTAAACACAAAAGTAACATAAAAATATCCAGCGGCTAAAGCTCTCCCAGGTATGAATGTGGTCGGTATCCCTCCAGGACAAACGTTATTGAAAATAAATTGGCCCGAACACTACCTACAGAATGTTACTATGTTATTGGGAGAGAATGAGATCGGCCCTCGCCGGTAGGGTTGGCACGCGATTTTTCCCGACGGTATTTTTTACTGTATAATTTACAAGAAAAATGCATAACACATCACTGAATGTACCATATTTTTAGCTGCAGTAAGTTTTTTAATGCGAATTTAATATTAAATTCCTAAATTGTTTTAAAATTGGTTTTACTATACCGGGTTTGGTACTCGCGGTAGATATTATCGTTATTTTGGAGCTCCAAAATATAGGTTCGCTTTATTCATAGATCCTTTTCTCTAGTCAATCAGCAAATAAACCGTAGATATATTATAAGCGGTTGATAAATAGGAAATGTTTCAAGTTACCACACTGCAGAACCAATGTTGGTCAACATTCTCCATTGTACAGAATGTTTTCATATTATAATGGAATCAGGTCTAAATATGACATGTTTTATGGTTCTTTGGCCTCAGCAAGAAGTAGAGTTTTTGATGTTTTGGGTGATTTTTAGTAATTTTCCTCTTAATATTTTGTTTTTGTTATATCATCATCATCATCATCATCAGCCATTAAATGTCCACTGCTGAACAAGGCCTCCCTCTTAGAGAGGGGTGTTGCCATAATCCCCACGCTTGGCAGGCGGCTTGGAGATCGCAGTACGTTCACCGTGTACTAACAGGACGCTGCTGCCCATCCTTCGGTGGTTCTGGGGTGGTTCTGGTCGCAGTTTTAGGACATACCCGGGTCCGGGTTTTGTTATATACATATATATATTATATATTTTACACGTAATAGAATTTGTATTATGATTAATCTAATTATTTAACATTGTCCGTAAACTGCATGCTGTGTTCACTAGTATTAGGAATTACACCGTGATTTTTTTGTTGTGTAATATTTTAGTATAAGATATGTGTATATTCCAAATTGTGAACCAAATAAACTAAAAAAAAAAAAAAAAAAATATGTATGACACCGAGAAAAAGTTACATTACTGACTTTTACAAAATACATGAGTGACATACTTACGTATGAGGTTTGTGACAAAATTTAGGACGGTGATTTAATTTATTATTTTAGAATTCACATATTTGAAATACATTGAAATCTCGAATTATAGAAAGGTATAGTTTTGCGCTTCGTACTGTTTTAAGGTAGGAGGCAACCCTAATGACGGCTGATAGGTAATCCTCGGGAATTCCCGTCGATCCTCGGGCGTCGCCGGGAATTCTCTATGATAGGTGGGAATCTATGCTTCTCGGGTGTGAAATTTTCTATTATGTTTTCGAACTATGTGATAAATGATTGAGCGCCATTTTCGCTATTTTCTGCAACACGCTTATCGCATAAGCGCCATATTCTATTTGATTTTAGCATTTCAAAGTAAACAATGTGAAAATGAAATTTGTTATTTCTTGCGAAATATATCTTAGAAGATATTAATCTTTATTATTTGGTGTCTGCGAAGTAACTCTATCCCTCTGTCTATGTTACTTTCTCTAATCTAAATGGCTGCACCGGTTTTGACGAAACTTGGTACGGAGTAAAGTGTTTATCACTACGACGGAATTTAGGCTAAGCATCTATAATTATATATGAGAGCAAAATAATAAATAATAATTGACCTGAAGCTGAGAGTTGTCAGGTAGATTCTTTAAGGGATGTAAAGTTGAGATCCAATAATAAAAAAATTGCGAAAAGGTCATAGTAAGGGGGGCTGTGTTTTAAGCTGTGGGCTAAGCTGATATTTTTTTCGCGATTTCAGGGTTGGTCCCATAGTAAAAGTTGTTCATAATGATGAGTACAATTACCTTCTTTTGGCTTCGAGTGTTCCCCTTACACCCTGTAATTATACTATGGTAGGAATTATTATGAGAGTAGGTTTTTATATGCCATAGGTGGCAAACAAGCAGGCGGGCCGCCTGATGGTAAGCAGTCACCGTCGCCTATGGATACTTGTAACACCAGAGGCATCACAAATACGTTGCCGACCCTTAAGGACTCTATTGACCCCTTACACCCCGTATACAAAAATTCAAAATTCTTTATTCAAAATTCTTTATTAACAGATTTTTATAGTACACAGGTGTTTGGTCTCTCCTGTTAAGTTTTGACAACCTGTGTTAGGAGAGACCGCTCTTTCGTTGTTACAGTAATTTCACATGTATATATAATTATATATATAACAGTTTATAATTATGTAGATAATAGGTAGAATGATATTTAAAGTTTGTAACATGTTGTGTGTGTGTGTGTGTGTGTGTGTGTGTTTATGTCAATGACTGAGTAAGTGCTCCGTTTGCTCGTAATCAAGTTGCTTTAACCATCTTAATGTACATTTTTTACATTGATGAAGTGACATTGTGTAGATATTTTTGATTCTATTAATTTTATTATAAATTTTTATTGAGTGTACTGAAAATTGTTTTTCAGTACACTCAAGGGTTCTTACGGGTGGTTGCTTTACTACTGAGTAAGGGTTCCTTTTTGGAGGCTAATTGAGTCCAACTTGGTTGGAGATTGTCATGATACCACGAGAACGACTTGCTATGATTTGAGGAGACATGACTTCCTCACGTTGGCTCCAAAACTCTGTTATGTCCGACAGAAACTGTCTGTATCCCTCTCACGGCATGATTACACAATAATATTTACCTTATTTATCGCAGACTCACTGTTTATAATCATAATATCCACGAACCAAATTAATAATTGTAATGGCGCAAGTTCCAGCTGCTTCCTTAATGAGCCATCAGAGTCAGTCAAGTGTTACGTAGGTATGTGTTACGGATTAACTAATCAACTGATTAACCATCTCCAGTGTTGGCCGATTAAGCCACTTGGGATTTTGATATTTTTCTAATTTTTTTTTAAATAAAGTTAGTTGAAGGATTTTGGGCAAATTAAGAACTTTCATTACTTACTATATGGCAATGGAAAGAGCTATGCTCGGAGTTTCTTTGCGCAATAAAATCCGAAACGTGGATATTCGCCAAAGAACCAGAGTCACCGACATAGCTGTTAAAATTTGCAAGTTGAAGTGGCAATGGGCAGGCCACATCGCTCGAAGAACCGATAACCGATGAGGAAGAAAGGTTCTTGAGTGAAGACCACGAACCGGAAGACGCAGCGTAGGTAGGTCTCCCACTAGATGGACCGACGCCATAGTGAGAGTCGCTGGCATCCAGTGGATGCAAAAGGCAGGCTGTCGTTCAGTGTGGAAGTTAAAGGGGGAGGCCTATGTTCAGCAGTGGACGTCTTCTGGCTGATGATGATGATTACTTACTACGCCTTTCTAGGGTTAAGTTGCTAGTCTATCGGTTTTTTATCGGATACATTTCAGAGAGTGTGCATCGGATCTGCATGATCAAATTCTCCTGTCTATCTTTCTATCGACACCGCTTTATGGTTGAAATTCCGAAATCCTGTACGAAGCTCTTTGATTCCACTTTTATGGTCCAAACTGCTAGTTTGTGGAATGCGCTGACTGAATTGGTGTTCTCTGATAGTTGCAATTTAGCTGTCGTCAAATCACGAGTGAATCGGTTTCTTCTAGGCAAGCGTGCTCTTCCATCGATTGCATAAAGGCTTTATAAAGCTTAGTCAAATAAAAAAGTTATTCGCAGAATGATTGAAACAATTACTTTTAGTGCAAAATATCAATCACGTAAAGAATTAAGTAAATGATATTCTAACGAAAATTTTATGCAATTACCTTCTCCTCAATTAATATTTTGTGTAACAACATCGTCAGGTTTCATATTATGTAATTGTATCTTCTATCTCAGACACCTGTTTTAAATGCGGAGTTCTAAATACTTATACATGTATAATTATCATATCTAGTACAGTGACATTTCTATTTGACTGCCCCGGTGGCTCAGTTGGTAGTGAACCTACCTTCTGTGCTTGGGGGCACTCCCCCAAGCACAGAACACACACAGATGGGTTCGATTCCCATCTAAGACAAACATTTTGTGTGATGAACATTTGTGTTTGTTCTATGTCTGGGTGTTAATATCTATTTAAGTATGTATTTAAAAATATATATGTACGTATATCAGTTTCTGGCAGCCATATTACAAGCTTTGCTTAGTTTGGGGTTAGATGACCGTGTGTGCAAAAATGTCCCTGATATTTATTTATTTATTCCACCTAGGGTTGCCACCCGTACTTTATAATAAAGTATTGTACTCTATTTTGCCCTAACGTACTTTATACTTCATGAGGGCAGTACTTACGTAAATACTTTATTTTTACCTTTGAAGATTTTTTTATACGGACTTTTATTTTTTACGTGTAACAGAATGGACTGCTTGACGTTTTAGGTTACGTTCCACGTAACCTAAAACGTCAATGTCAATATCATGTCATATCAACTAATTGTCATTTTTTCCGTTACTGTTGTTTTTATTTTCTCTTCTTGTTTGAGTTTGTGTTGTAACAAATATATTTAGTTGAAGCAACAAAAAATATTTATGGAAGGGAAATAGTTTGGTAAATAAATGGTACTTTATTTTCAGATGTTGTACTTTATTTTTAGCCTAAAAAATTAAATATACTCTATTTGCTTAAAAAAAGGTGGCAACCCTAATTCCACCATCTTTCTTCGAAATCTCATCTTCACATCGCAAAGCATCAGAACCCGTGACAGAAGAAAGCCCGCCTTAATAAGCATTTATTCACAAATTTATTTAAGAAAACAAATTCAATCATCCGAAACGGGACCACGATCTGAACATTTCCAAACTGTCACACTGTGAGATATCAATTTAAAATATTACAATGAAATAAATTCACCGAAATTCACGGGCGAGTCCCGCTTGGATCCCTGTCAAAGATACGCACGACAAAAGACAAAATGTCGCAAGTCGTCGGGAAACCCGTTGTCGTGTCGCATCGCTCTTTGTTTTAAGTGAAAATTGCTTTCTTTGAATGAGAATTTGACTATTCCAAAGCGATGGTTTGGAGATGGTATTTTTGCCATTTTAAAATGTGCGAGGTTTTTGTCATTCGAGAAAAGAGAGCATAGAAAAGATATTTTTCAGTTTTTATTTTTTTATTAATTTCAAAATTTTCTATATGACTTAAGATATAATAAAACCGGAAGACACAGCGTAGGTAGGCCTCCCACTGGATGGACCGACGACATTGTGAGAGTCGCGGGCATCCAGTGGATGCAAAAGGCTGTCGTTTAGTGTGGCGGTTAAAGGGGGAGGCTTATGTTCAGCAGTGGACGTCTTCTGGCTGATGATGATATTAAACTACCATTAAGAACACCTTAGACCTGAGATGATTTATTCACGGTGCTAGCTCATTGTAAATCAGATATACTTGTAGTATTAATAAAGTACTAAAAGTATAACGTAGTAGATCTTATGTAAGAGAAAATAGACTTGACCGGTTAAATCTTTAAATGGATTTCGCATCATCGTATCTAATTTACCATTTGCCGAACTATTCAGTGTCACTAATTTATTATCGCATCTTTTAAGTTTAGTAAATTAGAATAGGCCTTTTTGGCCTTTTCAGGCTTACCAGCCTTTCATGTTCCCACTGCTGGGACACAGTTTTATTTTTATTTTATTTTATTTATTTAACAAAATCCACAGCCCTTTAAAAACTTAACAATAAACTAAGAAGTTAACTTACGGCCAATAATGGATTTACATTATATTACTAATCTAATTAATACCTACAGTCGTATATTATAATCAATTTATGGGTACATGTTGTGGGTGTGTGCGGGAGGCGAGTGTGTGGGGTGATAGTGTGCATGTGTGTGTATAAGTGTGTGAGTGAGTGAGTGTGAGTGTGTGAGTGGATATTTAGCTTGCATTTATGTCATGTATAATTTTAAAGACATCACTTTTAAAAACTTGCTTTTTAGAGTGAAAGATGTCAATTAAATTATTAAACTTCATGTTGTAAGTTCTGTGTAGACGACTAACAATTGAATTCTGCGCGTAGTTAGTACGAGAATGTGTGACAGCAAATAATTTGGTATGTCTAGTGCGTTTCATTGGTGTACGAAAACTCAGAACATTACTGATCAGGTCAGGACTATCAATATATCCATTACATAAGCCAAGCAGAAAGGCCATATCCAAAATCGTACGTCTGTTCTCGAGGTTAGTTATTTGGTGATATTTACAAGAATCTTCATAACCTAATGAATATATGTGGGTTCGATAGTTAAATAAATAAATAATAAATAAATAATAAATATTCGGGACATTTTTGCACACACGGTCAACTGACCCCAAACTAAGCAAAGCTTGTGATATGGCTGCCAGAGACTGATATACATACATATATAGGTTTAAATACATACTTAAATAGATATTAACACCCAGATATAGAACAAACACAAATGTTGAATCGAACCCACGCCCCTAAGCTCAGAAGGCAGGTTCACTACCAACTGGACCAACAGGCTATCTAGTTAAGGTGTTTAATAAACTTGTATTTGATTATTTTGTTTATAAAATATTAGATGAACACTAATATCAACTTCACATCCTGCATCCTGTAGTGCTTGATACATTTTCTCTACAAGATACAAGCATGTAGAGTTTTCAGTAACATTTCTAGTAAGTTTACTTTGTAAAGAATATTACAATGTAATCTATAGTTTTCAAACTCGTTAAAAGTTGATCGTTAAACGAAAACTTAACACTTTGCTTTCTTTGAATATTCTCAAACTGACTTCGCCCGCGTTTTTACCCGCTCGCTATTTTAGAAAACCTGTACCAAATTTTTCTGGCTTAAAATTCTACGGCTTAATTCACGTCAAAACACTATCAATACTTGGGCACCTATGCTTAGTATTTAGAATCTAAATAGTCCCATCTTTATGGAAAACATATTCCATAACTTACTGGTTCAGGTTTGTTACGTCTATTCCTTTTATGCCCAATCTTATCTCAACGTTCAATTCCTGAAAATGTTATGTAGTCTTTTTTTTTTTTTTTGGTGCTTTAAATGATTTTTGATAATGAGCTGATCTCTCGTTCCCATGGGCATCTCGACCCCAAACGGTCGATATGTCCTCAAATAATAATGTAACCACTGCCAAGGTTAGTTAAAAATCTTAAATATATAATTTTCCGAACATCCATTCCATTTTCCCGACCGTTCATTACCCTATGAGAGTCGCGGGCATCCAGTGGATGCAAAAGGCAGGCTGTCGTTCAGTGTGGAGGTTAAAGGGGGAGGCCTATGTTCAGCAGTGGACGTCTTCTGGCTGATGATGATGATGATTACCCTAAACATCACGATTCATAAACCGACATGGAACTCATTACCGATATGCAATAACGGGAATCCAACAATAAGTCCCAAGACGTAAAACAAATACTAAGGAAACATTTCACAAGTACTTCTCTGGTCATCGAATGAGGAAATTTACCTGAAAATAAGCGAATTCAGCACGAAACTTGGCTACGTTTTATTTACTCCCGACCTCGGCTTAAATCTGTATGGGGTCAAGGGTATACCCATTTAAGAAGACCAGACCTTTGAATGAAGTGCCATTCAAAAAATACACCTTGAGAATACTGCTTTGACGAGAAATATCAAACGATTGTGGACCTTACTACAACCCTGTAGTAAGGTCCACAATCTTTTCTCTATCCTCCCGGATAGAGTTTAACGTCTTTGTAGTGGTATAAAAGTTTGTAGTATGTTGAAAAATTTACTTTTTACCAAACATTTGTAGAGTTTGAGTTCATAGGTTTAAAAGAAAGAAGGATATGTGATATTGAATAATAGTTTCCAAATACTCAGACATATATGTTGAACATAAAACAATGTCGATAAAAAAACCACCTATGAGATATGATCTATCAACCAAAAAAAGAATCATCAAAAACAATTCTAAATTGGCGGAGTAATCGCGTAACATACATCATACAGTCGATTTGATAACCTCCTCCTTTTGGAAGTCGGTTAAAAATATTTATTAACTAGGATAGATTAGAAATACATAATTATGTAAACTTGAATTGGAAATCCACGTTTACAGATATTATGTTGATTGCATTAAAAACGGAATACTTCGGGTTTCGGAGGGTACACTAAACAATAGGTTCCGATTATATTAAGTCCTAAACTAGAACAACAATTTGGTAGTTGCACTTCACACATGTTTTTTAATTAGAACTCGAAAGTGAAGAACAGCAAAGCTACGAGTATGTCCCAGAATTGGACGCCGTCCCGATTTGCAGCGATATTCATAAATGCAAATGTAGAGTACGTCCCGCGGGACTGGGACATCGATACTAAATGTGCTACTTTTGATACCGGGACGCCCCGGATTATGCGGAGGGGAATTAATTTTCAGACATCAAGAATGGAAATCTATTTATTGTGCCTATTATTTACACAAGTATCGAGATTTAATAGAAAAAGTGGTTCTTCAAATAGTATGCATGTACCGCGGTCTTCAAAACTAGTACATAAACCTTTGCTAATTTTCTACACTACTACTATAAACCTCGGTGGGCTGATGTGGCTCCTTTTCATATAGTATATCAATCATCATCATCATCAGCCAGAAGACGTCCACTGCTGAACATAGGCTTCCCCCTTTAACCTCCACACTGAACGACAGCCTGCCTTTTGCATCCACTGGATGCCCGCGACTCTCACAGTGTCGTCGGTCCATCTAGTGGGAGGCCTACCTACGCTGCGTCTTCCGGTTCGTGGTCTCCACTCCAGAACTTTTCTTCCCCATCGGTTATCGGTTCTTCGAGCGATGTGGCCTGCCCATTGCCACTTCAACTTGCAAATTTTAACAGCTATGTCGGTGACTCTGGTTCTTTGGCGAATATCCACGTTTCGGATTTTATCGCGCAAAGAAACTCCGAGCATAGCTCTCTCCATTGCCCGCTGTGTGACTCTGAGTTTTTCCAAAAGGCCAACAGTTAAGGACCACGTCTCAGTACCATATGTCATCACTGGCAACACACACTGGAGTATATCAATATAATTGTGTATATAGTAATTACTGTTTAGCTATTTATTTTTCTGTCATAAGATCTGGAGCGTAATCATCCTTCGGTTTTATAAGTGAAAACTTTTTATGGCTTTCGTCTACTATCTAACTACTATGATAAGATAGTTACAGCTGTTTGGTTTCCCAATAGTGTAAAATAAAATAATCTAGGTGTCTTCAAATCACGAATGAACCGGTTTCTTCTAGGCAAGCGTGCTCCATCGTAGACTGCATCATCGCTTAACATCAGGCGAGTTGGCGGTCAAGAGCAAGCCTATTATTTATTTTAAAAAAGTTAATAATTTGTAGAATGTTGGAGATGTGACTTATCCATCAGTTAGCGCGGAACATTTTCACTGATTTATAATTTAAACAGGTACTACAGCCGCTCCATAGTGTTCCTACCTACCATGATCTCACTACATTGAAAAATATATTATGATTACATATACTGCTTATAAAATTTTATGAGGATCAAGTCGAAATCGCGGTTTCAAATCCCGGGCCCGTACCAATGAGCTCTTTGGAGTCTATGTACGGATTTTCATACCACTGGCTTTTCGGTGAAGGAAAACTTCGTGAGAAAACCTGCATACGTACGGAGAAAAAATTCTATGGCGTATGTGAATCCACTAACCCGCAACTTGGCCAGCGTGGTGGATGTAGACTAATCACCTTTTTAGGGGTAGGCCTAAGTCCAGCAGAGGGCTATTAAAAGACTGATTAAGCTATGCAAAGATGACGTCATCATCTCCATACCGAAATTATAAATAAATATCTGGGACATTTTTGCACACACGGTCATCTGACCCCAAACTAAGCAAAGCTTGTAATATGGCTGCCAGAAACTGATATACGTACATATATATTTTTAAATACATACTTAAATAGATATTAACACCCAGACATAGAACAAACACAAATGTTCATCACACAAATGTTTGTCCTAGATGGGAATCGAACCCACGCCCCCAAGCACAGAAGATAGGTTCACTACCAACTGAGCCACCGGTGCAGTCACTGAACTGAACACATACACACGCGTTCACACACACTACACACTTACGCACACACAAACACACAAGTACTGCATGCATATAATACTAAATTTAGTTATTAGTTTTGTCAATATATGTCACCATTACTTGGAAGGAACTGACTCCTATAATACAGGTAACCTACCTAGCATAGGAGTCAGAGATTCACTTAGCTTGTATATCTGTTATTAAGAGACAAATAAATATTTTTGTATTTTGTATTTGAACATTGATCATCACGTCATAAATGAATACAAGCCCTTAACATACAATTTCACCAAACAACAGAATGCGTAAAGTCCGAAAACAAACAAACTCTTTTGACCGCCCTCTCCACAAATGTGGCAGAAGCTTCATATTTTAACCTGAAAGTGTTCCCTTCAAAAATCGTACGTACGGCAAATTCTATACATACGGTAAATCTACGGCAAATTCAAAGTTATACGTGAAATTTAAACTCGGAATATTTATTTGGGTCCGCTAATCTGCCATGTTAAACACGGCCGAGCACCAATTTAAAGGAACACGTTTAATCCGCCCTTTGTAATGGCCCCAAGTTAGAATCCAACCCTTTTCGAAGTTTTTCGGACCTTTATTTATCTCAGTTTGTATTTTTTACGTGTTTTTTGCGAGGGATAAGCATGGCGTGCGTATGGGGGTGTCTTTACGAAAGTGTAGCTTTTAATTTTAATGGCAGTTGAAAAACACACTTTAACGTCGCGTTAAAAATCTCGGGGGTTTAAGGGTTAGGAGCCTTAAACAGAGGGTTAAGACCCTTAATAGGGAAAATGGACAAGGCAAAGAAAATTATAAAATCGATGTATTACGTAATACAAATAATAATTATAAAAAAAAAAAACTTTCAAGCCTTGGAAGCCAAGATTTGGAATAGAAATCGAAAGGTTATTCCTTAACCTTTGAAATAGTCAAAGTCAAAATAGTCAAAATTCATGGTTTCACTTAAATCAAGTCATTTAGTTGTCAGAACAAGGTACTTACCTACATACAAAGTAGCAAACAGGGTCGTACAAAATGAAATGTTGTATCTCATATTTTTCCTTGCCAGGTGCGGCGTACGAATATGAGGATTTTTTTAATTCGTTTTGTTCAAAGTTAAATAACATATATGTGGTAGAATATAGTCAAAATCGCTTATTATATACCCAAATTAATTAAAGAAAAAAAACAGTTTCTACTAATACAATAGGTAGGTACATCAATATAATTATTTTATTACGTCCTACTCTTGATTTTATGTCAATGAAAAATAAATCTTATGTCAATAAATATTAAATTTAGTCTACATTACCTATCAGAACATTTTCATTACCAAGAAATTCTGAATTTTCATAGTAGATATAGGTAGCATTTTTGTAGACAATAAATATTATCTGATAAATATTAAGTTTAACTTTCCAATACTTGAACCTCTGATATTTTAAGGAAAAGGACTTATAACAGTATATTTTAAACTAAGGTTAAACCGAAGTTCCTAAAGCTCATGAGCTGAACTACTCTAGCGAAAGCGAAGCGCCTTCAAAAACGGTTATAGCAAACTGCATGTCATCTCAATTCATTGCTAGAAGAAATAGTCAGGCGTTGCACTCATTTTTTGTTACTTCATTCATTTGCATTCAAACCTAAAGTTGAGCTCCTATCACAGAGTGGAGAGAATAATCCCACTGTCGAAAGATTTGAGTACATCCAGAGAGGGATAGAGAGAAACCACAGATCTGTATACGAGAGCCATAGTAATGCGATTTATGCGTTTCTTTGATCGCTTCAAAGACCTCTGGACGGAATTAAGTCCGCAGATTAAATTATAGTTACTATGTAGTCTGGTTTAAGTGTTTTATGTTTTGGATTTAAGTTGTAAAGTCGTTTTATAAAGCTCTTTTAAGCTGGGAAGCAGCTTTAGCAGAGCACTAAGACTTTACACACAGATGCACATTTACATTCTCGCAGGAGAGAGATTTTTCTATTAGAAGTGAGTGCATTTTCTTAATAAAATTATACAGGGATTTTCTTCGATATTGTTGAAATATAGTTCATTTTAGTAATAAAAGGTTTATGGTCGTGATGTGAATACATTATTAAAAAAAACACGATTGAGACTTGTTAAAACAGAGCCAAGGAGTCCAAACTCCAGGGGTTTACTGCTAACCCCTTTCTTCCCGTAGCCTAAACGGCCGTAGATAGCCCGCTGGTCCAGTTGGTAGTGAACCTGCTTTCTGCGCTTGGGGGTTTGGCTTCGATTCCGATTCGCCACCTATATAGGACAAACATTCATGTGATGAACATTTGTGTTTGTTCTATATCTCGGTGTTAATATCTATTTAAAAATATATATGTATGTAGTCTGGCAGCCATATCACAAGCTATACTTAGTTTGTTTGGGGTCAAACCACCGTGTGTGCAAAAATATCTCGAATATTTATATATATTTATTTATTCTTCTTTATCTTAGCTTAGCTACTGAAGAGTTCTTCTATCAGCTCCATCATCAGACCCTCGTTCATCGTGTTGTATGGTACTTATTAAAACAAGCCAAATTAGTTCAAACTCGAGGGGTTTACTTCTAACCATTGAAGAGTTCCATCCACTACCCCACCTCTTTAATCGTTCGTAACCATTGAAGAGTTCCAATACCTCCCAGCTCCATCATCAGATTAGTTCGATGATACAAAATTATTGTGTTTTCTTCCGGTTACAACACGTACTTGCAAAGTTTCAAATCAGTACGTCAAAATTAAAGCTTAACGCATCCGACGGGATAAAATCTACCGGACGGGAATTTTTACACATTTCGTTAGTTACAAAAAAACAACAAAAGCACAAATCAACAAAGCTTATAAAAGTGTACTTGTGGGTACAGCAAGATTATTCCACAACATTACCACGGTAAATATCCCGTTAATAATCATTTAACTTTAGTGAACAACCGTGATAGTTTAAAACAGTGTTACAGCAAGATTATGTGCTGTAAATTTAGCTTAGTTTAATTATATTTGTTTTTAGGGCGTAATTTTTTTTTTTTAAGTTCCTATCGGTACGGTAATGTTTTTCACATCACGCTCATAATTATAAATGGAAAAGTTTGTGTGTATGTTTGTAAGCACTCAACTCAGGAACACCTCGACAGATTTAAATGAAATTTGATATGGAGATAGTTTATACCCTGGATTAAAACATAGGACACTTTTTATCGCAAAAACCGCTACTAGTAGATAATAATTAGTGCAAAAACGAGTCATACTAAGTATAGTTTAAGCTGTGTCTCTTCAACGGCCTCTATGAAGCAACGTTGTAAATGGTAACATGTAGGCTAACCTCAGCACAATGCGGCGCTCTAATGCCGGCTGTAGGCGCATTAATGAACCTCCATATGAAGCCACACACGGCTAGGGATGGGGTTGGCATCAGCTGTAGCCGTATTTATCTCATCTCTAACATCAATAACTATAATACTCTAGAAAATGTGAAATGAGCTACCTTCCGCGGTGTTTCTGAGGAACTACAATATGAGGTTCTTCAAAAGGCGAGTAAATAGAGCCCTTAAGGGTCGGCAACGTATTTGTGATGCATCTGGTGTTACAAATATCCATAGGCGACGGTGACTGCTTACCACCAGGCGGCCCGTCTTCTTGTTTGCCAACTACAGGGTAAAAAAAAACTAACGTAAGGGTGTTACGTAAAAATGAACGTAACTGGTCGCGTTTTTCGACATCAATACCCGACTTTTAAAAACTTTATGAACAGCCCTTTGAAGAACTCCACGTTAATTTAACTTATGCGCTTTACTTACATTATAATAGTCAGTAAAAACATTGATGTCAACAAACTTTACATTTTAAAGCATTTCAGATAAAAATTCAAAGAGATTTACTTATATGATTTTTTACATCTCTGCTGAGAAATTCATAAACAGTATCTAAACTAAGATTAAACGCAACCGGTACCTGTGTATAGATAAAATTATCTGTGAAAATATGACCGGACACTCCGGACAGTAGCAGTGCAACCGGAACTTACCGTAGCTCTTCTACGCCCAACACTATTTAACCGAGCGTTGCGGGAATGTAATGAGTATGGAAGAATACGAGTTTACCGCGCCCTGATTCAACTACCCTCAGTATGCCGGATTGCGGGAAACAATACGGGATAAAACGGTTAACTACAAAAATCCCTACCAAAAAAACCCCACTAAAAGAGATAAGAATTTGTAGTAACCAAACCTGATTCCGAAACGTGGATATTCGCCAAAGAACCAGAGTCACCGACATAGCTGTTAAAATTTGCAAGTTGAAGTGGCAATGGGCAGGCCACATCGCTCGAAGAACCGATAACCGATGGGGAAGAAAGGTTCTTGAGTGGAGACCACGAACCGGAAGACGCAGCGTAGGTAGGCCTCCCACTAGATGGACCGACGACATAGTGAGAGCCGCTGGCATCCAGTGGATGCAAAAGGCAGGCTGTCGTTCAGTGTGGAGGTTAAAGGGGGAGGCCTATGTTCAGCAGTGGACGTCTTCTGGCTGATGATGATGATGATGATGATGAAACCTGATTCAACTACATTCAATATACAAACAATACTGGACGAAACGGATTATTAAAAGAAAACAAGAAATCCCCACTGATTGATTGATTAACTCTTTATTGTTCACACCATAAAATTTAATACAAAAGACAAAAAACTCCTAAAAACTAGTGTAACAACTGGCGGCCTTTACGCTAAAAGCGATCTCTTCCAGGCAACCATACTCTTACCCCAACTGGTAAAGATAATAATGCACGGTTACCGCTGATTAAAGTACCCTCAGTTGGCGTGGAAGATTCCTCAGATTCTATGTTATTTCCTAGAATAGTATATTTAAGGCTAAAGTAGAAAAATGCGAGAGCTTAAAAATTTAACCAGTATTTAAAAAATAAGTATGCGCGTGTCTTGAGGACTGGATCAAAACTAAAACTGAAATACTATAAAATAGTAAAAAAGAATCGGCACCGACGTCTACTAACATAAGTATTTAAATTTATCTATACTATAATGACCTATATTGTTTTCCCTATTTAAAAAAAAATAACATTTTCGATGGTATTTTTCAGCTACAGAATCTGATTTATTTCTTGATATGGGACTTTACATCATTAAACTGCACTAAAAATTATTCAGTGGGCTTACTCTTGACACTCGATTTCAGTCGTAATTTGGGATTGGGATCGAAAACATGCCATTTGGTACTCTTCAATCGCGTCAAGAGTACCGAAAGCGTCGAGTTGAGTCGATTTTATTTAGTCCACCATTATCGGTTCCAATCGTGCGCTAGTTTAGAATTCAAGAGTACCAAAATGGCATGTTTTCGATCTCAATCCCAATTTACGATTGAAATGGAGTGTCAAGAGTAAGCCCGCAGGTCTTTTTTGATCATTTGAAATTATACCATGTTTGGTTTTCTCTGTGACTGTAATTTCAAAAGAATTTAGGTTGAATGCCATTTCAGGATCAACCGGCCAGACCAAAAACATATTTATATTAGTTTCGCTATGCACACTCGTGAAAATCTTCGTGTGTCCAGTTGACGAAATAATTTGGGATAAACTATTTTCCTCTATAGATATTTATGATGATAATTTAAACCTAACCTGAAATAAAATTTTAATTACATAGAAGTGAAAAATTAACCTAACCTAAAACAAAAGGGAATTTAATTTTGTAACAAAAAAAAATTGTTATAACAATTTGTATTAATGTTATAAATTTTAAATGTTTTTTTTAATGATTTTTTTATAATTAATATAAATATTATTTAATTACACTAGAAATAAGCCATGTACAAAAAAAATTCAGAACATGGTAAGTGCACAAACACATACATATAAAATAGTAAACACGGTTGTAAGACCAGAATTCTCAACAAAATCGCCACAGTTTCAAGTTTTTCTAAAACCCCACCCAGACGTGTCTGTCACGTAGGTCTATAAAGAATCAAATCAAAATTATATAGATTTCCTTCTAAATCCAACCAACTGTTCCAACACACACTAAAGTAACTTCGGAAACGTTCAGTCCTACACAAACACTCTCCACTCTACACAGACTACACACTAACAATTAAAATAAACACTAAAACACATTCGATGTGTCAACGCGCCACTTTGTGATAATTTTGTTTGGCTAGCTTAACCAGAACCGAGCTAATTTCAACCTAGGTCTCAAAGCTTTAGGGCAGAAAATGGCATACAGCGAGTTAACTCTCCAGATAACTCCAAAACCTACCAAACTTGTCGAACTAATACGCTCTTCTTACCTCAAAATGGCTAAAGTTTCTCCCAAACACGAAACGTAGTAAGTTTTTCAAACTTTTCAAAGTATTTTCTACTTTATTTTTTGCACCCAAAGTGCAATTTATCTTGAAAGTAAAAATATACAAGTTGATACTAGATAATGGAGTTAAAGTTTGCAAGTAGGTGTTTTTGAAGCACCCTGGGACCTGTTGAAAGGTTTGTCGAATTATTATTTTTTATGTTAAAACGTTAAAAGTTTTTGCAAGTTTTAGAGAAAATTCTCTTTCTTGCTAAGCCGATGAGGCGGAGGAGATATTACGAAGTTATTTCAAACTTCTTACTCCGTTCGTAAAATCAAGTACTTACTTCGATGAATTATTAAAATTTACTTAACAACTGTTTTGTGAGTTAAAATTGACTTGCGTCTTATTTAGGTTTAAGTCTTATTTAATTCATTTACTATTTATTATTGAAGTGAAACTTCTTGTGCGACTTGCAACAAAGTTGCGTTAAACGTTTAACGCTACCATGGAGGGGGAATAGAAAGAGACAGAGCGAGAGTTTTAGATGCCATCTATGAGGAAATTTTAAAACTTGTACATCCTTCTCATAGTTTATTAGTTCACTAATATTTGCATATATAGATGGCAGAACATGCGACTTCCAACAAGGTTGCGTTAAACGTTTAACGCTATCATGGAGGGGGTATGAAAGCACTGTTGCGTTAAACTTCCAACGCTCCTGGGGAGGGGGGATAGAAAGAGACAGAGCGAGAGTTTCACTTCTACCGCGCGGCGCGGAGGGACGCACAATTTTTATTTTTTAATTTTTATTAAAAAAAATTTATTTCATTTCCGCCAGTTTCCGTTTTAAAGCCATGCTAAAAGATAGAAAATTCCTTCGGAAATGACCTTACGCAACTGAAAAAGCGCCTTAAGGCTGCGCTTAACGAACACAGCAGATAGCTGTGGTTGCGCTTGTGGTTGGCGTATTTTCAGTTGTGTAAGGTATCATTTCCTAAGGAATTTTCTATCGTTTTGACTTTAGGGTATTACCACAGCCTATTTTTGTAGACTGTTTTTCTAATTCCTACTAAGTGGTTATTTATCACAATATTTTTTGGTGTGCGAGCTAGCTGTGGGGGAAACGGGGTCTCAAATTCTGATTCGTATAATGTAAACAAAATTATACTATATAATTATCTCAAAACTTTGTCTCAAAATATAATTATATACCATAGATATACACAAACACATGTGTAAATTAGTGAATACACACACACACATCAGCAGCCATCAAACGTCCACTGCTGGACAAAGGCCTCCCTCTTAAAGAGGGGTGTTGCCATAATCCCCACGCTTGGCAGGCGGCTTGGGGATCGCAGTAAGTAAGTAAGTAAATTAGTGAACACATTGATTAAAGTGTACGGTGACACATTGAGATCTTATGTTTATATTAAAAAAAAATCCCCATAAATATAGGTAAATAGGGTTTTCTTTTAGGTGCAGATTAATAAATGCAAGTCAAATAAAACACATTTTCAATAATAACACTACAATCTTAAAATTGCAATCTAAAAGCTATGCATTGAAATAAAATAAGTCAAGAGTACGTTTTAAAAAGTTCCCCGAGTGACACCTCGTTAGGGGAGACCGGGCAGATAAGGGACGTCGGCAAAATTACGAACACCTTTCGGGAAAAAAGGAATCTTTTCTCGATATTTCATTCGAATGAATTTTGAGATCGAATTGTAAAACGGTTTAAAGTTATGGAAATTTCGTTTGTTGAAAGGAGTTGACGACTTATTGTCGTTTCATATCTTGGAATAATGTACATAATGGTGGTTTTGTAATCAGAAAAGATTTTTTTGTTTAAATTAGAACGGCTGTCAAGGCATTTTTGTAAGAAATTAGTTGTAGCCAGTTGCACCCATATAAACGAAACGTCAGTAATTCTAAATCAGTTAGCAACTGTGATGTGGAGTTCGACGCGTTGATCTAAATAAGAATGTTCAATCAAGGTTTACTAATAATGCCTGGTAATATATTTCCCGTCTCATTTCCGTTCTATTTACTTCTCTTTCCTGTGGTTTCGTCTCACAATTATATTGTTTTATGTTTTTTTTTTTCGAATAACCGTAGCACCAAACAAATCGTAAACATATTATTAGGTCATGTTAGGCACAGACAATGGCGTCGATTCTGATGCACTCTAAACTAAACTAAATTTGACAGCTCTAAACTTGTTGCCATCCTTCTCTCACGTATTAAAATGAAAAGAGAGGCAGATAACTTTTGTCCTGTCAGATTGGTTTAGTTTAGTGAGTAGTATGACAGAATACCACACAACGAGCTATGGAGAGGGCTATGCTCGGGGTTTCTCTATGAGATCGAATCCTAAATGAGGAGATCCGTAGACGAACGAAAGTCACCGACATAGCCCACCGGATTAGCAAGTTGAAGTGGCAGTGGGCAGGGCACATATCACGCAGAACAGATGGCCGATGGGGCCGAAAGGTTCTGGAATGGAGACCAAGGACTGGTAAGCGCAGCGTAGGACGTCCACCCACAAGATGGACAGACGACCTAAAAGAGACCGCAGGGAAACGCTGGATGCAGGCCGCTTCCAACCGGCCCTTTTGGAGATCGATGGGGGAGGCCTATGTCCAGCAGTGGACGTCCTATGGCTGAAATGATGATGATGATGACAGAATAGGCCTCATTGTCTGAGCAAGTTTCCATTCCAGACCAAGTTTCACTATCTCGCTTGTCAATAAAAACTATTCAAAAGATGTTCTCTTCCTAAATAGCCTTCAAATGCTTTGTACATCTACAGTAGAATTGAATACCGATTTCACATAGCTATATTCCAATAATCCTTGAAAAGTTCACTGCTAAGTTAGTTACATAAGCATTTTTAAAAAATAAATAATAGGCTTGCGTTTTACCACCATCTCGCCTGATGATAAGCCTAGAACAAACCTATCAGAGACCCACCCAACCTAACCTATCGCTTATTGCTATCAGAGATGCGCTAAGTAATCTAATGTTCAGAACAGTCATTGGGGCCGAAAACGGACATTTTATGAAAGCGCAAATACCGCTTTCCACAAACGAACTTCCAATCCCCCATGTTTTCCTGTTACCTAACACAAATATTTGCCGCTGTGCAACAAAAAGCGCCTAACAAGGTGACCGTTACAAGGCGCTTTGCAAACGATTAAGTTCCCAAACTGTCAGGTGGAGAAGTAAACAAGCTCACTTCCGGACCAGCCTGTCTCTGAGGACCGAGTAACCGGAAATTAGAGGTATTTTTTTGGACAATGGATGAGTGAAACTAACCTCGCTAAGATAAAACTTTGCTTTGATCATGTATCTTGTTGTAATTATTCATTTGTATCAAAAAATACTTTTCTCGTTTTATAATTTATTTTATACCGGTTTTTTTGTTTACCTATTAATTGTGACATTACGGTGTAACAGTTTTTTAATCATTTTTCAAACACAACAAAAATCGCTATAATAAAACCACCGTGTTTATTTCCGTAACGGGGAATAAACTAGGAAAAACTGTTTTTCTTCTTCTTCTAAATACCGTTGAACTTTTACCATCGTCTATCCTCATCGTTAGGGGATGATTCGCAAAACTGGCCGAATTAGTGACCCATCCCTGGAAGGGACAGAGTAGAAAAATGTGCTAAATAAGTGGGTTCGCCGTACGATGTGTTCTTTGCAATTTGCAAGGTTTTTTTGTCGCTGTCATCGTGCGGAATTGGCGCTTTGTAAAGCTTACCATAAAAATTAAATAAAATGGTTTTATTCAATTTAGCTATTCGCAGCTTCCGTGTTTTATTTATACATTAAAGTAATTATCACGAAATTATATTCACGACTTACTAATTACCTGCAGCTATTGAAATAAAGATAGTCTGATTTTAGAAAGTCTGTCTTAAATGTCTCAAATCTGTCACCAAGCAGCTTACGATAAGTTTCAGCTGCTTTATTTGAGATCTAAGCGCTAATTCGCAATCCAGGCAATATAGTTCTGTCGGTCCTATCGGTTTCTTCTAGGCAAGCGTGCTCCATCGTAGACCGCATCGTCGCTTAAGAGGTTAACATTTGCCAAATCGGTATTTTTAACCAATGATATAGGACAAACTACATATCCTAGCGACTTGAAAAAAATATCGCTCATGAGGGAAATTCAACTTGATTAATTATGTTAGCACAGAAGGTTTTTTTACTTGCTACATTTTGTATAAAAAATATTATTCTAAAGTCTATTTCATCACCATAGCCCGAGTTATCGCGATAACCACAAATGCGTTCCAGTTGATTCTTTCACCTGAACATAGGAAATTCGAAAACATGAATATTTAATTTTTAAATTATTTTTTTAGGCCCCTGGTACGTATGTTTAGTAATATTAAAAATAGACGCGCAGGAGATACCTAACCCACGTGACCAAAAAACACCCGCGGCCGCACGAGACGGGGGTTCGCCAGTCTGTTTCTGCGCTTTGCGACGTGCAGACCACGCGCGTCGTTACAAAAAATATTTTTTGAAATTTTTTATTCTTTTTCTAGTGTTTTGAATGAAACTGTTTGTATTTAGTTATTAGCTTATATTTAAGCTGAAATTTGAAAGGAAGCTGGACCTCTTCAGTGAAATAAGTGTAATTTATGTGTTAGTGTTTTTGTGTTATCATCATAGACTGTCTCTGTGTAGAAAATACTTTTGAAATGGTGAAACAACAAAAACGGCAAACTCAGAAAAAATTGAAACTCAACTGGCGGCGTGGTGAGTACATACCTATCATAATATTATATTAAAACACAATACATAATAATTAAATAACCGTACTTACTTACTCGTTTTTAGGGTTCCGTAACCAAAGTGTGTAAACGGGACCCGGACTTATTCTACGCTGTCTGTCTGTCTGTATGTCTGTCTGTCTGTCCTACCTTTTAGCTTTCGAATCGTGATAGGTAGATAGCCAGTTGAAATTTCCAAAGAATAATGTACCTACCTACCTAAATAATGGTACTAAGAAATATAATCTATACTATCTATACTTTTATTTAGTTATTTTAAGTTTTAGTTTATATTTTAAGTTTTAATTAATTTTCTGTTTTTTTAAGTAATAAAAATTTTAATATAAAAAAAAATCTTTACTATCTATATCTATACTTATATTATAAAGAGGAAAGATTTGATTGTTTGTTTGTTTGTTTGCATTGAATAGGCTCCGAAACTACTGAACCGATTTGAAAAATTCTTTCACTGACGGGAAGCTACACTATCCCCGGGTGACATAGGCTATAGTCTATACCCGTGCGAAGCTGGGGCGGACCGATAGTTAGGTATAAAGTCAAAAAATAAAAATCGGACATGTTTGAGTAGGACTCGCACTAGGCACTTGTATGGCAGGCACAACTGGGAATTTACCTACGTAATACTAATATCAACTAGGTAAGTAGGTATATACCTACCTACGTACTACGTACGTAGTACCTACTGTAAGTCATATGTACCTACTGTGTACGGTATGGTACGGTAGGTATTTTGTTACTTTCTTTACCAAATTTTATCCAAATAGCGAATTCGAGTAAACAACAACACACATAATTACATACAAACATTCGTACAACGTTGTACGTACCTAAAGTGTGAATAGACTAAAATTATTATAGAATACCAGAGCTGTCCAATCCACGGCCCGCGTCTTACATTATACGGCCCACCAAGTTCTTTTGAATTCTATATGTCAAATTATGCTTTTTAGGGTTCCGTAACCACATGGTAAAACCGGGGCCCTATTACTAAGCCTACGATGTCTGTCTGTCTGTCCTACCTATTAACGGTTGTATCTTACGAACCGTAATAGATAGCCTGTTGAAATTTTCAAAGAATATGTAATGTTACGGCGGATTTACTTACAAATAATAAAAAAGTCAAAAAGTAAAAATGAAATGGGGGTCCCCACCCCATACAACAAACGTATTTTTGTATTAGCTCTAATGTAAAAACGGTAATACGTACAAGCTTCAAACTTGACATAATTATAGTACTCACTCTAAAGTATACCAAAAATAATGTCCAAGTGCGGGTCGGTGCCAAATTTCTGTTCACCACCAGTTTTCGTACTTTCACCAAAGTGAAGCAATGTTGGGCGCGGCCGGTATTTGGATGGGTGACCGCCTGGGCGTTGATGGGATGTTGTCTTTTTGCACAATTTTTTTTTTGTACTTTAGTAGCTAACAAGTTATGTGGTGGTACGGAACTCTCAGTGCCCAACTCACACTTGGCCGGTTTTATTTCCTAATAGGACGTATTAAAGAGGTGAAGCGATAAAAATCCTGTATTTTTAAGTTACACACATTGGTTTTAAATAATTCATTTGTAATTCAAAATTTTGCGTATATTATATACTAGCGAGCTAGCGACCCGCCCGCCTGGCTTCGCACGGGTGTAATTTACGTGCGCAGTCGGGGCGGGTCGCTAGTTATATATATAAACCTTCCGTGAAAATGTATCTAACTGATGGTGAAAACCGCATCAAAATCCGTTGCGTGGTTTAGGAGGAGTTAGCAGCCATACTGACATACAGACAGACGCGGAAAGCCACTTTAATTTACACTATGTAGAGAAGAAGATAACGCATTGAGAAGGAGAAATGCGAGTTAGAATTGTAATGCATCATAATTTCTTATATGGAAAACTTATTTATTTCTATATTTTTTTCTACAGATACCTAGACTCCCTGGACGAACATCTAGAAACAACAGAAATAGAAACAATGTTGCCTTCGAATGAACAGGTGATCATTAACAATTTTTCAGTACCTTTTTTTGTTTCAGAATATAATTATTATTTCAAATAAGATGTTATGTAACTAAGTGCACAATTATATTTTATTTTTATATGCCTAAATGTATTTATGGGTAATATGTTAGTAAAGTAATTATTTGTTATTTCGTTCTAGGAGCAGCGACGTCTATTAAATATGCCGGATTTTACAGTTGAAGTACAAAAAGAACCAGAAGAACTGGAACGGAAGGTTATTGGCAGAAGCATAGTGGATATTTGTTACTTCTTTGAAAAAAATTAAGAAATATCAAGACAGCGGATTTGGATGCGATATACATACAATGTTTAAATTTATTCGGAGAAAAACAAATAGGGTTTTCTTCAAAATTTACATACTTATGTGCAATACAAAGTTTTTTGTAAATTGTGATGGTGAGCATGAGCATTATTTTGACGTCACCAAAAAGGTCTACCAAATCTTAAGCTTCCAGCCGGTACTTAGCAGCTTTGTCGAATAGGTGGCAGCAGTATTTAACGGACTAGACTAACAAGATCGGACTTGTTCTTGATACACGTGAGCAACTGCCTCTGTGTGAAGTACCGCCTGCCAAGTTTTTTACTAGCCAGTTTAGCCAAACAAATTATTATTCTACCTTGCTTTTAGTAAACTCACCAAACTATTTCTACCAAGTACCAACACAATACATTTACTTTTCACCAACATCTAACATTAGGATGCAATATACATTCCTATAATATTGTCTTTCCTATAATAATGTCCAAACTTTACGGTCTAAACTAAATACTTATTTCGTTTTAGTAATAAGTTTTGTATTTTTACATGATAGACATTAAACTATTTTGTATAATTATATTGTATCATGTTGTTGTTATAACAATGGCTGAAGCTCAGCAGTTTATTTCATAAAGTGTTTAGTCTATTTCTATTTTCTGGTAGAAGTATCGAGTAGCTCCCTAGTTATTTTATTTTGTAATCTGTTTTGTGTTTTTACTTTATAGACATTAAACTGTTTCAATACTTACGAACTGTTTCTTGCTTTTTATCTATACCTTGTATCGTAATCACTGAATTAACTATCCTCTTTTTCTGGCTTGACGATAGACCAAAGCATTCAGATTAAAACCTGTAGCGCTTTTTTGCTTAGTTTTTTTTGTATAACGCCATTCCATGTACTCGCATTTTTATTAATAAATAAATATTAGGGACGTTTTGCACACACGGTCATCTGACCCTAAATTAAGCAAGGCTTGTAATATTATGCCATATGAATATAATATATATATGAATGATATGAATTATCACCGCATTCCGGACAAAAGCTTAAATTCCCGGACAAGCCCGAAAAATTCCGGACGTATGGCAACCCTAGTTTTAATTGGTACCTCAAATACGTTTCTCCGTCTAGCAGGCCGTGGCTTGACCAGCCCTGCTTCTATCACACTATCAACACACTAATATTATAAATGCGAAATTTTGTGTGTATGTTTGTTCCACGTTACTTAACTTCGTAGCAGCTGAATGGATTTGATGAAACTTTGTATGGAAATAGCTGTTACTCTGGAAGTCTGGTTTAAAACAACTTACTTTTTGTCCCGAAAATACAGGTTCCTGGGGCCTTACGGACAACAGCTAATTGCGGCACCTAATCCGCTCACTTTGTAAATCACGCGAACGTGAACCTTATCGCGCCCAGATACGGTTTGCGGTCGCGTGATTTTCCAACTGAGCGGATTAGCTGCCGCTATTAGCAGTTGTACGTAAGGCCCCTGATATCGGATGAAATCATGAGACGCAGCTAGCATATAATATATTGCTTGTTTTCCAAAAAGAACTTGTATCTATGTTTTACAGGGGAAAAAGAGAATATGAATGATTGTTGTACGGCTAATACAGTGGCCGGCAAACAACTTGAGCCAAAGTTGACGTAGTGGGGGTAAGTTCGCGCATGTCGTTCACGCATCGGCCAATCGCGTGGACGCGTGCCGTCGGAATAAAAATAAAAATAAATAAATATCTGGGACATTTTTGCACACACGGCAATGCCCCCGCGCACCTCTCTTTCCACCAACGATACCTTAAAATCGTCTATTGCGCACTCGAGGTCATGGCTCAAGTTGTGTGCCGGTTACTGTAATAATGCTTTCGATAAGGAATGATTTACACCGATGGCCCCAACGCGCGCCGTTAGGTGTGAATCGTCCCTATATAAGATGGGGATATGGGTGAGTATGAATTCCTACGGAATGTACCTAGACGTCCTGAAGGCGACTTCTTTTAACTATTGATAATTAGCTAAAGCGACCCCGCTTTACTATATTAATTGTACTTAATTCATCCGAGACAAAGCCACGTAAAAATATGTGTTAATCTATCTTTCTACCAAAAATCTTGCACATAGGATCAGTTATCATAAAGTTACGAGGAGCAACCACTTTTACTCAAGGAGGGAGCAACATAGTAGGTAAAGTTATTATCTTCGTCAGAATTCTGTTCTGTATAAATAGTCTATACTTAAGTTAGCTTTGCACGCAAGAAGTACGGACGTTGGACGCTAGATGGCGCTTATAATAAGTGTGCATCGTTTGGTCAAGGTCATTGGCGCATGTTAAATCCTTAACATCAGGCGAGATGGCGGCCAAGCGCAAGCCTAACTACTATATAAAAAAAAATATGCTGCTTACATGCCAGTTACTCGGCATCAGGTTTGTTGTAGTCAAACGCCTGGCAAAAAAGTTTGTCTTGAACTATGCTAGATAGAGAATATTTTTAGACATTTTTGTCCATATTTTGACCGACCGAAAACGAAGACAGGTGATAGTACTGGTGATTGTTGATATGAAACCACAACAAAGCAATGTTTAATTTGAAAAAACGCAATGTAATGCAAATAAAGTTTCAGCTGGCGATAGAGGTCAACGAACGACTGGAGACGCTTGCAAAATTCTAAACCACAAAAACTAAACTAAAACAACAACCCTAAGGCAAATAGTTTTTCGTATTCGATAGTCTTATAGTATCGTTTTGAGTTCAGAAGTATTTTCTGGTACACCTGGTATTAATAAGCTTGTCAAGTAAATACATAGAAACTATAAAACGTTTCAAAAATGTTCTAAAATGCAACACTGAAGCATCTCTCAGGTTCCGCGACATAATACACTCGGAGTTTCTGCGAAGTATTTCAGGAACATTTCAGGAGCGAAGTTTCAGGTACCTAAGTGTTTGTAAGACAATGGCTCGGCGTTCATAATGAATTTATATCTAGAGTTTGCGACCGAGAGCCGGTTTGTTTTACTTATACAATTATGTTTTAAGTGTGAAATTTGAGATGAAGAAGAGATTTGTTTTGAATATACCAACTACTAACTGTGATAATTGTGTTTACCGGGTACCCAAGATACAGGCTTAGCCTAGTTTGGGACCCACTGCAGACTTCTTTTTTTGTGTTTTTCTATATTGTATGTCTTTTAGGAATCCTATGTGCTGTTCTTTCGGAAATATATGATTTATGTTTTTTTTTTTTATTATTATTGCACAGTTTGAACACTTGAAAAGGTATTATCATTTTCAGTCTACATACCAGAGCGTTTCTCTTCGTACGCCAATTTTAAAATTTGCTTAACTATCACTACTACTACTACTTTACTTTGCTATTTTGCTTATTTTTTTATTTGCTGGAAAGTCAGATAGTTTAACAAAACGCGAAGCTTTTATTTGATCTCTAGTGATTTTACTGATGCCGGTTTTACCATCGCACTAGCCGCCACCGCCTGAAGGCTCATCCACACACCATAGATCAGTGGAAATCCCACACTGTGCGATTTACACGATCCTTCTTGCCTCATACCTGCAAAATGTGGAATGAGCTACCTTCTACGGTGTTTCCGAGAAGCTACAACATGGGGTTCTTCAAAAGGCGAGTTAATCGAGTTCTAAAGGGTCGGCAACGTATTTGTGATGCCTCCGGTGTTACAAGTAAGACGGTGACTGCTTACCATCAGGCAGCCCGTCTGCTTGGTTGCCACCTATGGCATAAAAAAAAACCCTCACTTGATATATATTTACCTATATTTCAGTTACAGTTAATATAGTTTTATAAGAAAGTATGTACATTGAGATATTAGGAATTGTTTTATTTATCCTTATTTCATACTGTAGAGACACAGTCATAATCCCATATTGTCATTATAGCCAGCAATGGTAACAAAAGAACAAAAAATGTGAAGAAATCTCATAGAAATAATCACCCCTCTAGAATCCTACACGGATTGTTCAGACACAAAAAGTAGCAAGCAATCACATATTTCGAGCCAAGCGTCGTTTCAGTGTTGGGCGTTTGAACCACGAATGTAACAACCAACTTTTCAGGGGCCCCATAATATTAATAATACATCTATACGAATATTATAAAGAGGAAAGATTTGTTTGTTTGTTTGTTTGCATTGAATAGGCTTCGAAACTACTGAACCGATTTGAAAAATTCTTTCACTGACGGGAAGCTATACTATCCCCGGGTGACATAGGCTATAATCTATACCCGTGCGAAGCTGGGGCGGACCGCTAGTATAGAGCAGTAAAAATCCATAATAATACTAACTATTAGCTGTTTTTAATCGGACCGTTTGCAGTTTTGCGGTCAAAGCCATGACTTTGTAATAAGGACATAATATTTTTTTAATTACATTTGAGTACATTTGACTGTAAGCTACAAGTTCAAATCAACGAGTGTCATATTCGCGGTTATGAATGCCCAACGACGATGTTTTTCGAGGCAAGCGCCATTTAATTCATTACATTTATTGTGGACATAATTTAGGGGCCACAAAAAGGACCCCGAACAGCTGAACATTAGGGCACCCTATTGTCCGGGACTCATTGTCGGCTAATGCAAGGACAATGTGCTTTGGGACAATGATTCAAGGGTATACGGTGTCACTTTTGTTGTACAAGATTTGATATGTGTCCAGGACATATAGAGAACCGTAAAATGTACAGGTACTTGGACCGTCTGTTTTATTTGAAGGATCCCGAGATAAATGATCTCTGTTTATGTTTTGATTTCACGAAATTCATATAAAATGTAATAGAATAGAGTAAATAATTAATAGAAATCGTAGAGACCAAAACAGATGTCGTAATCGCCCATCTAAAACCACCTTAATGAACTACAGTATAATGTGTATGGGACCGACTACCTTCAACACTACCGATTTCAATAAGGGATCTAAAATATACTCAATTTAAAACAAAACTAAAAAAACTTTTAGTCGAGAAATGTTATTACAAAGTTAGTGATTTTATAAATGATGAATTTTAGTAATGACTGCAGTAGGTCAATTTGTTTATCATACAATTATAGTAATGTCTATCTGTTGACTATTTAAATTAATAACATCATATCTGAACTTTTGAAATTATTTCGACAGTTAATTTAATCAATTCTTTTTTACATAAATAATTCTTACGGTAGATTTATACAAACTAGGCAAAACATGATACAAAGTGACTAATATTTTAACCCACCTATTGTGCATGCGTTTTTAAATGTGTGTATGATTTACTCGTGTTTTGTGCAAATAAATAATCTTTATCTTTATGAAAGTGCACTTTTATACCAACTTTTAAGTTTTTTTTTCACCTATTTAATAGTATAAAATTTATTAATAACTCCTAATTTGTGAAAGAAGAGTTTGAGACAAGAAGTAATTGGAAATTCCTAATAGGGATTAAATTAATAAAAGTCAGGTATTACCAACTGTTTTAGTTTTGAGAGAAAATAATGGCGCATCAGGTTCCTTTGTCGATATGGACCGAAAGCTTTATTCTAGATTAAATAATCAAGAAAAGAAGAAAAATTAAGAATTTCTTTTTAAAGTAAATACATTAAAAATAAATTCTTACAGTTGCTATTTATAGGCTGACACGAAAAAAGTTTTGCAATTTATAAATAAAAAAAAGACTTCCAAGTTTCATCTCAGTGTTATTATTAGAAACGAAATAGCAATTTTGAGCTAACGTCTAGTGTCGTAACCGCGATTAGGTTGAGTCAAAAAAGGTTACATCAAAAATCTGACCCAGCGTCAAGTTCCTACAATATCTACAACAATATTTTTTAAGAAAACGTTTTAAATTCATGAGCGGCGCTCTGGCACGCTCTGGCACGTGTCATTACTTGAAATTGTACGTTTTTATTGAACCATAACAGTTCACCACGACGGCAACAGGTACCGTGTGCCTGTAAAATCTTACACCCTTTTCTAACCTAAATAACAAAGCAGAATTAACTTTAACGACCGGAGATAGGGTTAAGAATGGCGTGCGCGAAGCAAGTTTATTATAAGGGGAAATTAAATCTGTTGTTCGTAATTTTGTGGGCTATTGAAGCTCTCGGGGTACAAGTGTTATCTTCGGAATGAGAGGTTCTAAATGCTGAACTTCCATTATGGTTAATGGTGTAAGCTGGTTTTCGGAGATAGAAAGCTTTTAGGGTTTGGGTGTTTTCATTAAACTACAGCGCTGAACTAAACTTATAAATACTTGTTTCAAAAATAAAGTAGAAGTAATTACTGAACATATTATTTTGAAAATACTTCACTTTTACGTAAGGCCTGGGATTTATAATAATCGATTATTATGTAGCTTCATCTAGATTCTCATCGATACCTAAATATCTAATACCTAATGATTATGATACCTAAATTTATTTGTACAAAAAAAAGATTTCTCAGAAGTAAACGTTACAAGAATTTTTTTAATCGCGCGGGTGCTGCAACTTCTTAATAAAAAAAAATACTCGGAAGGCAAATTTATACATATCAGACGCAAAAATAAAAATAATTCATGTAATTCTACAAAAGCACCCTCGACCCAGAACCCGCGCGTCAAACGTCAGGTGATCCAGCACTTGCACAGATTATTTAAGAGTTGCGCGGGTCACATCACAGAGTTCGCGCCATAAACTTGACTCCCGTGACATAGTTCCATCCAGCCGCAATTACAACATGGCGGCCTCTCTCCATTACCGGCGAGGCCCACTCCTGTATAATCTTTTAAAAAATTCACACGCGTTTCGGTTCGCTCACTCCGCGAGAAACGTTGAGCACCCCTGGTTTACTTCACGCAGACCAATTTCAACTTTAATCCTTTCAGGGACGGTCGATGTTTGGTCGTGTTGCTTTTTTAATTTTAAGTTAAATGTTGTGCGAACCGCAATGAAAGTGGTATTGCTAATTAAAAATGTTTGCGTTTTTAATTTAATTTGTGGTTATGTGGGCGGCAAGAAGCGGCCTGAATTAATTATTTAAACAAGGTCATGATTATTTTATTGGTCTAAATACTGATATTTAAACTTATTCATCAACCTGACATTTAATGGATAGTTATTATAGCGCTAGATTTCTACTGTATTTTAGTAACTGGAAAAGAGGTAATCAATTCAACTGTTTTTTTTTAATGTTTGTTACGCCATTACTCCGCTAATTATGAATTTATTTTGATGATTCTTTTTTCGTTTAGTAGGTCATGCTTCAAAGGTGGTCCCATGTAAATTTTATTAAAATTTATTTTGCACTTTAAAAAATCAACAACGACCAAAAATATATTCACAGATGACTTTTGGTTTGTGGTTCCGTTCAGCAAAAGTTTTGATGTGGACTTTCTATCTCTGTCTTAACCATGTGTGTAGTCTTGGAGTAGTTTTTGAAGTTATACTTCTTATGCGACTTGCAACAAGGTTGCGTTAAACGTTTAACGCTACCATGGAGGGGGAATTTTTCTCTCCCGTATGATTGCGAAATGCGTATCCTTTTTCGCCCTGCGAATAGCAGACCCGGTAGTGTAATGGTGTCGCTAATGCATTGAGAAGCCTAAGGAGCTAAGTTCGAATCTCGAGAAAAGCATGTTTTTAAATTGTTGATATTTTTGCCCTAGTTATAATTTTAGGGTTCCTTGTTGAACACTGTTTTAAACTATCACGGTTGTTCACTAAAGTTATATGAATATGTTTATATCGGGAGCTCATTCCACAACATTGCCACGGTAAATATCCCGTTAATAATCATATAACTTCCTCGTTGAAGTATAACTTCTTCCACGCGGAGGGACTCCTCGCACAATTTTTTTTAAATTATCATTATGGATCAAATACAATCAATCAATCAATCATTTATTTGCATCAAAGTAACGGTACATTTTATATATTGAAGCGTCTGTATCCCGAACTAGTTTGCACTGTATTTCGGGCTCCAGCGTCTTCTCCCATCTATGGGTTTAAGATAGTGTTACAAATATTTTTACACGGCATATTAACGATTATGATTATGATAATTAAGTACAAAAGAAAATATATATATAGCAAAAATCCATAGTTAATATTTTTGCCCTAGTTATAATTTTAGGGTTCCTTGTTGAAGTATAACTTCTTCTACGCGGAGGGCGTCCTCGCACAATTTTTTTTAAATTATCATTATGGATCAAATACAATCCATAGTTAATATTTGTGTATCGTATAATTAGCAAGGTTCCGTACCTCCAACAATGCTGCAACTATTTCGTAATATACAACGTGCATGCATATATCATAGTATGGTCCTCCTAAGCTCTGTACTAGTCTATACTATATACTCTATAGCATGACACATTGGCAAGATCACGTGTAGGTACTGTGTGCTGCTTCGATGTACTACGCGGAGATACCTTGATGTTATTTTGATTTACAAACCTATAATTACGATATAGTCCGGTCAAATTAGACCAAAAAATAAGAGTAAAGTTACCTAAATTCCCACCAAGCTGAAAATCGGTAAGATTGTTTAAAATATCATTAAAAACAAAATTTGAAAGTTCCCCATCTTTCCCCTGTAAGGAAAAAAATTTATTCAAGGTCAAAGGTAAAAAAAATGAGTTTTTCGCGATTTTCAGCAAACCGGTAAGTTTTATCATAAAAATATTTCAAACAAAAATTGTAGATCATAAAATTATCTACAAAAAATTATTTAAATATTTTTTTTCTACGAGCCACCGTTTTTGATATATAACGATTCAAAAACGCGCTAAGTACACTACCTCATAGGTGGCGAGGAAACGTGTGCATATTATGACGATTACAACTTTTACAACTTTTTGAATCGTTATATCTCAAAAACGGTGGCTCGTAGAAAAAAAAGTATTAATTAATTTTTTGTAGATAATTTTATGATCTACAATTTTTGTTTGAAATATTTTTATGATAAAACTTACCGTTTTGCTGAAAATCGCGAAAAACTCATTTTTTTTACCTTTGACCTTGAATAAATTTTTTTCCTTACAGGGGAAAGATGGGGAACTTTCAAATTTTGTTTTTAATGATATTTTAAACAATCTTACCGATTTTCAGCTTGGTGGGAATTTAGGTAACTTCGAATGTCTAAATTGACCGGACTAATACTTAACTCAGAAAAGAATAGAAAAAGCTCAAAAAACAGATATCGAGTAATTTTATTCTTTAAAATTAAGTTTAACAGACGACTTCACGACTGAGAATTTTAATTCTTCAATTCAACGCAAACCAAAGCAAAGATTCAAGGTTCTGAAGACCACGGACCGGTAAACGCAGCGTAGGACGTCCCCACAAGATGGACAGACGACCTAAAAGAGACCGCAGGGAAACGCTGGATGCAGGCCGCTTCCAACCAGCCCTTTTGGAGATCGATGGGGGAGGCCTATGTCCAGCAGTGGACGTCCTATGGCTGAAATGATAATGGTGGTGATGATGAAAGCAAAGAAAACCAATAAATTGCTACAGTATTAAAATAATGCTTTTTGGATCATATATTTTTAAATATTATCTTTTAAGTACATCCAATATTCAATATTCTTCCGGACAAAATACGTAGGTACCTAGTTCATTTTTATCTCATCCGGTTGACGTAACGTTTCTCTCATCCGGATACAGTTCCGGTTGTACGGTAATTGAAAATGTAGTACAGAATGTCTTCGCTGTGTCTGAATAGCTGCGTATACTGGAATGTACCTATATACTTCGGTCGTTTGAAGGTTTCTACATTTCCTTGAAGTTCTGGGGTATACGAAACTTACGCGAACTTTTAGAAAATTCTATGAACTTTCTAGATTAGAAAAAAAAAATAGAAAACTTAATACCGCTTTGTGTAAATTGAATGCACTTACGGAGAGATTTAATTATGAGAATCCTGTTGCGAAGTCATTAATCTTACCTGAAAAGAAAAAAAATATACATTAATATATTATTGTTGCTAATTACTGTACCAAATTTATAAAAAAGAATCCCGATTTCCTATAACTAAACAATTTCCAACTTTCTATGAATTAAGAAAATCTAGCTAAAATATATGTGCCTAGCTTAGCTTAGAAATGAGCAATATTTATCCACTATGTTGCAGCAACCTGAAAGCGCAGCTTCGTTTGAACCAGAACTAAATAATCGTAATCCGAATTAACCGGTTTCAGCAATCAACTGGGATGTTCGAAATTTGACCGCAGACGAGAGACACCAAGACGCTTCCATTTTTATTTTTCTCTAAATCCGGTATAGTAAAGATACGCTTCAATACATCAGCCAAGTCGTATAACCTTTGACCCAGCATAACCAAGCACAGGGATGGCCCGAAGTCATTATTACAGTCTGATTTATTATTACAGAAAAATAAATATTAGGCTATGCGAGAGGTACGCCATTCAGCTAATACGACAAACAAGCTTAGTTTAACTAGAATTAAAAGTTTCGGCAATCAACCGGGTTGTTTATAATTTCACCGCAAGCGAAATGAAATGAGACCGAGACAATTCCCCTTTTAAATTCCTTCTCCATTTGCACGAGGAATACAAAAATGTTTCTGTTTATACTCGTACCTTTCAACTAGTATTCTTGTTTGTTTTTATTATTTATGTTTGGCCATAAAAAGAAATAGTGGCACTTGGAGTTATTATAACGATGCGGTATGAAACTTAATGCTTCTGTGAATAGACAAAGTAATAAAAGGGTACATTGATTAGTTTTTTTTTTTTTTCAAAACATTTTATAAGCATTAATATGATCTCGTTTTCTACTCGTGTTATCCCAGAAATGGGAATTTAATATCTTACAGATAGTGCAATAATCCAAGGGACGCTCTTTAAAGCTGTTTAAAGAATTATATCTAAATCCGGTTACTCGTTTACTGTCCGTGGAAGAAAGTATGTAGAGTCAGATATAGCGTGATCAATCAATTAATTATCAACAACCGATCGAAACCCACAATCAATATAATAATTATATTCCCATTACCCATATATATTTATTATATATTTTAGCGCAATCAATTATAGCCAGAAGATGATGGTTGGTATCTGTCCATCCTCCACCGAAGTCCCGTTGTTGTTCCCGGCTGCATATTATACCCATATTTTAAACAAATTATCCGTAAGTCCGGTTAGTCGGTCCCCAGTAAGAGATAGTAGCGCAGTGCCGTCCGTGCAGCCGCCGCCATTGGCACGGTTATAATTTTAGTGCTGTATCGATCTGTCTGCGCTCGCCGCATTCTTATTAAAACGGCTGAATGTGGAGATACGATACAATGTCCATGTGGATATTGTGGATAGGTAAGGCAGGGTCGGTGGTTGAACAAGGGGTAATTTGTTTTAGGACTTGGTACTTGTACATCCACTGGATGCCAGCGACTCTCACTATGTCGTCGGTCCATCTAGTGGGAGGCCTACCTACGCTGCGTCTTCCGGTTCGTGGATGCAAAAGGCAGGCTGTCGTTCAGTGTGGAGGTTAAAGGGGGAAGCCTATGTTCAGCAGTGGACGTCTTCTGGCTGATGATGATGATGATGATGATGACTTGTACATACATTTACATATAACAGAAATTTACATATAACAGAAATTTACATGGAACTGAAATAATAACGAATAGGTACTTAACTGCTGTGTTAGATAGGAAATGTATTTTTATGGAAATAAAATTTATTTATTATTTATTTATTTAAGGCGAGGTTTTCCCACTTTTAAGCAACGCTTATTACTACAGATGACCATAATCCATTTATTGTATTAAAGTCGCATTTAGCGGAGCAAAATCATGGCGCCTACACACAGTCATGCGTTTCTAATCTTAATTCATTTTTTTTTGTTTTTTTTTTATTTTTGTGATTTTTCTCATATTTTTCGAAAAGTATAGCTGTAATATAATATATACCTCACCGGTTTCCTTCATAAATATAAAGTCTATTAACAAGATACATAATTTAACAAATAGGTAATTGAATGAATCCAAAATAACAGGGATAAAAGCGCAAATCAGTGCTACTTTGATATATTTTTTCTATCAAGCTAAATGTGCTTAATCGTATTTCGGTCTCATGGGTTTCCTAGATAAAACATTCAATTTTGTTATGACACCATTTTTATAATTTTAAGCTAACCATGGAGGTATGCACACTTAAACTAGAATGACCATAATTGCCAAAGGTCGGAAAAGAGCGTCTTAATCTGTAGTGACACAGTTTTAGAAAAAAAGTGTTTCTACATAGTTACCTATAAGTTAACGTATCATTCCAATCACGGTCAGTTCTAAATACCACTCGTGGTCACCTACTCAATACTAATTGAGTTGGATATTACTTTAGGTACTACATAAACAACCGCGTGCGAGCACGCAGTTGGCTCGCGTCAAAAATAATATACGCGGCAGAAAAGTACACGTTGAATTAATAATTTAAAACCTTAAACACATAAAGAACTGGTTTCCCAACCCTGGCAAGATCAAGCTATTGTCAACGCGACAGGAATCGAGCATTCACCAGTGGATAAATAGGTTACCTACTCATCATCATTATCATAGCTACAATCTTACATACATAGGTACTTTTTTTTTTTTTACTTTTTTTCCTGGGCAAGCGCCTTTATTAACTAAACAAAATACAAGCAAAAACTAAAACTACAAATACAGTTAGACTGCCCATAGACCGTTGAAGGTCTAAAGACAATCCAAATGCTCAAGCCCACTACCAGTTGGCAGCGTGCCCAGCATGCTGGCGGCATTACCACGTTGAATGGCAATGCTTATGCGTTGAGCCAGAAACACGCCAGCATTTTGGTCACGCGTCGCATTAACCAGGCGCTCTGAAAGATTTTTGAAAATGATGTGAGCTCCCGGTCCCCAAGGGCCCAATGTCTCGACCCCAAACGCCTCAAGTATGTAACCACTGCCGAGGTTAGCATATTCGCGTCGCTTGTGCTGCTCTGCCGAATTGGCAGGTAGGTACTTAATCAGTTTCCCTGCAATAACAATATGTAGGGAATAGCGAGGGTGGCACGAAAATAGTTTTGCGTATCGGTGGATTGTCCACATTTATACATTACTAGCGACCCGCCCGCCCGGCTTCGCATAGGTATAATATACGTGCGAAGTCGGGGCGGGTCGCTAGCTATATATATAAACCTTCCGTGAAAATGTATCTAACTGATGGTGAAAACCGCATCAAAATCCGTTGCGTGGTTTAGGAGGAGCTAGCGGCCATACAGACATACATGTATGTAGAGATAGAGAAGAGATAGAAATACGCCATAGTACCAAAGGCAGTATAGACAAAACTCGCAAAACACTCTCGAAAGGTAGGAGGTGCTTATTAAAGAGATTTCGATTCGGACAGTCGAGTTCTGTCGGTCGAGTCTGTGGAAGTCAGTGTCGTATAAAACAAAACAAAGTTTTCAAACGACAAGCGGCGTCGGCGGTCGGGCGCTTGTCTCGACCGATAAACATAACGTGGGCACAGTAGATATATAAGCAGTAGGTTGACTTTAAATACACGCCCGAATCGAAAGACTTAATCAAACGAGCGCCCGCAACGTTACTTCACGGTACGCTCAGAGCGATAGTCGTGCGCGCCGCGTCATTGAGATACGTCACGCCCCTGTGTCGTCAGTGTAGACAACTACAATCAAATAATGAAAAAAAAAAAAAAATTGTGCGTGGAGTCCCTCCACGCGGAAGAAGTTATACTTCAACAAGGAACCCTAAAATTATAACTAGGGCAAAAATTTCAGCAATTTAAAAACATGCTTTTCTCGAGATTCGAACCTAGCTCCTTAGGCTTCTCAATCCATTAGCAACACCATTACACTACCGGGTCTGTTGGCCGCAGTCGCGAAAAAAGGATACGCATTTCGCAATCATACGAGAGAGAAATATTCCCCCTCCATGGTAGCGTTAAACGTTTAACGCAACCGTGTTGCAAGTCGCATAAGAAGTATAACTTCAAATAAATGTAACCCCATAGTAGCCACCTTAGGCCTGTGACTGACAGTAGGCATTGAATTCTAGGACACGTCCGAGTCAAACTACTGCTTACCCAAGCTTATATAAATATCTACAACAACTCCTACTATATCTACCTACTATAATTTTCTACTGTGACGTGAGGGTAAGCCTTTGTCATAGTTTAAAAAAGATCCTCACAAGAGTTTTGGTGAAGGGATTGTAAAAAGCTGTTTATTTGTATGCCATAATATCATTTCCAATATAATCTAGCCTATGTTCCTAACAGATCGCCGAAGTTAAGCAACCTCTGGTTGAATCGGTGTTTCAACGTGGCATCTACAAAAGAAGAAAATCTATCATAACCTTCGACCAAAATAAAATGTACGGACCCAGAAGAAGCGCATTTTGGGAGATTACAATATGAGCGCCGGCACTCACTTGGTTTCAGTCGGTCTCTAGCCGTAGGAAGTGCAACACGAGACTATTGTTACATAATAACGAAACATCTGACAAAATTATGCTTTCCCGAAGTGTAAATACACAACAAAAAATGGCTACCTATTTTTTGTAACATATGTACTGTACATGGTTATAATTAGGTATTGAAATATATTATGTACGACTGTTTTGACTCGTTTTTACTGAGCAAGTTCAATTGTTATGGCCCGTCTATTAATTTTATTTTGGTCGAAGATTTTAGCTTGTTTTCAGGAAAATCTGCTTTCAGACGACTTGTGCTGAATATTACATTACAAAAAAGACAATATCCATCACATACGTACACGTATCATACCGTAAAAGATACTGTTCTACAACCCTAAACTTAACCCCGTACTGTTGGGTGGTCCGCCAGACCCCGAGGTAATTAACCGCCAATTGCTCCATTACACCGCAGACCCTTTTAGGGTCCGTTATTATGTGTCGCCTGTCGATTACCATTGTAGTGATAATGCGGGGTGTAACAGACCCCCGCGTTTATTGAAAACGCGGGTGGAATTGGGTTACTTTTTATGACTAGGATTTTCGTGCAGCTCTTAAAAAAAGAACCCAATTGTTGTGAATACTACCTAGAAAAATAACCAGTTACAAGGGTGTCATTAAATTAAAAAAACCCTGTAATAAAAATAAAGGATAAAAAAAAAAAAAACGGGAATTTATTTTCAACTAGCGATAAACGACTTGTGACTTTTAGTTTTCTTTAATAAAGTTTTACGGTTCCTGTTACACATTTTTGTATATAAAGTCATATCCTATGGTCATCCTTGTAATGCATATATATTCCTAAATTAATCAAGATTGATTTAATTGTGAAAGATAACAGAGAAACAAAGACCACCAAAGTTATTTTTTACTTTGTTATTGTTAGTGAGATGTGATTGATGTATTTGACTGCCCCGGTTGCTCAGTTGGTAATGAACCTACCTTCTGTGCTTGGGGGCGTGGGTTCGATTCCCATCTAGGACAAACATTTGTGTGATGAACATTTGTGTTTGTTCTATGTCTGGGTGTTAAAATCTATTTAAGTAGTTATTTAAAAATATATATGTACGTATATCAGTCTCTGGCAGCCATATTACAAGCTTTGCTTAGTTTGGGGTCAGATGACCGTGTGTGCAAAAAATGTCCCGAATATTCCCAGATATTTATTTGAATCTATATTTAGACTCGTACATACAGGGTTATTGCCGTTATTGGTAACCAGTTAACAATCTCTCGTTTAAATAGAATTTTAAATAATTAGTCTTTTATCTTTCATACCAAAACAAAAATATTTAAATTAGAGCTCTTAATGGCAAAAAATACGCAGTTTTAAATGATAAGAAAGAGTCAATAGCTATAAATACACAATAAACATTTTCATACATAAAACAATATGGGAAATGTGTTAAGTTTTATCAAAGTCTAGGAACAACAGCTGTTACGTCATCATCATCAGCTAGAAGACGTCCACTGCTGAACAAAGGCCTCCCCCTTATACCTCCACGCTGAACGACAGCCTGCCTTTTGCATCCACTGGATGCCCGCGACTCTCACAATGTCGTCGGTCCATCTAGTGTGAGGCCTCCCTACGCTGCGTCTTCCGGTTCGTGGTCTCCACTCCAGAACCTTTCTTCCCCATCGGTTATCGGTTCTTCGAGCGATGTGGCCTGCCCATTGCCACTTCATCTTGCAAATTTTAACAGCTATGTCGGTGACTCTGGTTCTTTGGCGAATATCCACGTTCCGGATTTTTTGTTGTTAATTGTTGTTATGTATGTTGTAGATAATCTGCGAGAGGTTGTTAGCTAGTTACCCTGTATAATTATTATAGAAAATTAAATAGACGAAAAGCAAACGGAAAACGTTGTTGTTTAATTTCATAATAACCTCCAACTCCAGCAGAGTGCAAATTTAATTCGACCCAATTTATTTAATGAGCACATAATTACAAAACAAAAATCTCCAACGCAAATTAAATTAAAGCTCTGAGCAAACGGCCGACCGCGACGCCAAACTTTACCAAAAAACAATTACGGATTCAAAACCCAAAACAAATTTAATAATTGCCGTGATTGCCACAAAGTTAGTAATTAAAAATGTCCACTGCATAAACGAAATTAAAATGAATTTAAATGCACTGCGAGAGGGACAATCGGAATGAATAAAATTCTAGCCATAATGCTAACATTCTGCATGCGGATCGCGTTTAGAGATGCACGGCTACTTTATGTGGGTTAACTGTTGTAAAACGAAATGTATCTTATTTAACTAAATCATTTGAAACACAGTATCATCATCATCATTTCAGCCATAAGACGGCCACTGCTGGACATAGGCCTCCCCCATCGATCTCCAAAAAGGCCGGTTGGAAGCGACCTGCATCCAGCGTTTCCCTGCGGTCTCTTTTAGGTCGTCTGTCCATATTGTGGGTGGACGTCCTACGCTGCGCTTACCGGTCCGTGGTCTCCATTCCAGAAACTTTCGGCCCCATCGGCCATCTTATCATCATCATCATCATCATCAGCCAGAAGACGTCCACTGCTGAACATAGGCCTCCTCCTTTAACCTCCACACTGAACGACAGCCTGCCTTTTGCATCCACTGGATGCCTGCGTATCGGACATCTGTTCTGCGTGATATGTGCCCTGCCCACTGCCACTCAGACAAACACAGCACAAAAAAAAAACTTAAATAATATATATTTATTTATTTATTTAATACTTTATTGCACACTTACAAATTAAGTAAACATGTACAATTGGAGGACTTAATGCTAAACATTTTCTACCAGTCATCCACCAGGTTGGAACAAACAGTATGTAGGCGTGCATCAAAAACACCTTATAAAAGACAAAAAGAAATAAACAGAAATATCAAAGTTTTACAAGATAATAATATACATAACAACAAATTACAATAAATATGAATCTAACTTAAATTATATATCAATACAAAATTATATACGTACATAATTTTACTACATATTATTACACAAATTATAATTAATATTAGACATATAAATAAAAATTATAATGAATATATATATATAAGTGAGTGATTACAGTAACGTAATTAGATACTAGACACTGATGCATTTAAATAATGATCACGTAAGATTCGCTTAAAAACCGCTTTTGATGGCGCTTGTCGAATAATTTGAGGGATCTCATTCCACAGTTGCACTGCTACAACCCTAAAAGAGTCGCCTACAAACGAAGTGCTGTGACTAGGGTTTTTGAGAAGCAGGTTACTATTAGCTCTAGAGGGATTGTTGCGAACGTCCGAGAAGTAGGTAAAGGAGTCTTTAAGATAGGAATATATCTTTAAGATAGGGATATATATATATTTCTTGGTCTTTTTTTTCTGATACTTACCGCGAAACTGGTTTAGTTATACGGTAACGAAATAAAATCACACAAGATTCGCTTTCCGTATGTAACTTTTGACAATTAACAAGCTTTGAAATTAAGCCAAGTTGCAAAATATAAGCCCTGTAGCAGTCCGGCCACATGTTGACAACCCTAGAATTAGTGCAGTAATCCCCGTTGGTAGCCGGGTCTGCGAGACCGCGTGACCGCAGCGACGGGTCTGTCAAGCCGAGCTTTGTTACTAACACATTTACACATAGTTTCCTGTTAACGGCCGGCTATCCGAGTCGAGTCCGAGAATAATTTTTTTTTGAATAAAATTGCCTTTCAGTACATTCAATTTCCAGGTTGTAACGAGCTTTCATTAGAGCATAAAACGAAAAAAAAATTGATCGAGGAAAGTTTATTCTATCGTGTTTTGAACCAAATCATAAACTCTAACACAGATGTATCTGTGACATGTATTGTTTTCCAGCTCAAATATTGTAATTTAACTGAAAAAAAATGATTTAAAACTTTATCGTCAAAATTGGTATAAGAGGCTCTTAAGTTCTACTATTATTTCTATTTTACTTTGCTTTGATTTATCATAGAAACTGACTTGGTTTTCACACATTTTATTTATATTACACGGGAATTACTTACGTAAGATTAAGCCGGTCAGTCCGACCGGCGGCCTTATTATAGAAGTTTGATCGTGATCGAGATTGCATGCCGTCCCGTTCGCATCTACTTACTCGCACCATGTGCGTAAGTGAGATGGCACGCGATCACGATCACAATCCGAATCACAATAAGACATCTATAATAAGGCATCAGCTTAATCTTACGTGAGTAATTCCCGTTTAATATAAATAAAATGAGCTTTGATTTATTAATCAAAGTACTTTTTATGTACTTTTTCTTGCTTTAGTGCGTGTAGCAGGCATAATGGATCCTGCAAACATTACTGTTATGGAAGCTCCAACGGTATTTAAAACTATAGATATTGAGTCAGCGCTCAAAAATGACCGAACCAAAAGAAAAAAAAAAACTACGGAAATCTGAGTATTTCATCTAGGTATATAGTTGCTAGGTATAAGGTTCTCGAATGGAGACCACGGACCGGTAAGCGTAGGACGTCCACCCACGAGATGGACAGACGATCTAAAAGAGACCGCAGGGAAACGCTAGATGCAGGCCGCTTCCAACCGGCCCTTCTGGAGATCGATGGGGGAGGCCTATGTCCAGCAGTGGACGTCCTACGGCTGAAATGATGATGATTATATAGTTGCAAGCTATATAGGCAAGCGATTAAAACAACATGAAATTAAAATTTGATTGTGAGTATTTAAAATATTTATCTAAAATAAACCTTAGGTACTTTGGGGTTACTTTTTTGTCTACATAGTATAAATTGAAGTCGCTTTCCGCGTCTGTCTGTCTGTATGTATGGCCGCTAACTCCTTCTAAGCCACGCAACGGATTTTGATGCGGTTTTCACCATCAGTTAGATACATTTGCAAGGAAGGTTTATATGTATAACTAGCGACCCGCCCCGGCTTCGCACGTAAATTACACCCGTGCGAAGCCGGGCGGGCGGGTCGCTAGTTTTGTATATGTTTGCAAATCAATTTCTAGTGTATTATTAGTTTCTGTGAATTAAAGCCAGGTCTCATAGACCGGGTAGTTGTGCGGTCTCGTAGACTGTCGCAGTTTCCTAATTAACCACAAACAAGGGGCTCGTTATTCACCGCGTCCCAACAGATTTTATTTGAGTTTTATTTATCTTTATTCCGCTGCGGCAGAGAATCAGGTGTTTAGGCCTTCGGAACTTTTAATTGTTAAGTGTTGTAATTATAATAAGGTTTTTTATGTAATTGAGAGGATTTTGTTTGTATGGTCGTTTTAATCTATAAAATTGAGGTACTAAATATTTAATATATCATTATTTATATAGATCGGTTAATTATTAGTTGTTTTATTTTATTTTAGATCTAGTGTTTAATTTAGATAGTTATGCATGAATTTATTTTGTTACTTTATAGATGATTAAAAATAAATGTATTTCGCTCGCATATAAAAATCTTGAACTTTTTGATAGATACGCAAAAAATCGCGAAACAACCCGATATGCGCTGAGGTTAACTACCCCAGCACATCACTTATCAAAATCAAAAAAGTGCGCGCGGGTCATTGGTGCTCAATTATTTAATGCTTTGCCCATGTTCATACGAAAAGCGAAGTCTCTAACTATATTTAAGAACAAACTCAAGCTATTTCTAACTGACATGGCACCATACACCGTCGAGGAGTTCGTTCCAAACATCGAATAACGTCTTAAGCTGTACTTAAGTGTTGTTGTTATTTATTCTGATTATTAGTTTTTGTTACCTATTTTGATGTACCTAATGATTAATATTATTATTTTCATTTTATTTGTTACTAATAACATTATTATAATTGTTATTGAATGTATAACCTAATTTAATGTTGTTTGTAATATGATTAACTTGACATGTAATTTTTTTTTTATAATTATTAATAAAAATATCAATATCAATATCTTGGGAGGGACACTCCCTTGTCGCCTGCTTGCGTCTGATGTTTTGTTTCTGAACCCAAAAGTGAGTGAAATCATTTCATGCAATGTTATTTTATTTTATTTAAACCAGTCATCTTTTATTTAAGCTGTGCGAATGCTATAAAATAGAAAATATTATCTGCATATTTTTAGAAAGACAACAGATACCTAAATGTTATTTTAATTTAGCCTTGTCAATACTAAACTCTGAAATCATTTCAAGCAAGACAAATCTATCTATATAAATGTATATCTATATATATATAAAAGGCGACGTGTATAGCTGATGTTATAAGGAGTAATCCCCGTGGGTGAAACCGCGGGACGCAGCTAGTACAATATAACAAGCCAATAAAATACTATTGATAAATTGTCTTTAAAAAAATGACACGACATTTCGAGGATGCTGCTAGAAATAAACACTAGCAGAAGAAATCTCTCACATCTTGCTTTTAATCAAGGTGTCATGATAACAAAAATATTCTCACGCTTTTGGGAATCCCAATATCAAAAAAGAAAAGAATAATATTTCGTAAAACGAAATAGGGAAGAATTTGATTTCAGTCAGAAATGGTGGAAATCAAAGGCCAAAAAAGGTAGTAATTACTAAGCCGGCCTTTTTGGCTGTTTTTAGAAGTAAAATAGAATAAAAAGACGAAATGTCGTCAGAATCCGGATGTAGACGGACGACTGGCGATTGATGGTTAAAATTAGGAGTTTTAATGGCGTTGTAAAGATTCAACTCCTTGTATGTTAAAATAGTACGTTTTCCTTGAATTATTATAAAAATGTCACACGGAAAAACTGTAATTTGTTAGCTTCACTTGTATTGAAAATAAAATAAAATCTAAGGAAAAAAAAATTAAGAGCAGTAAAATTTGCTATAATCACAGAAAAGAGAAGTTAATAGAACGGAAATGAGAAGGAAAATCTGTTACCGGGCATTATGAGTGAACCTTGATTGAACATTCTTATTTAGATCAACGCGTCGAACTCAGCATCACAGTTGCTAATTGATTTCGAATGACATTTCGTTTATATGGATGCAACTGGCTACAAGAAATTTCTTACAAAAACGCTGTGACAGCCAATCTAATTTAAAAAAAAACTTTTGTTGTGACTATAGTAGATGGCATAGCAAGAGAGAGGCCTATACCCAGCAGTGGGATCAGGAAGGCTGTGGATGATGATGATGATGATGTGACTATAGTCGCCTAGTTTCTCCTAAAATCGCAAGTCAGCAAGCCCCGTCGAAGGTTGCAGCAGCCGAGCGACTTTTTGGTCGAAATAGTTCGGAGTTCGAGCTTTAAATATAAAAGTCAGAAGTACAATTTTTGCGTGAAAAGATGTCGGAAGCTTGCATTCAAATAGCAGCAGCTGTAAGTTGTTTATTTAGTTTGTGCGGGAACTTCGATGAAGAGGGTTTGACTTTATGATTCTGGTCATATTTTATGCGGGAGTAGGTAGCGGGAGGTGTACTTGGCTTTGATATGCTGATTTCATTTGCAACGCTAAATAGTGGAGCGATTTCGTTCTGACGTTTAACAACATTTATTTCATTGTGGCACTAACTTAAGTTTTTTTTTTATCGCCACTAACTCCGAGTTTGACTTCCAACTGCGTGACAAGACACGCACACAGACATAATATAAGATAGTATAACATCCATATAAAGCACAGATATAAAGACAAATACACGTAGGTTTTCAGCAGACTTTCAAAAAAGAGGTTCACAATTCGTTTTTAAGGTTCCGTACCCAAACGGGTGTAAACGGGAACTATTACTAATAATAATAATAATGAATACTCACAAACACAAACATCATCTGATCAACCAAATATATAGGAGTAATTAAATATATATATTTACAAAAAAAAATAAAAAAAAATAACAAAAAAAGAACTGTTTTGTTTGGCCAAAAGCCCGCAAACACGGTTAAAAGTACCTCGGTAACGAGAGAACTCTAAAGAGTAAAATGAACAATAATAATAATACATTTATTTCAAGTAACTCAACTCATATCGACGTTAACAATTTAAAAATTATAGTCACATTACAACAATAAAATAAAAATTACAATACACAATTAAAATTACTAAAAACTTAAACACTAAGCCTACATCGATGTATGTCTTTCCGTCCGTCTGTCTGTCCTACCTTTTAACGGCTGTATCTTTCGAACCGTATTTGTCTACTCTCATTTTGACTAACACGATTAGCAACCAAGCTCTTCGATTCAAAACATAGAACAGCATAATAAAAAAAAAAAAAGCGAACACTCATTTGGTGATTATTATTATTCATTTTTTGAACCTTAAACAAGAAATCGCTCGAAGAACCGATGACCGATAGGGAAGAAAGGTTCTTGAGTGGAGACCATAAACCGGAAGACGCAGCGTAGGTAGGCCTCCCACTAGATGGAACGATGACATTGTGAGAGTCGCTGGCATCCAGTGGATGCAAAAGGCATGCTGTCGTTTAGTGTGGAGTTGTAAGGGGGAAGCCTATGTTCAGTAGTGGACGTCTTCTTACTGATGATGATGAAACATTGTGCAGTCACTGTGCAGTGTGCATGCTCTGCGACGAGTAAATTGAACATTTGTATTGCGCGACGCGGATGACAAACTGCAGTTTGGTGTCGCGTCGCACCTCTGAGGGATTTACGGATAATTTACTTACATTTATCAGTTTTAGAGTTTATATTGAGTTAAGTCTAGCGTTTACGTTCGTGCTTTGGTAATAAAAAGCTTAAAACATATTTAACTAATTAATGATGACATGATATCTTGTTATTGATTAGTGACAAATGATAAAAACATACAAAGGTATTTTTTATTATCTCTTTTAACCAACCCAAATTCTAATTTTACTTTTTAGGGGACTGTTTTTGTCAGGTTAAAAATAACTTAAAACTCAAGAAGTTATTTTTGTTAAGAAGCGGATTTATTGTTCTACTAGTAACGCACCCCGGCTTTGCACGGGTGTAAGTCTTATTTTTTCACACCTTTGGTTACATTATTGGAGTTTTAGTAAGTATCCCTTTTTTTTAAATTATAATATAGCCTATAAATGTCACCCGGGGATAGTGTAGCTTCCCAACAGTAAAAAATTTCAAATCAGTTCAGTAGTTTCGGAGCCTATTCAATGCAAACAAACAAACAATCAAATCTTTCCTCTTTATAATATTAGTATAGATAAGGTTACCTAGAAAGATTATTTCATCGATTTCGGGCGATTGTAATTTATTTGTTTTTAATTTACATAAGAATTTAACCAGTGTGTGTTGCCAATGATTACATGTGGTACTGGACCGTGGTCCTTTACTGCTTATTGAAAAACTCGAGAGTCACACATCGGGCAATGAAAACAGCTATGCTCGGCTTGCGGATTGAGTTTCTTTGCGCGGCAGAATCAGGAACGAAAATATTCGCCGAAGAACGCAAGTTGAAGTGACAATGGGCAGGCCACATCGCTCGAAGAACCGAGAAGACGCAGCGTAAGTAGCCTCCCACTAGTTAGGTGGACCGACGACATTATGAGAGTCGCGGGCATCCAGCGGTTGCAGATGTCAGGATGTCGTTCAGTGTGGAGGTCTAAGGAGGTGGCCTATATGTTCAGCAGTGGACGTCTTCTAGCTGATTATGATGAATATGAATTTACAGAACACTTATAGAAGAATCAACACGTATAAAAACACAGAACGATAAATAGATTAGGTACTTAAGTATTGTGACCAACAAATAATACTAATAAAATACCTATTTTCCTCAGAGAGGCCGAGTAAATAATTGCAGGGTTCCGTCGCCCATTGACGTGTCAACGTGACGAATGTGGAACCCTAATAGAGGGTTCTGGATTAACGGAGTTTCTTTGTAGATATTTTCAATAGATATTAAGTTGTTCGGAAGATTTTTGTCGAATGTTTTTGACAAGAACGTGGGGAAAGAAATGAGATTTTACTTTTGGGTTCGTTTATTTTGAAAGTTCGTTCAGTTTGTTTATTTTTTACAATGTATTGTTTGCATCCAAGGATCAGGTACCAGATGCAAGAGTGATGCGGATGTAACGTAGGTATTTTTAATTTCCTGTCGCTTTTCTCTGTGAGGGCGGAAGTTTTGCACGAGTGTGTTTGTTCTTTGTTTGATTAGAGTACGCTGGTTAAAAGAAATCCCCAAATCTTGACCAATTTTATAAACTTGTACGAAAGATAGTTTACCAAGTGCACTTTACCTGCGCCCCACGGTTTCACCCGCGTGAATTTCTCCTTATATCATGAGCTATCTATGCCAGTGAAACCCCCGTCCATAACTCAATCGGTTCAGCCGTTTTGAAGCCCATGGGGAACATACATATGACACACAATTTTTTTAAATTTAAATTTGTGTGTATTATGTATAAATGGTAACAAATAAAATATTTTCTATTGTCTATTGTCTATACACAAGAATTATAAATAAAAGTTGTTTAGAAAGAAGTCAATTGTGATAGCCGTTCTTCCAATGATAATAATTATTATTTTGGACACATTTGCACACACGGTATTCTCTTTGCACACGGTCATATGTAATCATCGGTGATATGGCTGCCAGAAACTGATATACATACATATATAGTTTTAAATACATACTTAAATACATATTAACACCCAGATATAGAACAAACACAAATGGTCATCATATGAATGTTTGTCCTAGGTGGGAATCGAACCCACGGCCCCGAGCGCAGAAGGTAGGTTCACTACCAACTAGACCAACGGGCTAACTAAAAAAATCGCTATGCCAATGTTGTAGTTTTACCTATTTTTAACCGACTAAAGGAGGGTTCTTTAATTTGGTTAGTAAAAAAATGTTTGTCAGTTAAAATTTGTTCAGTATATCAATTTATTTTAGTCTCTACAAAATACAGGGTAAAATTGTAAGGTATAGAGTTTAGAGGAGCGACACAGGTGCGTTCACGCGCAACGATTAGTCAACGTCGACTCCAAGTTGGATAATGATCTCCTCTCGGCTAAACTGACTTCAAATAGCGATAAAACATTGTTAAAGAATGAGATTTTTCTAGACAATATTCTTCGACCAAAATAAAATGAATGGACGGCCATAACCCATAAGTAAAAACGAGTCAAACCATCCGACATATGCATCAACAGATTATAATCATGTAGGTACAGTATACATTTGTTGCAAAAAATAGATGGCGAATATATTAACTATGTGAGTAAATACCACAGTACCTCAAGACGAGGGTCTTGGACCAGTGTGTGTTGCCAGTGATGACATATGGTACTGAGACGTGGTCCTTAACTCAGAGTCACACAGAGTGCGACAGGAGCGGGCAATGGAGAGAGCTATGCTCGGAGTTTCTTTGCGCGATAAAATCCGAAACGTGGATATTCGCCAAAGAACCAGAGTCACCGACATAGCTGTTAAAATTTGCAAGTTGAAGTGGCAATGGACAGGCCACATCGCACGAAGAACCGATAACCGATGGGGAAGAAAGGTTCTTGAGTGGAGACCATGAACCGGAAGACAGCGTAGGTAGGCCTCCCACTAGATGGACCAACGACATAGTGAGAGTCGCTGGCATCCAGTGGATGCAAAAGGCAGGCTGTCGTTCAGTGTGGAGGTTAAAGGGGGAGGCCTATGTTCAGCAGTGCACGTCTTCTGGCTGATGATGATGTGAGTAAAAGAGAATTTCCGCCGTGGATGGACGTGGTCACGTCAATATAACAAAATGGGGTCTACTTATCAATGTTTGATGAAATTAATTTACATTTTATGACAATATAGAACGATGAATATGTACTCACGAGTAAAAAGTGATACCTGAGTTTTACTTTGTATTTTGTTGTGTTTTTACATTTCAGGAAAGCACAAGAAGGCATAATATTTTTGTCAGATGTTTCGTTATCGTGTAACAATAATATTGTGTCGCACTTCCTACGGCTAGAGACCGACTGAAACGAAGTGAGCGCCGGCGCTCATTTTGTAATCTTCAAAAATGTGCTCCTTCTGGGCCCGTCCATTCATTTTATTTTGGTCGAAGACAATAATGCATAGTGGCAAGTTGTTTATATAAAGGTGATCGCAGAGTGCACAGCTGGCGAACGGATTCGGGCGAACGAGCTGATTGTTAGTTGCCCTCGCATCACTCAGTATGTGCCTGACTCTGGCCGGCTATGCTAGTGCATGCGATATTGTTTCTGTCCCTCTCACACTTATCTCGATCGAAATGAGAGTGACAAACAACAACACTAAATATTGAAGATTATGTAATAACTGCACTGTACTTACACAGACAAAACAATTAAAATATGGCAAACTATTTATTCTTTCATAAGTTTTTGGCCAATGTTGAGACAGAGTGCCAACGTGCGTTGTTTTTTAAAAACAACGCACTTTGTTTTACATGCGTATCTTACTCAAAGTTATGTTATTTACTACTAGTTAGAATTGACTAAAATATTCAGTCGAAAAATTAAATAACTTAGGTTTTCATAAAAACCATAGTTGGCCCGGCAGACGTTATCCTGTAATAGAAGTGGCAAACGCGAGAAGTTGAAATCGTCGTTGAGTTTCTGAATTTGTCTGATTTACTGGACAATTTTCTTAATTTTTCTTTCCGTAAGAACCTTCTACAGAGTAACAGAAAACTTATAAAAAAGATGAATGAAATCAAAGTCGTTCTCAAGTTATGGCGTGACCAAATTAAATAGGGATAAATTTTTTAATATATAGATTCTAAAGTTTTTTTTTGAAGTTCTCAAAATAACAAAAAGCGTTTATAAATGAAAATATCCCGAATAATTTAACGGCCTTTATCTTGAGGAGTACATCACTCGACGGCTGCTAACTTGTTTACAAGAACACGCAATTTGTTACCACCGACCACTCACTCTAGACCCCCACTCTGCAGGGAGTATACTTCCAATACACGAGCGCTGCGCAAGATAAGGGTTATGTTTTTCGAGTCTTATGTATGTATGGGGTTTCATTAGCACGCCCTACAGCCTAAACGGCCTGGATTTAGATATATAAGGTTCATTTAAATAGTTTTGATAGTGGTAGTGACATAGGGTATAAGAATTCAAGATGGCGTCCGCGAGAAATAAGTTAAGAGGGAAAAATAGTAATTGAACCATGCTAAATAGGCAAAATTGGCCTATTTAGCATGGTTTACCATCATTATGTACAGCTCTCTGAGCAGATTTATAAAATATAACAAATAACACTATGAAATATTCAGTAGCTTACGAGATAAAGCGATATGAAAGAGCTTAGTATCTACTACGAGTATAGGTATAGATAGGTAAGTAGCGCGCCGCTGTTACTTGTCAATTACTTACTATTTATACAATGCAGTCGGGTAATATATTTTTAACAATTTAATTTACTTGTTTGTGTGAAAGTTTTGCTGTTGTATCTACCTACAACAGAACTTCCACACAAGTAGCCTAGAGATAGAAAAACTGCTTTAGTGTGTGCCTGCATTAGGCACACACTAAAGCAGTTATGTTCATGTACACAACAAAACATATATTATGTACTTAAGCTTCAACCAAAATAAAATGAATGGACGGACCCTGAAGGGGCGCATTTTGGAAGATTACAAAAATGAGCGCCGGTGCTCACTTCAATTCAGTCGGTCTCTAGCCGTAGAAAGTGTGACACAAGACTATTGTTACATGATAACGAAACATCTGACAAAACTATGCCTTCGTGTGCTTTCCCGAAGTGTAAAAACACAACAAAAAACCGATATCTATTTTTTATAACAAAAAATGTACTGTACATGGTTATAATTAGGTGTTGATTTGTTGAAGTATATGTCCGACGGTTTGACTCGTTTTTACTGAGCATGTTCAATGGTTATTTATTTATTTATTTATTGGTTATGGCCCGTCCATTCATTTTATTTTGGTCGATTTACTAAGGTACATTTAAATTCATTATTATATCTAAAAGCTCAAATCCAGTAAGTAAAACCGCAGGGCGCTGCGAGTTTTTTCACAAAGTTTTCTTAAAGGGAGGTCAAGTTACGCTGGGAGGAGGGAATGAGTTAACAGAACTGTAGGATGGATCATTACGCCCTCAGTGCGGGTTCGATCGTTTTTTCGACAAATTTAGCGGAAAATTTGCTTTGACGAGATGATTTTTGTGGATGTTTTTGAATGTTGTGTTTTTGATGAAAATTTATGATTTTAACCTTTATAATGTTACTTGAAATGCACTTGTTTATCCTGAAAGCTGAGTGGCTAGCCTTCATAATAAGGATTTTTAGGATACTCTAGTTTATAATCATTTTTACTTTCAATAACTATCTATTATCTATACTCAAGATGCACAACTATATAACAAAACCTAATAAATTATTTCCGCCATGTTGTCGTAAAAAGATGACATAATTATAATAAAAAGTAGAGAATTAAATTCGAATTTACGTGGGGATCGATAGCCATAGTTCCGTCTGCCACCGCGTGGGATTCGTTCGTTAGTATATATCACTCCAGGTCACCATATTTTACTACTGTCTTTTCTTGTATAGTTATAAAACTGATCAGATCTGCATGAGTTGATTCCCTCCTGCCCATTTTTCTATCGGACTGCCAGAGTGGGTATGAAGAATCGACACCGCTTTACGGTTGATATTCCGAGAACCCGTACGGAGCGCTTTGATTCCACAAGTATTATGCGAACTGCTAGTCTGTGGAATTCGCTGCCTGAGTGGATGTTCCCCGATAGTTACACTGGGTGTCTTCAAGTCGAGAGTGAATAGGTTTCTTCTAGGCAAGCGTGCTCCATCGTAGGCCGCATCATCGCTTAACATCAGGCGAGTTGGCGGCCAAGCGCAAGCCTATTTATAATTTAAAAAAAATATATAAAAAAAAGACCGAGTGGTCTTGACAAGAGCCACTTTCTGTTAGCGTTAACGCCTGCGGAAAGATGAAATTGTATGAAAATGACATTAGCTTGAGATAATTTATCTCATGCTAATGTCATTGTCAATGTCATTTTCATTTTCATTTTGAAAGTGGCTCTTGTCTAGACCCCCTGACCAGAGCAAAATATTACTAAGTATTACTTTTTCCAAAAAAGCTGTCGTAGCCTAGGATATTTTTACCTGTCTCACTGGTCGTAGCGTCATAGGGAAAACGGAATAACCTCCATTTAACGTTAATTTAAATAAATAGGGAAAACGTTACCCGCAGCCCGCATAGCGCTTTCCATAATCAAACGATACGAATACACATCTTAATCCCGGGTGTCAAAGGAATTAAAACAGATACGGCCAAAAGACAGTAATTGGGAATCATTTTCATGCCTTTACCAACATACTGTTACAGTTAACGACCTTCATTTTATTTCAGCACGACCTTATTTTTGATGTGATAAAGTTAAATTTCCATTGCTTTTTCTTGTTAGTTATTTGTAGTATTTATGTAGAAGGAGATAGAGTTTAAATTTGAACAGAAAGATAATGTATTCGTTTCGCGAAGTGTAGATTTAAGTTGGCGGACCGTATGAAATTCGCCTTTGATACGAAAGTCTTTGTACAATCGAAATATTCGTTTGAAAAACACATTGTTTGATCGCAGCTGGAGTTTAACGTCTTGTTGTAAACAGAGATGCTAACTGCGCCCCGCGATTTCGCCCATGACTTCTTCTTTAAGAAAACGGGGCACTATTACTGAGCCTATATTTGTCCGTCCGTCTGTCTGTCATACCTATTAACGGCTGTATCTTTCGAACCGTAATAGATATAGCCAGTTGAAATTTTCACAGAATATGTAATGTTACGGCGGATTGACTAACAAATGATAAAAAAGTCAAAAAGTAAAAACGTTTACTTTTTTACGTTTGTATGTACCTATGTAAAATTTATGTTCGATAGATTTTAGTATACGTTTTTTTGTGTCTGTGAGCTTGAATACAAAAGCCGGTGCCGAAAAAAAAAAACACTCTAATGAAGTTAAAAATATTATTCTCCTCCATTATCAGGCATCGAAACGGTGTTCAAACCTATTTAGTTTCGAATTAATTAAAATTTTAACAACCCTTGACATCCTGAAAAAGGATATATTTTTATTTTAGAAACAGTTTCGTACGTAATTATGAACGTATAATTATTTATGTCGTTATTAAACTATATTTTTTTTTATTTTTTATTTTTTTTTATATATATAATAGTATGCAAACAAGCGACGGGCCACCTGATGGTAAGTAGTCACCGTCGCCTATGGACACCTACAATACCTGGACTTCAAAAAGGAGGAAGTTATACCTAAAGGTTTAAGCAAGTCTAAAGCCAAATAAAAACTAAGTAAATATTCAGGTCTCATTGAACCTGAACCTAAGTGTAATAACGAGAAGGGGTTTCTCAGAATTGCTAATATCAGATACTTATCCCCTTTTAGGAAATAGGGTAAAAGCGTGCGATACCGTTATAAGCACACTTACAATAAAATCTTATTTTATTTGATTACTTATACTAACGCTTTGTTTCGTGATGAAAGGTTTTGTATACAATGTCTTCTTCTTCACATTGCTTATTTGATGGGGCCTATAGGTTCTGGAATGGAGACCACGGACCGGTAAGCGCAGCGTAGGACGTCCAAAATGGATAGACGACCTAAAAGAGTCCGCAGGGAAACACTGGATGTAGGACGCTTCCAACCGGCCCTTTTGGAAATCGGTGGAGGCCTATGTCCAGCAGTGGACGTTATATGATTGAAATGATGATGATTATGACGAAATAAAAAAAAACTTTTTTTATTTTATTTTTGTTTTTTCCTGTAGAAGCGTTTTTAGTCGACATGTCCTAATTTTTCAACTATTGCAGCCGTGATTTTTATTTAATTTTTTATTTTATTTATTTAGATACACAAAACAGAAAACAATCAATTAATTCCTTAAATAAATACTAATAAAAATCTGAACTGGATTGTCACCCAAAACATGTGTATACAAAAAAATGAGACAAACGTGATGAAAGTATCCATCCACATAGCAATGAGCTTGCTGATGGGCACCTCCAAGATGGCAAAACATTTTACTAAAAACTAAAACAAAAATAACTAAACATGAAATGGACTATTCAGACGCAACACAGCTGCTGCGTCTGGACAATCTTTATATAATATGTAACGGTGATTGATCAACACAAGAAATGTTATGCGATGTCAAAATGAGCTTACAATGCAATGCCCGTTTAAGTTACTGGACTAGCGGGTAACTTGCCACACGGTAAAACACTCATCACATAATCACATGTCTCTTAGGTCGGCATCGTTCTTTAAGGCCCTCTTTTCCGGCTTTAAGCAATTTTGGTCATTCTAGTTTGAGTGTATTTACTTCCCTCAGAGCAAATAAAAATACAGAGTCCCTACGGCACACTGCCAAAGTGACGCCAAAATCGCTTCCAAAACTACGTGAATTCCCAATAAATACACGACTCACGCACACATAATTATACGCATTCAAAACTACGTGAATTTCTTGTCAAAATGTTGTACTGAAAACATCCGTTTTAAAAAGAAACAATGACTTCTTGCAGTGTTAAGAACTGTAAAAACAACACAAAAGTAAATAAGAAGAAGGATGGAATATTTCAACACTTAAGTATTTATATTATCACTTATTTTGATGAATTACACGACACGAACTTCGCACACATGTTTCAAAAAGTGGCTTCACTTTTCGTGTTCGCGGTATTTCGGTCCGTCTGTATTTTTATTTGCTCTGAGTTACTTCCATAGTTAGTTTAATATAATAAAAATAATGTCATATATTAAAAAAAAATGTTTTAGTAAGGAACCCTTAAAAGATCGAAACACGATTAAGGACATTTTGCTTACTAGAAAAAAAATATGAAAGTAACACTGATTTGAGCTTATATCCCTGTTTTTTGGATTCATTCATATACCTATTTATTAAATGATGTCTGTGATATCTTATTATACAGATTTCATAATTACGGAAGAAACTGCAATGGTACATTTTACATAACAGCTATACTTTTAGAAAAATATGATAAAAACCTCAAGCATAGAAGTAGTGAAACGCACGACTGTGTGTAAGCGCCATGGTTTTGCTCCACTAAATGCGACTGGATAAGCCTTATGGTCTTTTGTAGTAATAAGCGTTGTTTAAAAGTGGGAAAACCTCGTCTTAACATTTTGGTACAACACTTTAATTAAAGTTAAATGATTATTAACGGGATATTTACCGTGGTAAGGTTGTGGAATGAGCTCCCGATATTTCGGCGCAGTTACATGCACCATGTTCACGGGAAGACTGACTGACTGTCTTCCCGTGAACATGGTGTCAGTCTTCCCGTGCACATGGTGCATGTAACTGCGCCGAAATATCGGGAGCTCATTCCACAAACTTACCACGGTAAATATCCCGTTAATAATCATTTAACTTTAGTGAACAACCGTGATAGTTTAAAACAATGTTGTAACACTTTAATTATCCCCAATCATTATAGAACCATTCATAAACCTTCATATTATAGAGAAAGGAACCCTAAAATGCTTCCAAAAAAATACTCATTCAATAAACAAACAGACACGTACCAAAGTTATGCTTTTTCACGACATTATACCTCTCCAGAGAGATATTTAGATAACAACGTAGTAGCCCGCGTGTTTTGCTATCACCTTGGCGCTTTATTGTTATAGATAAAATAAGTAATAGCTCTGGAAATAGCTCCCGCTTTGTTTTTATCAAAGGAGACGTAGTTAAAGTATCAAATTCAATTTATTCTTTTTATTTTATTTTATTTTTTTATTCTTAAATAAAAGTAAGCTAACCATACATATAGGTCAATGAAGCTAACAGTTAAAAATATCCCGGAAAATGTTCCCTGGTTTTCTGGCGTCAAATGGAAACTTAATTCATGGACTTTTACAACACACGGGCAGAAAAAGTACAAAACCGCCCGCTGTGGGGGTTGTTTACCGTAAAACGTGTAAAACGTGCAGATAATTATGACAAATGATGAAAAAAATCGTTTCCTCGGGCAGCCATTTTGATATAATTTTACGCATATTATGGCGCATCTACATTAATGTCATTTAGGACTTTTTGTGTTGTTTCTTTAGTCTGAAATTGTGTTATTTTTTATAAGACAACCGAAGGTTTCTGTTCAAAGGATTGCCTATACTGTTCTTGCTAGGATGATGTTGGATACAACAACGTTCTATTAAGGAAGATTGACACAGACAAGTAAATTAAATTACCCACGACTAATTTAGAAATGCTCAAAGTCGCACATCGAGCTATGGAGAGGGCTATGCTCGGGGTTTCTTTACGAGATCGAATCAGAAATGAGGAGATCCGTAGATGAACGAAGGTAACCGATATAGCCCACCGGATTAGCAAGTTGAAGTGGCAGTGGGCAGTGCACATAGCACACAGAATAGATGGCCGATGGGGCCGAAAGGAGACCACGCGAAGCTCAGCGTAGGATGTCCGCCCACAAGATGGACAGACGACCTAAAAGTGACTGCAGGAAAAAGCTGGATGCAGGCCGCTTCCAACCGGTCCTTTTGGAGATCGATGGGGGAGGCCTATGTCCAGCAGTGGACGTCTTATGGCTGAAATGATGAAGAAACTTGCAGCGATATTTTAAAATTAAAAAAAAAGGTGGGAAGGTCGTCTGCAGAGTGCGACTAAAAGCATCAATCTTATATTTTATTAGGCCTCTATTTATTTAGGCCTCATGCGATCTCACCCACGCCAGCTTACCAGATCTCCCTAGTTTGTCCCTTTATTTGGGGCTGACGTGTTGTCAAAAACACCTTGTGACTTGATAGAGTGACGATGTACAATGGAAAATAACAGACAGTGACTGGAACTGTCAGAATGAGTATCATCATCATCATAATCAGCCTTTTAACAGTCCACTGCTGGACTTTTAGCCTACCCCCGAGAGGGTGATTGAGCCATATCCACCACGCTGGCCCAGTGCGGATTGGTGGATCCACATACGCCATTTAATTTCTTCTCCGTACGTATGCAGGTTTCCTCACGATGTTTTCCTTCACCGAAAAGCCAGTGGTATGAAAGTCCGTACATAAACTCCAAAGAGCTCATTGGTACGGGCCCGGGGTTTGGACCCGCGACCTCACGCTTTCAAGTCTAGCGATCTCCCAAATGGGCTACCATGGCTTTAGTCAGAATGAGTATGGTGTTTCTTAAAAGAGGCCTATCTAGTAGTGTATTGACATGGGTTAACAATGGTTGTCAAATATTCTTGTATTACAAAAGAGCAAGTCGTGGTACACAGCTAGCTAACGGAACCAGCCGGAACTTTACAGAACGCAAAGAGAAATTTAATATATAATTGAATAAATTATTCTCCAAGTCAATACTACATTAGGACTTAGGGTATAGCATAGATAAACATATATACTAGGGTATAGTATGTACTTACTTGTCGCGTCTGTATTATGTGTGTTTTTATATATATAGATATATATTTATTACATTATGTATCATTTAGTAGTATTTATTTAATGATATCATTAAAAGTGTTTTAGCATCCCCCGTCGATTCTGTTACGTAAATTCTTTCCATCCATTGGTTGCCTGGAAGAGATCGCTTTTAGCGATAAGGCCGCCACTTGTGGCACTAGCTCGTAAGTGTTTTCTATCGTGTTGTAATTTTTATTTCTGGTGTACACAATAAAGAGTTTCTATCTATCTATCTATCTACATTATTGCAACGCTGAAGTGCACTTACAATCAGTAAAAGCATATTTCCTGAATTCTCGGACTTTAGCAGTAAAAACGCAATAAAAATCTCCGCCAGTAAATTAGACTTGCAAGGAAACTTGCGAATGTTCATACATTGCACCAAAATCTCAGTTCAAGCAATCGTAACAATGTAACACTTCAGTAACGTTTTGGTTTTGGCACTTGCTGCAAGTCGCGTGGGCAATAAATTGCGAGTTGTTCTAGCTCCAACTTCACTAGTAATAAACTGTAGAGACTGAGTGAAGTCTCAGTTTACAGCCTTAGTGCTCGTTTGTGCTCATTTTGTGCTCATTTTGTGCTCATTTGTGCTCATTTAAAGCTCGTTAAATTTCTATTGTCTCAAGCAAAGTTGTACCTAATTAGACCTAATAATTATGAAACCTGTTATGAAGGTAGTTTCTAATTAAGCTACAAATTCGCTTAATTAATTTACGGAACTGAGTTTGAGAGCTACTTAATTATTTTCTTTGTTTGAAGATTAGTGTTTATTGTATTTTTCTCACAATAATATGACGAGTAGAAATACGAAACTTTCATGGAGTAAACCTCTCTAAAGTTTTATGATTATTAACGGGATATTTACCGTGGTACAACCGGTCCGTAAGGTACAACTTATATAAGTTTAGTGAACAACCGTGATAGTTTAAAACAGTGTTTAACAAACCGCACACTGTAAATAATAATGCTGAAAATTCCCACATTTATTTGTCTTTGTTAAAATTATTAGTTTAAATTCATTTGCAAGGAAAGAATCACGACATGTTATACAAACGATTCCATTTCAAAGATAAATATTCACACATTTTTCTAACAATAAACTTCACCAAAAACGAAACAAAACGTTGTTACAACCAACAAAGAGAAAATGAATTTAAATCCGCAGCTTTGAAGTAACTGCATGCATTTGAAATAGTGAACTTTTGACCTACTGCATTGAAAATGTTTACTCTTTTTGGTTTGCTTTATTCAGATGATACCTGGCGTTGATTTCTTGTGCATAGTAAATTATGATTCATTAGATAGAAATCCCACAAATACCTAGGATACCTAACTGTATGTCAGTTTTTTTAAACCATTTTTACCATTAAAGTATTGAGTTAAACATTTGGCAATGTATTAGTGTGCATCATACGGATATAAGAATGTGGGCTAAATATAAAAACGTAGTAATAACTAGCAGGTGCAGCTCATCATATATTAATATCAAAATGCAAAAGTGTGTTGGTTTGTTTGCTCTACTTTCACGCGGGAGAATCCGCGGGCGTAGCTAGTAGATTAACATTGTCGTCTACAAAAACTTCTCACTTTTCACTTCTTGGTATTTATTCCAGGAAATCCCATTCAAATTAAAACAACAAAAGACTTTGCTCCTTACTTATTAGTGCAGACAGAAATATCATAAACGCAGTATAATCTGCGCGAAAACTTTTAATAAGCGCACTATTTCAGAATTTACGAGCAGGCAAAGATAAACAACCCAAATCTACACTTGACAGTCCAAACAATAACCCGCCTTATTCCTAACACAATAGAGTACTAATTAACTCCACGGAATCTACACAAAAATAGTCGAGGGACCACGTAAACTCAGACATTCACTAATTATTAGTCACTAAAAAAAGACTGCGTTGTGCATTTTGAAAACCTTTTATGGCTAAAGCCAGGGTCTCACCGCGGGTGGCAAATGTAGTGGCTTGAGGTATGGTAATCACCGAAATCCATTCTAGCTAACCAGCTTATTACTACAATGAATGCATTAATGTGACCAGGAGCAATCGACATGGTTTGTATTACCGTCACTTAGCAAGGTCTTTCTCAATAAAAGTGACATGATAAAAAAAAACAATTGTCTATACTAATATTATAAAGAGGAAAGATTTGATTGTTTGTTTGTTTATTTGATTGTTTGTTTGTTTGCATTGAATAGGCTCCGAAACTACTGAACCGATTTGAAAAATTCTTTCACTGACGGGAAGCTACCTTATCCCCGGGTGACATAGGCTATAATATATACCCGTGCGAAGCTGGGGCGGACCGCTAGTCTGCAAATAAAATTATCACGCAGTTCTCTTGCTTGGTAACATGTTTATTGTCTCGGCAGTATCCTCGCCTAGTTAGCCTGTCTCACCACATAGCAAGGTTTAGCTTAATTTTTACAGGATTATAGTGTCAAAATGTAATACTATCAATTTTGACACGTTAACGTGGTGACTTTGCTACACCCTAAGCTTGCTTGCAGCGTAGCCAGTTTCAAGTTTACTGTAACTTAATATTTTTTTTTTTAGTTAAGCCAGGCGCCTGTTCTCTAGACGTCACCAGAGCGATGTGGCTACGTTTTTTAGTTCCAGTGTTTAATAAAATGAGTCACATAAGTGATCATGTTCTTGCCACTAAGTTTGCCACCTGGCATGTGCCCCTGGCTTTACAGCTAACGACATGATCACGATACGGGAACGACCCAACATTTAATAAGAGATTGTATACAAAATAGCGGTAAAAATGCAGTTAACCAGATTATTTCAGAATATTCTAGATTTTAATTGGTAATACTGAGAGGTTGAAATGGTAGTTAAACGGTTTGTGTGCTCTAGTCGGCAATAGCATTGGAGATAACAATCCGCTTTCTTTTTGTGGTGAATGAACCTTTATTTTTAGACACTTGCAGATCCTTTAATTGATAACTGTTGTGTGACTCTTTACAAAAATTGTTTTATAAAACGCGATTAATTATTTTTTGGTACAGTTTTTGTCGTTCAGTGTGGAGGTTAAAGGGGGAGGCCTATGTTCAGCAGTGGACGTCTTCTGGCTGATGATGATGATGATGATGACAGTTTTAACCATAGTTTACTTAGTACTGACAGATTATTAATACTGATAATTTTTGGGCCATATAAAAGGCAAACACGTGGTTTTAAGGCCACGTCCGAAGTTTTCTAGTGCTCTAAAAACTGGCAGCTTGCGAAAGGCAATTGTTTCTTATTGATTTTACCATAGCATTATTTTATTAATGAACACCAACATGACGTACGCCCTTGCTTTACTTGACGGAGACAAGGCACAAGACTTAAACTAAACGCCACCACAATTATAGGTGCAGACTACATGCTATTAAAAACGAGATTTTATCATGAAAAAGTCCTCGAGGACACCAAAGTTACTGCCATATATCTGTACAGACACAGACTTAAAACAATGAGACCAAATAAACTCCAGTAGACCTGGAACTCCAACCCTCGCATGATTTTTCTACTATTTACCCAGCCTGCGCTACGAGATAACAGCGAAACTGTAAACAAAAGCACCGCCATTTGGGGACCACCATTTGACGGCAGCCGCTAAATCAATACGAACGTGGAAAAGCACGCTTCTACAGATTTAGAACCCGGGAAAAAACTGCCAAATCTAGCACAATCCAGGACAGTTTACTGAAATTTGGTAAAAGCTAGTCACATAAAACCTATAAAAAATCAAAGGAGAAAGTTAGCAATCATTGACAAGAATCTACTAAATCGATGAAAATATATTGCAAATCGATAAACTTGAAGCTGATTCTTAGGCTGAAGCTGACAGGACAGATTCTTACGTGTTTGAAGGCGGGGAAGTCTATAATCGGTTAGGAAAAGCTTTACATCTGACCTGATGCACAATCCTGACCGATAACTGTTTATTTTTATTCTTGTACAATTCGATGACATTGAATGCATAGCAATCCAATGATTGGTGTTTACGCAGCACACCAATAATAAAATTAGAAAGCGTGTTTATTTGATCTTTCACGCACCAAAAGACAAACAGATTGACGTGAATTTCTGCATAGAGGTATAAAATAATATAATACATATCATAAAAATCAAAGGAATTTTCCAAATTGCAATACTAACTCATATTTTTCTCGTAGAATGAATTCGATGCAAAGTTCGCTAAGAAGAAACTGCACTCAAGCAACATACAATTTTGATTATTTAAATTGGTATTTAACCTTCCTTCATTGTCACTGATGTTCTCCGATAAGATGACGAAAAGAGAGATTCGCGTATAAGTTTATATCAAAATACTCTATTTACAAAAAAAAAAAATAGTCCTTTGTCTATTTTTATTTCTCCGCTCACTTTACCCAGTAAACCTGTTCGATCCCAACAAGCAAAAGAGGGTAAATGGAAAATAACTTCATCAATTCTTTTATTTTCTATCGTTGATCGGTAGAAGCCATTCCGTCATAGCGATTCGCTTGGGACGCACGTTGCGTACCTACTTTCGCGGCGCGTGCGCAGAAATCACCACCATCCAGGACATTCCTTTAGAACCTCTGGGTTCGTAACTCAGTGCTGTGAGCTCACAAAGAACATTGGAGAACAATATTTCACCAGTGCAGTTCAGTGGCCGTGCCCTGGCTGTGCCACATAAGACCGAGATTGCTGCTGAAGCCGTATGGGCGATCGTGGATTTAAGGTTGGTGAAGTTTTCCTTTTTACCTTCGTCAGCTTGCAGGGATAGTTGTCCGTTTCATTACCTGATCGTTCTGGATGCACCTCATACAGTCCACTAACAAAATCTTCTCCCAGAGACTGTACGTGTATCGTACAAAACCATTAAAAACCCGCGAATCCGGTAAGAACCGCTCGTAACCGGCTAATTGCAGTAGACACTGGACACGACTAGCACTTAGCCGGTTTCCGCTGCGGAGTGGATTGGCTTTCTAAGAAACTGTACACGTACCTATTGTGTAATTTATTTAGGGTTTTTATTTTAGAGTTTGAAAATTATTTCTTTTGAAATAACTATTTGAAGTCTAGTATCAAAAATACACGTAAACGTGACGAGTATTTTTGTTCCCTGTGATCTAATTTTATCAAAATAATTACCAAAACATAAGATGCTATATAATTATAATTATTATGTCCAAATATGATAGTGGAACGACAACTCACTAACAAATTACGAAATCAACGTGTGTTTTTTTAGGAATATTGTTGTTTTTGGTGGTATAAGAATAATTGTCAACATAATTTTTTATCGGATTATTAGCATTATTGTCTAAACAAAATACAAGCTAATTAACACTATACAAATAAATGACTCGTATTGTCCGTATATAGTTGCAAGTCTAGAGACAATCCATATGCATTGGTTGCTTTGGTCCTTCCGTGGTGTTTCCGAGAAGCCACAACATGGGGTTCGTCTAAGGGCAAATTAATAGATTCTTAAAGGGTCGGCAACGTATTTGTGATGCCTCTGGTGTTACAAGTATCCATAGGCGACGGTGACTGCTTACCATCAGGCAGCTAGTCTGCTTCTTTGCCAACTAAAATGCAGCAGTAAAAAAACAACCCCGATTTCTCTAAACGTAAAGTCACAGTAAGTGGTTATGGTAACTGTTATTGAATCTGTAACCGTACCCAAATATAGGAGAAGTGTTCTCAAGAGCGGCGGGGTCATTGACCGGATGTTATTTAAGGGCGCATAATGGATGAGTCCGTTACAAGCGGCCTCTTAAATAAATTACCGAAGTGAAGGGTGAATATCACACTATGAATACGTAATTACAACTAATCATGTTAACTACTAATTTTACGTTTGCTATTTTAATTAAGGGAACAGGATCTTGGAAAAGGCTTTATTTTCATACGCATTTACTATTGAACTCAAATCACATGAAAAATAAATAGGTGGTAACTTAGAGGAATATAAGCAAAATTTACCAACATTTAAAGTATTATTTTGAGGTATAGGAAAAGTATAAGTAAAAATTACTGTTTAATAATCATATTTAGACAGCCCGTTGGTCCAGTTGATAGTGAACCTGCCTTCTGCGCTGGGGGGCGGGGGTTCGATTCCCACCTAGGACAAACATTCATGTGATGAACATTTGTGTTTGTTCTATATCTGAATGTTAATATGTATTTAAGTATGTATTTAAAAATATATATTATGTATGTATATCAGTCTCTGGCAGCCATATCACAAGCTTTGCTTAGTTTGGGGTCAGATGACCGTGTGTGCAAAAATGTACCGAATATCTATACTAATATTATAAAGAGGAAAGATTTGACTGTTTGTTTGTTTGTTTGCATTGAATAGGCTCCGAAACTACAGAACCGATTTGAAAAATTCTTTCACTGACGGGAAGCTATACTATCCCCGGGTGACATAGGCTATAATATATACCCATGCAAAGCTGGGGCGGACCGCTAGTATTTAATATATCGGAATAAGAAGGAGAAAATCTACGTTATTTGAGAAAAGGTCGAGAATTCTGTGAAATTGGACATTTTGTGTACACCTGTGTATACAATTGTGTTGAGTTGCCCACGTGACGAGGTTCCAATATTAGTACTACTTCGACACCAATACCTTAATACAGCACCTGACAACTATAGCATACAAGCTGTGCTTCGCGGGTTTCCTCGCTAACCTACCGCGGCCGAACGTTACCCGAGACCATCGATCAGTTAAAATAGGCAATCTAAGCAACATCCTCATCTATTTTGAACCGAAGAAAAAAAAGACGGTTTTCTAGTCGACGTGAATATAATTTTTAACCCCCGACGCAAATAGCGGGGTGTTGTAAGTTACGAGTGTAACTTGTGTCTATGTGTCTGTGTGGCTGTATATCTTGGTATATGTGTGTCTGTCTGTGGCATCGTAGCTCCCAAACGGCTGAATCAATTTTGATGCAGTTTTTTTTATTTAAAAGGTGATTTGATTTACATAGTTCTTAGCTATGACTTATAAAATAATTTTTTCATCTTGTTTAATTCTTGTTTTCATCATCAGCCAGAAGACGTCCACTGCTGAACATAGGCCTCCCCCTTTAACCTCCACACTGAACGACAGCCTGCCTTTTGCATCCACTGGATGCCAGCGACTCTCACAATGTCGTCGGTCCATCTAGTGGGAGGCCTACCTACGCTGCGTCTTCCGGTTCATGGTCTCCACTCAAGAACCTTTCTTTCCCATCGGTTATCGGTTCTTCGAGCGATGTGGCCTGCCCATTGCCACTTCAACTTGCAAATTTTAACAGCTATGTCGGTGACTCTGGTTCTTTGGAGAATATCTACGTTTCGGATTTTATCGCGCAAAAAAACTCCGATCATAGCTCTCTCCATTGCCCGCTGTGTGACTCTGAGTTTTTCCAAAAGGCCAACAGTTAAGGACCACGTCTCAGTACCATATGTCATCACTGGCAACACACACTGGCCATAGACCCTCAATTCTTCAAATTCTTGTTTTATGTGTGACTTTTTACTGAGCGGTCCGATTTTAAAGATATTTTTTATTGATTACAATCTGAGTGATAACGCCATTGTATTACACAGGGTTTCACGGAACTATGATACTACGACGAAAGGAGATAGACAGATAAACTCTTTGTTAAGGCTTATTTGCCTATTGTGCATGCGTTTTTAAATGTGATGGTATGTTTTCGATCCCAATCCCAAATTACGATTGAAATCGAGTGTCAAGAGTAAGCCGCTGATATTATCAGTTATCTCGACGTAAGAAACAAACAAACAGACATTCAAACTTGAATATGTATATCGCTCGAATTCCCACGTACACAACACAGGAAGGGTACACAGTAAAGGCGTAGCATATGAGATTGGAGCTACGAGCCGGTGTCTACGAGGATCCGTAATACATTGACGCCGGGCAAATAGTAATAGCCTATTCGTAGCACATGCTACGAGCCTGCGCCACCGCTGCTACGCCGCTACGGAGCCACGGTACTATGAAGTTACTGTATTAATCCTTAGATTTACGAATACCGTGTAACATGTTGTACAATTTAATAGTTATTTGATAGTTATTTCCACAGAAAAGTTGTTATTTTAGAACGGCTGTCAAGGCATTTTTGTAAGATTTTTTTGTAGTCAGTTGCACCCATATTAACGAAACGTCAGTTATTTGAAATCAGTTAGCAGCTGTGATGCGGACAAAGAACTTTGAGACGTAACCCAAAAAGGTAAGGTCCAAGTTCTTTGGATGCGGAGTTCGATGCGTTGACATACATGAGAATGTTCAAGTAAGATTCTGTCATAATACCTGGCGACAGATTTTCCTTCTCATTTCCGTTCTATTTACTTCTCTTTTCTGTGGTTATTTCTGTCTTCAAGAAGATTAATCTTCATCTTGCTTCCTCTTTTCTCGAATAGACTGAGTGGCCAGCCCTAGAGTCAATGTTTTAGAGTCTTTTACTTGGCCTAACCTGAGCCGCGCTAAGAAGAATTCAAAACCGAATATTGTACTGTAGTTCTAGCGTTCTACTATAGTACAAGGGCTCTCAGCTACACTTTTACATGTAAAAAAAACTAGTACCTTATTTTTTTACAATTCTTATAGCTAATGTCAGAACGATTGTTAGCGAGAAAATGGAGGATTTTTTATTTTTAAAGAATAAATTGGTCATTAATATTTGACTCACGATGTGACGTTATCATATTACGAAGTAATAGCAACGCGATGCAAACGCAATAATGTGTCGATTTTTTAATCTGATTTAACCATATATCTAGGACTCTTCTCTTTATACAAATAATTTATTTATCTAATAACAATATCCTAATTATTACAAATTAATTAGATTGAATTAAGCTAAGTATTTTAACTTTTAACTGTGGGCCCCAAACTAGGCCGTGCCTGTATTTTGGGGTCCCTTGATTTCCCAGAGACATTTAAACAATTCGTTAAACCCTGTGTAAAAGATCTGCCATTTATTATACATACATAGATTATAGAAGAAACTAACTGATTTATTTAATTATATTATAGTAGATATTAGAAGAGGGAAAGGGAGGAGGGGGAGAGAAAACACCTCCTTAATCTCATTTAAAAACTGCCTCAATTGAGATGGTCAAATAGCTTCTCAGCATTCATAGCTTTATCTCATGAGATCACTCTACATTTTAGGTTAGGTTGCTTTTTATTTTGAAAATAAAATAAATAAATAAAATAAATATCTGGGACATTTTTGCACACACGGTCATCTGACCCCAAACTAAGCAAAGCTTGTGATATGGCTGCCAGAAACTGATATTTGTACATATATATTTTTAAATACATACTTAAATAGATATTAACACCCAGACATAGAACAAACACAAATGTTCATCACACAAATGTTTGTCCTAGATGGGAATCGAACCCACGCCCCCAAGCACAGAAGATAGGTTCACTACCAACTGAGCCACCGGGGAAAACCGGTTGTTTCCTAGAAGGAATTCTGGCGCGTTCGAAACAAACTCGGTCACTCATGCTAGTGAGAGGTGACGGAGAAAACTCTAGGACTTCAGAATACTCCCAGTAGACAATACGAGTAAAACCACGAGACACGGCTAGTCCTGCGATTGCGAAGACTACGAACGTTTGGATATTCAAATACGAATATCCACTTACCATAACAAAACGAAGACTCAGCAAAACGACGGAAAAAACTCTGAAAACAATACGAAAGTGATATTCGAGCTTCAAGGTCAAGAAGCTGGTTTCACGAAGTAATTCTTTCTACTCTCCATTTACAGGGTTTCATTAATTTTTCATATCGAAACAAAAGCCTCCTTCTAAAGCGGGTCAAGTGAAGCGCCATGAATTTTAACCCTACAATGGCTAGAGGGAGGGAGCTACCCCACTTCTTTTAACCCTCGGTGCGGCCGCACACTCTCGCCGGAACACCCCTACTCTGTATAATCCGGACAATATACAAAGTCGCACGCCACGTACATTTTAGTGTAGCGCGCGTATTCACAAATTGTCCGTACTGTACGGAGTGTACGGCTCGGGGTATTACGGCGAGAGTGTGAAGTCGGGTCAGAGTTTCAGTGGAATCATACTTTTTAATTGAATGCTGTATCCGAGACAAACGGACGGTATTGCAATATTTTCAGATATTATACTCGGATATTAAAACGAAACTTAATTCCATTCTAATTGATCAATTGATGAAGTTAATTGGTTTTGAGCTCGATTGCGTATTCATTTGTGTTTATTGTTTCATATTTCCGGCACCCATTAGGGTGGACCTGTCGGACAATGGCGCTAAATTAATGTAATTGAACCGATATATTTATATTTATCTTGAATATAGCAATCTATTTAAAAAAACTCTTAAAATATTTCACTGACTGACAACGCACAGCCTAAACCACTGGGGTTAGAAGCATTCCTTATATAACTTAAACGAGCGGTCCGCCCCGGCTTCGCACGGGTATTATTAGAGTTTTAGTAAGGATCCCTAATTTTTTTGAAAATATAATATAACCTATGTCACCCGGGGATAGTGTAGCTTCCCAACAGTGGAACAATTTTTCATATCGGTTCAGTAGTTTCGGAGCCTATTCAATGCAAACAAACAAACAATCAAATCTTTCCTCTTTATAATATTAGTATAGATATCATCATCATCATCATTTCAGCCATAGGACGTCCACTGCTGGACATAGGCCTCCCCCATCGATCTCCAAAAGGGCCGGTTGGAAGCGGCCTGCATCCAGCGTTTCCCTGCGGTCTCTTTTAGGTCGTCTGTACATCTTGTGGGTGGACGTCCTACGCTGCGCTTACCAGTCCGTGGTCTCCATTCCAGAACCTTTCGGCCCCATCGGCCATCTGTTCTGCTTGATATGTGCCCTGCCCACTGCCACTTCAACTTGCTAATCCGGTGGGCTATGTCGGTGACTTTCGTTCGTCTACGGATCTCCTCATTTCGGATTCGATCTCGTAGAGAAACCCCGAGCATAGCCCTCTCCATAGCTTGCTGTGCTACTTTGAGCTTGCTTATGAGGCCCGTAGTGAGAGACCACGGTATAGTGTAGATATAGATGAGAACAAAGAAATAATTTTTGATAATTCATTCCCTAAAAAGGGTAAATAGGGGATGAATTCTTGTATGGAAAGTCGTTAATTTTGAAGTTACAAACGTGGTACTTAAACTTTTTTAAACTTGACAATTAAAAGAAACATGACGTAAACAAAATACTTGACTTGATATGAATGAATTATACAATGAAATTAATGAATTAAATGTGATTATTAGAATAATACATTTAACTTACACTAAATAAGCCTCGCAATTTAGCGAGGCAATGTGGCCAGCGTTTTGGGCACTCTGCCTGAAATTAGATACCGTTTGAACTGCCTCCGCAGTTAATTATTTAAGTTTTGTGTTTTGTATTCTTTGTAAATTGACTTTTATTATACAATCACACTAATATTACTTACGAAATCGAAAGTTTGTGTGTACATTTTTCCCATCTCAACTCTGTAACAGCTAAACGGATTTGGACAAAATTTGTTATACGTATCCTAAATTAACAAATACATAATACTTTATCTCGAAAACGAACGGAACAGGGAAAAATTACAATATATTAGTAGCGAGTAAATCCGCGGGACTCAGCTTTATAGCGGTGCATCTGTTATTTATGTATTAGGGTAAGTAAATAAGGTAAGTAAGTATTTTTCGGTAAGTATTTTTTACAAGTATCTATAATATGAAACATAAGTTTTGGCATTATATCTTGTTGAATCTATGGTCTCAAGAATTTTTTGCACATCAATATCATGTTTAAACAAAACTGCGTTATGGAAAAATGTTTTCTTTTATCCTGACAGTACAGAGAAAATCTCGGCGTTTCACCACTGAACGCATCCACTGCTCGATTACAATATGAATGCTCCAGTACAGCGTGCTCCTAAAGAGTAAACGTTTCGAAAGTTTCATAACTTCTTAAAACTCACACAGAATATATTTCCAAAGTTCAAAATGAACATAGAATAGTTACAGGTACTTTAAGAATTAGAATTTAGTTTTAGATACAATCTGGGTGTCTTCAAGTCGAGAGTGAATAGGTTTCTTCTAAGCAAACGTGCTCCATCGTAGGCCGCATCATCGCTTAACATCAGGCGAGTTGGCGGTCAAGCGCAAGCCTATTTATAATATAAAATATATATATATATATATATATATTTAAATAGTTTTTATTTTACTTGTAATTTTTATGCAATAAACACGCAAATTAGTTTACAAAAAAAGAATTAAGAATGGTTGTTAGTAAAAAAACTTTTTCAGTTTTGTGGCAAATTATTTGTGATTGGCGCGCTACTTATAATGTAGTCATCAAAATGTTACGAATAGATGTGTTTTTAATTGAATGGGAACTAATTAAACATAATGAAAAGCACGAAAGTTCAAAATTTAGCAAATCAACAAATACACAACTAGAAAACGCGTCACAGGTTTGATGCTAATTCTATGATAGATGTTTTGACTATGTGTATTATATCGTCAAAAGATAGATAAATCTAAGTAAAACATTTTCAAGAAGTCACTTGACATAACACTTGACAAGTGAAACTTGGAAGTGTTTGTGCCGTACCAGCGGCGCCGCCGTCGCTTCCCAAATGGATTATTCAATAAACTCGTGTAAACATTATAAATTTGTGAAGCCTTCACTGAGACACAACTTCTTAAAGCTCTTAACTTCGCTTCTCCCCACATGGAGGAAATTTACATTATCCTTTACAACACCAAACGAATTTATAACCTATCGAGAGAGTCGGTAACTCCTTTAGAACGAGTCGACTCATAATCGACGCGAGCGCCTTTTATTACAATTAAATTACTTTGCGTACACAAATCCGGTTTTTGTTTACGAAGTTTGATTGGCCCGGGGGGCGGGGGGCGTGCTATAATTCTACGCATTACGTCCAATATCTTCTCCGGCGCGGAGTTACGGCTACGATATTGCACGCGCACCATAACTATAGGTACTGTCGGTATCCAATAAGGGATAGCGGTCCCACCTGAGAGAACCGCTCCTGCGCGTCCAATATCTCGATGAACAGAGACAGCTTGTGGTCCATGATGGGGAAGCCGTTCCTCGGCTGCATGAGGAGGTGGCGCACGGCTTCACGCACGGCAGCCGGCGTGCTGGGCGTGCCGGGCGTGCCCAGGGAGGGGTGCCCGCCCAGCAGGGCAGACAGCCCGTGGAACGTGGCCGACGTCTTGGGAGGGTTCTGCACTCCCCCCGGCAAGGAGAGGCGGCGCGACGTGGACGGCGGCACTGCGCCGTAACCGTTCGTCATGATCGCGGGTCGTTGCAACTGGTAATCACTTCTGGAGGACGGTAGCGTGTAGCCCGCGCGGGGCAGCGTGGACACGAGGTGCGGGCGCGGCCGCCGCGGCACCGGCACCACCAGGGGCGCCGGGGGCCACTCGCAGCCCAGGGAGTGCGGCCGCCGCGCCAGCTGGTGGCTCGCGCGAGGCGCCACCACGCTCGCGGGCCGCCGGCGCTCCGCCACCGGCGCGTACGGGCTGAACGCATCGAAGTCGTCTCTGAGCGGGGTCGGCTTCAGCCTGGTGGGGTTGGGGTCGGGCGCCGGTGGCGGAGGATCCTCCCTGGCGCGCGGCCCGTACGCCAGCGCGAGCGAGTTGGGCTTGCGCGGCGGCGGAGGCCGGGGCCTGGCCGCCGCCTCCGTCATGGCAGCGGAGCGCGTCACATGCCGCGACTGACGCGCGCCGCGGCCGCCGGTCGACTGCCGCGCGGCCGCCCAGCCTGCATCCCGACGCACCGCCGCCGGGGGCGGGCACACGACACACGGTTTTCGCGCCTCTATAACTTTCAGGAGCTTCGACACGGATACGGAAGTTTAATGGCGCCTTGTTTTGTTTATATTCAGGTGTGAATTTAACTAAGTTTTTGGACGGAAAATTAGTTGAATTCTGGTCTCTGTTGTTTCAGTCAACAATTTACTTTAGCTTAGTAAAAATTGTAGAAGAACAATTTCGCATTTGGAAAACATTTAAGATCGACAATTTTTATAATCCAAACGCATTTTTTGTAAGTACTTAATCGCAGGAATTACACAAACAATGTTTATATTTCCAAATGTTTTTTTTTTTTTTTTTTTTTATTAATATGATTGACATGTTTGGAATGCGCTGCCAGAATGGTTCCCTAATAGTTACAATCTGACTATCTTTAAATCGCGAGTGAATCAGTTTCCTCTAGGTAAATGTACTCCAATGTAAACCGCATCATCGCTTAACATCAAGCGAGCAGTCCGACGCAAGCCTCTAATTCAATAAAAAAAATAAGCACTAACCTAAAATCCCAAACACAATATTTCTGCAAAAATCACCATAAATTCTTACTCACCTAAACACATACGTATATATAGATAGTGACCACACGGGGCCCTATTCTGAAATATGACCAGTTTGGTCGCCGTACTATCGTATCGAATCGTAAATCAGCGGTTTAGTGCCGCGTCGTGCTCACCGAGCGTTACACAAATATACTGGTACTTGATGAAAAAGGGAAAATTAAATATTGTAACTAAAGTAAAGCCAGTTTTATCAGTATTGTTGCATTTTTATGGCTTTGTCATTATAGGTAATGACGTGTTTATGATTATTCAGGTCACTGGGGGTCTAGAAAAGAGCCACACACTGTTAGCGTTCACGCCTGCGGAAAGATGAAATTGTATGAAAATGACATTAGCTTGAGATAATTTATCTCTAGCTAATGTCATTGTCAATGTCATTTTCATACAATTTCATCTTTCCGCATGCGTTAACGCTAACAGTGTGTGGCTCTTGTCTAGACCCCCTGTAGTATATTACAATAGAAATAAATAAAACAAGGGGCTAAAAACCAAATCAAACCGCTTTTAAATATGTATGAAACCCATATTAGTCTATTCTATGAAACAGACAGATAAATATTCTGCCGTGAGTTATTACTTTTATGAAAAGGTTAATAATTATTAGTAAAAAATCGACTTCAAAATTAGTAAGAGTTTTAAGAAAAATATTGAAAATGCCAAGGTTATGAATCTCTAGTTATGGATGTGGATGAAGCGAAATCAACAGGCGTTCACAATAAATTATTGATACTATTGGAGTTAGATAAAAAACTACTGAGCCAAAGATAATTAAAATTTCGTGGGACTATTTCGAAAGTTTTCTGTACAGACTAAAAAAAGAAACACGTAAATTGGTTAGCGAATTCTAGAGTAAACGGTGTATATACATAAAAGTAATTAGTTTTTTTTTAATCAAGAATATCTTTCCGAAATTCGTTTCAAAGTAGAGACAGCTAGCTAAATGAAATGATCAAGTCTTTTTTTATATATAAATTTGAAACTTACAAGAAACCAAGTTGGGGTTCTTGTTATTAATTACTTGGGTGTCTTCAAATCACGAGTAAATTGGTTTCTTCTAGGCAAGCGTGCTCCATCGTAAACGGCATCGTCGCTTAATATCAGATGAGTTGGCGGCCATACGTAAGCCTATTATTAAATAAATAAAACTTACAATAAATTCTAATACCAAGTTCAATGAATTCCATTCAGCAGAGGAAAATAGCCCAACATCAATTATTGATTCTGTGAACCAAATCGAATTGAAACTAAATCAACACCGAACCAGCCCTAACGAATATTCAATTATTCATTATAATTCGATCCCGCTCGAGTTGAAGCCCCGACCAGATACAGTGGACGGCATGATGGATGTTCTGTTCAAACGAGGAAAGAGGATGCAATGAACCTTCAAGATGCTCCTGCATTGGATAGCCGTATTGTTTTAGATACGTTCTACGCGTATCATTACCTATTTTTAGCTACGACGCAGCGAAGAAGGTACTCCTATATATAATACTAGCGGTCCGCCCCGACTCCGCACGGGTATAGTTACATAGCCTATTAAAATAGCCTATATTAATCAGTGATAATGTAGCATTCAGATGGTGAAAGAATGTTTAAAATCGGTCTAGTACTTTTTGAGCCAATTTGTTACAAACATACTTATGTACAAATCTTTCCTCTTTATAATATTGTATGGATGCGTTTAGGGCTTAAATAAATCTAGTTTTACATTGGGGTAAGAGGTCACGTCATTGTTGATTTGTTTGTGTGTCTTACCATTTTAAGACAAAATACATATAAAACACACAATAGCCTCGCGTAGAAAACCTAAGATATCATTATGCTACTTTTTATCCTGAAAAAAATATGGTTTCTGTGAGAGATTGCGGGTCAGAGAATCGTGGGTTCCTGCTTTTTACTTACAACTAGATAACAAACAAGTTTTATAAGTTTTTCTCGAGTTACATTAGGTACGAACATTCGAGCAGGTGTTAGTAACGTTTTCTTAACATTACTCTTGTAACTAAGCAACATTAAGAAAATAAATTGTACAGTCTCTGTGTTGCCAAGTTACGTTAACCTACGAAACGATAAAAACTGTTTTAGTAGGAAAGCATTTAGGTTTATTTCTGAAACATTTTTTTTCTTAATCTTGCTCGCGAATTTGTTCAGTGTTGCCATGGTATATCCGTGTATATCTCCACGTTGTTAGAGAAAAACCACTATATAAGTTTTTTTGGTAATCAGACATCAATGGGATAATAGACGTTTTTCAGTATTTTTTAGTTTAATTTGTATATTTATGGATGCCAGCCAAAAATGCCTGAAATAAAATTTATTTAATATTTTTTTATTATGTGTATATTTACTAGGTTTACATTTCGGCAAACATTTGTTACGTTTTTTTTATCAACGCTTCTGGTGCCTAATGGTAAAGTAGGTTATTCTAACTATAAAAGAAGAAATAAGGCTAGATACAACAGTCATCTGTTACAACTGGTTATCTGTTAGAATAATTAGTATGTAAAAAATTTTTTTTTTTTTTAATGTTGGCTTGCTGTGCGCGTTGGCTTCGCTGTAAGCACATCAAGCATTTAAACTTAAATAAAATAAATAAAATGACATGCATCGTAAGGTTTCTCAGCTTATAACCCCGACCAGTGGTCAGGCCGACGGCGCTTAAGTCTTGCCCCGCAAATAAATATTGTACAAAAACAGATTTATCGAAGGTAAAGAGATAATACAATACGGAAGTACAGTTGTACGTATCAAATGAATACGCTACCCATACAGTGCAGCGTGACCCCAAACAATGCGATAATGCACTTCAAGTGGAGTTATTTCTGTTATTTCATTACTTCGATACTTCAAGGTTCAGGACTTCCATAAAGCGCTCTAGAAATAACGAGCGAGATTTAAAAGGGTTATTTATGTCGAGTGATTGAAGCTGAGTTTGAGAATAGGGTATTTTTTTCTGAAACTTTGTGTTTATTGTGTAGCACTAGGGCTGTGGGAGACATCAACCACGACGTTTGTGCGACGTGCACAAACTGCGCTGGCCGCTGCTTGAATGTAATGGCTAGTTTTTTTTTCATGTTGACTTACGCTGTAGAGGCCGTGAGGCGAACGCAGAGTGCGTTCGGCGTAACTTGATGGTTTAAATTTTGGGCGACTAGCTCAAGGGCACCTCGAAGGTACGAACCTCGGCTTGGGCTGTCGCCGGGAGCGGGGATCAGACTTGCCCAAGCCCTGAAGCCCTAGCAGTTTGTTGAGCTGATTGAGTACTTGGAGAGTATCTAACCAATCTTCTAACAGATCCTGGGGTGTACGATCCCACCGGCGGGATCGCTGTGTGTGTGTGCCTCTGGTAACCGACGCGTGTACCAAGAACTGAGTATTTCCTATTGCAAGGAGCAGTTGGATCGGGGCAAGGGCCCGTGCACCGCCCGTATATTTACGTGATGCGAGGTCTGAATGAGACGAGCCTTGGTACTCTCTCTTCCGACCTATGACTCCCACATGGTGGTTTAACCTAACCTAACCTAAAGACGGTAAATCTAATGCGCAGACAGTCGAAGCACTACTGAAGTAAGTTTACATTGTAACAGTTGTGTTGTTTCTCGGCAGTGCTCGAAGAGTCGGCACGTGCTGAGGAGTGTGGATGCCACGTGCAGAGGTGAAACACGTGTCAACAAAGTGCTCTAAGGATAAGGTAAAACAAGTCGTTTCTCTTCACATCAGCAGCCATCAATCGTCCACTACTGGACAAAGGCCTCCCTCTTAAAGAGGGGTGTTGCCATAATCCCCACGCTTGGCAGGCGGCTTGGGGATCGCAGTAAGTTCACCGTGTACTAATAGGACGCTGCTGCCCATCCTCCGGTGGTTCTGGTCGCAGTTTTAGTACATACCCGGGCCCGTTTCTCTTATTTTTAATTAATTATTATTTATTTATTAAAGTTCTTGAGTGGAGACCGCGATCTGGAAAACGCAGCGTAGGTAGGCCTCCCACTAAATGGACCGACGACATTGTGAGAGTCGCGGGCATCCAGTGGATGCAAAAGGCAGGCTGTCGTTCAGTGTGGAGGTTAAAGGCAGAGGTCTATGTTCAGCAGTGGACGTCTTCTGGCTGATGATGATGATTATTTATTATCATACTGGTTTGTTTCAGTTTTAAATTATTGAACAATTATTATTATTATTACATTATCTTGATTATTACTGATTTGTTTTTATTTATCAAATTAGATTCAAGTATAACGAAGTTTTTGTATCAGAATTAATAGATTTTTGTTTCAGGTGAAGTTTAATTAGCATCATTGCCAAATATCTGTAGAGTGAAACATAAATAATTGATCTCTAATTCCTTATTGTACATAATACGACGTTGAAGTGGAAATTCACTAGAGATTCGTAAAAGAAACAATTTTGAACTACCGCAAAGTAACGTTTAATTTAACAGTTAAAATTTTCAGATGTTCAAATGATACAAGTGACTCTCTATTTTAGTTTGAAATGCCGTTCAATGCCTACACAAGTTCACGTAGTATTAACAACTAAGAACGTATGAACACTATGTATAAAATGTTGTACCAACTTAGCGTAAAATGCGAGAAAACCCTCCGGCATTATATTAAACATTCACTAAGAAAAATATTTACAGCATCCGTCCCTCCGGACCGGCAACTTAAGAAAAATCACAAAGAACGTCCTTTTAATCCGACCATAAACAAAATTAAGGGCAGAAGGGATCGCTTTAGATCAAAGAAGGCTTCGGACTGTGGACGTAATATCTTGATGTACGGCGGTGGGGTCTAATGTGGGGACGATTGGATTGGCGATGCGTTTTTGTTCGAGAATTATTTATTTTTGGTCTACCCATGATCCAAGAAAACAAGGTCTGGCACTCTGGCAGTTGTCCCAGAATTACGTCACTGTCTAGTTGCCACTTTATTGCAACAAACACAGATGTTGGGAAACAAATTCGTTAATCATCTATTAAATGATATACAAAAAGCATTTCAATTGTCATTTGGTTTGTCCGCTCAAGCAAGTTAAGCACGAATTTAATATATAAAATAAATAAATAAATAAATATCTGGGACATTTTTGCACACACGGCCTTCTGACCCCAAACTAAGCAAAGCTTGTAATATGGCTGCCAGAAACTGATATACGTACATATATATTTTTAAATACATACTTAAATAGATATTAACACCCAGACATAGAACAAACACAAATGTTCATCACACAAATGTTTGTCCTAGATGGGAATCGAACCCACGCCCCCAAGCACAGAAGATAGGTTCACTACCAACTGAGCCACCGGGGCAGTATATTAAACACACACACACAAGGTTCTGGAATGGAGACCACAGACTGGTAAGCGCAGCGTAGGATGTCCGGGACAAGATGGACGGACGACCTAAAAGAGACCGCAGGGAAACGCTGGACGCAGGCCGCTTCCAACCGGCCCTTTTGGAGATCGATGTGGGCGGCCTATGTCCAGCAGTGACGTCCTACGGCTGAAATGATGATGATGATGTTCGATAACTCAAGTAGACGCTTCTATATGCTGCAAAAATCATACATTATTCGATGCAAAGTTATAAGTGAGTTGACAGGTAATAAATCCGAGCGGATATTGAGTGCAAACCTTTGAATTTAATAAAGTCATCCATCAACGGAGCCGTTCGATCTTCACTGTATCGATCTCACGTCAACTTAGTACGCGGGGACTTCTATAGAGAGAGGACTCAAACAAATATTGCCGTTGGACAATGACTTTTAAAACACCTGCCGGCTTCCTTGTTTCCTGAAGATATAAACTAAATGTTTTCAAGGCCAGAGTGAACAGATTTATTTATTTTTTGAAATGAAACTTCTTGTGCGATTTCCAACAATGTTGCGTTAAACGTTTAACGCTACCATGGAGGGGGAATAGAAAGAGACAGAGCGAGAGTTTTAGATGCCATCTATGCAAATATTAGTGAACTAATAAACTATGAGAAGGATGTACAAGTTTCAAAATGAAATTTCGAAAAGTTTTAAAATGAAATTTTGAAACTTGTACATCCTTCTCATAGTTTATTAGTTCACTAATATTTGCATAGATGACAGAACATGCGACTTCCAATAAGGTTGCGTTAAACGTTTAACGCTACCATGGAGGGAGAATAGAAAGAGACAGAGCGAGTTTCAATTCTTCCGCGCGGAGGGACTCCACGCACTATTTTTTATTTATCTATACTAATATTATAAAGAGGAAAGATTTGATTGTTTGTTTGCTTGTTTGCATTGAATAGGCTCCGAAACTACTGAACCGATTTGAAAAATTCTTTCACTGTTGAGATGCTGCGCTATCCCCGGTTGACATAGGCTATATATCCCGGCTTTGCCCGTGCGAAGCAGGGGCGGTCTACTAGTTTACTATAAATAGGCTTGCGCTTGGCCACCAACTCGCCTAATGTTAAGCGAAGATGCGGATCCTACAATAGAGCACGCTTGCCTAGAAGAAACCTATTCACTCTCGAGTTGAAGACACCCAGATTGTAACTATCGGGGAACACTCACTCAGGCGCGAATTCCAGACTAGCAGTTCGCACAATAAATGAGGAATCAAAGCGCTTCATACGGGTTCTCGGAATATCAACCATAAAGCGGTGTCGATTCTTCGTGCAAACTCTGGCAGTCCGATTTCTCTTAAGTCTGCTTGTTTCATCTTCGACTGCGACGTCGCTTACCAACAGGCGAGTTGACGGTCAAACGCAGTCTTATACGCGATGAAAAAAATATGAATGAGTAATTAAGTATTTATTTTAAGGTGGTACGTTTCACTTATGGCGGGAAATTCAAATTTCAAACAGTTTTCTCGTCCTTTAACATAGGCCGGGTAATTATTTTAAAATGACAGAGTGTTTGCGAAAATCGTTAGTTTTTCTATGACTACGATAAAAAGACAGATTTAAGGAGTATGTATAGAGTATTTTTTGCGCAAGGAGGTTGTATATCATTGAGATGGAGGTCATATATATTGCTGTGTTCTAAATTCAAACACCAAAATAGTGATTAAAGTGCTTTTTATTCACTGTTTTACTACTTACTGTTCTACAAAATAATACCTAGTTATATTAAGCTATTTGTCTACCTCAAGATAAGCTAGTTATTACAGGTAAGCTAGTTATGAATAGTGCCGCAGACAAAGCCGCTGCTTTAACCTCGCCCGCGCTTGCAGCAAGTTAACGTTGTTACTTACCTTACTTAGCATTTACTTGAGTTAGCAAGTTTCTGGGAAATCGAGAAGTTATTGGATGCATTTTGCAAAGCACTAACGATGCTCGGTGGTCGCACCGACTGTTATACAATACTATTTAAATCTAAATAACCACAGAAATTCGACCGGATTAGCAAGTTGAAGTGGCAGTGGGCAGGGCACATAGCACGCAGAAACGATTGCCGATGGGGCTGAAAGGTTCTGGAATGGAGACCACGGACCGGTAAGTGCAGCGTAGGACGTCCAACAAGATGGACAGACGACCTAAAAGAGACCGCAGGGAACCCTGAATGCAGGCCGCTTCCAACCGGCCCTTTTGAGATCGCGGGGGAAACCTATGTCCAGCAGTAGACGTCCTATGGCTGAAATGATGATGATGATGATCTACTAGTTGCGCCCTGTGGTGTTATCGAGATAAGAAGTATCGTACCTCACTGTCCGACCTTCCAACTATGTCTATGCAACAGTATGTCGATCTGTTGTTCTGTTACTGCGTGAAAGAGGAACAGATAAAAAAAATGTGCGTGGAGTCCCTCCGCGCGGAAGAAGTTATACTTCAACAAGGAACCCTAAAATTATAACTAGGGCAAAAATATCAACAATTTAAAAACATGCTTTTCTCGAGATTCGAACCTAGCTCCTTAGGTTTCTCAATCCATTAGCGACACCATTACACTACCGGATCTACTAATCGCAGCGCGAAAAAAAGGATACGCATTTCGTAACCATACGAGAGAGAAAAATTCCCCCTCCATGGTAGCGTTAAACGTTTAACGCAACCTTGTTGCAAGTCGCATAAGAAGTATAACTTTAACAAACACACTTTCGCAATTCTAACATTTGTCTTTACTAGTTATAAAATTAACTGACTACAAACAGCTTCTAGAACAATATTGTTAGAATTATTAGACCTAATTTAAGATGGAAACAAGCTCTACAGTTCAGTAATTAGCAGGAGCACCTACTGTCGCTCATTGTTGTGGGGTACCCAGCCACAGTAGGTCTATTGTATTGTATAGTAGTGTTAATGGGAGAGTCAGTTTTGTATTGTTTAACTACAGCTAGAGATTAATATTTCGCAACTATGCTGAAGTTGTGGCGCCGCGGGTTGTTACACAATGTCGCTGTTATGAAGGTTACGTAGTTTTGATACATAGTTTGAATAAAATAAACAATATTTAGTTATGTAAATTGTTGGCGGAATACACAAACCGTGCCAAAACCAAAAAATTAGATAATTCATGAATGTTTGTTCGTCCAGCTGCAAGTTGGGGCGATATTTTCAACATCGCGGGTCGAATAGGCCTCATAGATCGTTGTGCGACTTTGAGCTTGCTTGAGGCCCATAGTGAGAGACCACGTTTCAGTGCCGTATGCCATCACTGGCAACACACACTGGTCGAAGACATTCGTGCTCATTGAGTTTTGGCGCCAACGTGGAAAAAACAATATGTCGGCTCGTTGGATTATTTTCCTAAACTTGTGTATTTTCGAGTGTTAATGTGTAGTAAATGGTGAATTATTATTTATTAAGTGCTCGTGAACGTGCTCGAGTGTGGTAAAGTGATATAACGAGGTGAAACGTGGCTTTTCGTGTTGTTTCCAAAACTCCATAGGAGCCTCACATGTAAATCTCCACCACTTTACAGGGGCTTGCGTTTGACTTGACTGTGACTTACTTTGCTTGACTCTGACTGTGACTATGGCTTGTTTGACGCTTTTAATACTATGTAAACGTGTCTAATATTACCACTAAAGGACATTGAATCCACGGTCATAAAAAATTTAACAAAAAAAAAGAAGACATTCGTCTTAAGGCACTGATGTATTTAGGACAACAAGACATTGCGAAGTTTATCGAACGCTGCCAGAACAGAATTGTAGATACTGAATCTATGTGTTAAGTAGATAATTAACAACAATTCTGTGCTATTGTCAATTGTCATTTGTTGGCCCTACATGCAAAACGCGGGAAGTTAAAAATGTACACTGATATTTGTATTTTTGCCAGCATTGTCGTTATAACTGTTAATAATGATTATCGTCTTATTTGATAGAAAATACGCCGATAGTAAAATGAAGGTAAAATTCACCGCAAATTGAGCAAAATACATTTGCATTAATAAATTAAATAATCTTTGTAATGGGATGACATTTAAAAGACATTTTAAAGGAGTATATTGTTTTTTTTTTATTTTTTTTCTTTTTCCTGGGCAAGTGCCTTTATTAACTAAACAAAATACAAGCTAAAACTACAAATACAGTTAGTCTGCCCATAGACCGTTGAAGGTCTAAAGACAATCCAAATGCTCAAGCCCACTACCAGTTGGCAGCGTACCTAGCATGCTGGCGGCATTACCACGTTGAATGGCAATGCTTATGCGTTGATTGGTTCATTGTCAAAAGATCATTATAATTGACTGCCAATTCATAATTTTGGGCCCTTTGCATGTGAAATGATCACAGCAGATTTTTCTTGCAAAATTGTATTAAAATGTCCAAAAAATAAAGACATGAGGACAAAATATACAAAAGTGCTCAGTTTTGAGGGCGGTGTCGGCAAATATCAACAAAATCTAATATCTCATAACCGGCACGCAGGTGCGTCCGCCGCGCCGCGCCTCTGACATCACGGAACGAGAAAGATGTGTCACGTCAACGGACATAAACATAATTTAACTTCGAAGAGATTTTATCTACATTTATTTATTATTTTACTAGCTGCGCCCCGCGGTTTCACTCGCGCAGTGATGAAAAATGGCGATGATGATGATAAAAAGTATCTTAAGTCCGTCTCCTGGACTAAACTACCTCCCCACCAATTTTCAGCCAAATCGGTTCAGCCGTTCTTGAGTTATAAATAGTGTAACTAACACGACTTTCTTTTATATTATACTATAGCTGACCTGATAGACGTTGTCTTGTCTTACAACTGTCAAACACGCAAAGTTAAAATTGTAAATCTTATTTTTGTACACCTTGGGTTACATTATTGGAGTTTTAGTAAGGATCCCTATTTTTTGTTGAAAATATAATATAGCCTATGTTACCCGGGTATAGTGTAGCTTCCCAAAAGTGAAGAATTTTTCAAATTGGTTCTGTAGTTTTGGAGCCTATTCAATGCAAACAAACAAACAATCAAATCTTTCCTGTATATAATATTAGTATAGATAGATAATTTTATTTATATTACACGGGAATTACTCACGTAAGATAAAGCGTTAGACGGCCTTTTTCAAGGTGAATGCGCCTCACCTTGAAAGAGGCCGTCTAACGCGGTTGAAACTATAGTCGGAGTAACCGGCTTTATCTTACGTGAGTAATTCCCGTGTAATATAAATAACATGTGTGAAAACCACGTCAGTTTCAATAATAGATAGATTACATAAGACTTGGCCTTCTTTTAGCCGTGACCTTAGGTGGTGAAAAGCAACGATGCGGTCGAAGATGATGCACGTTTGCTAGTAGTAAGTAAGCCGTGCTCCAAGATATTTCTGTTTGAGTGAGATTAATGTACAACTACACCATTAGGTGGCGATCATCAGTTATCGTGGTTACATTATAAACATCGCTTTTCATCATCATATCATCTAAAATGTTAGATATGAGAAATTATGTTTGTTTGTTCTTCATTTATGTAACAACAGAGCAACAGATCGACGGGATGGACCTTTTTGTTATGTTTTAGTTTTGTGATGCTTGGATAGCCCGTTGGTCCAGTTGGTCGTGAACCTACCGTCTGAGCTTGGGGGCACGGGTTCGATTCCCACCTAGGACGAACATTTAAGACAGTGATGAACATTTGTGTTTGTTCTATATCTGGTTGTTAATATCTATTTAAGTCATCATCATCAGCAAGAAGACGTCCACTGCTGAACATAGGCCTCCCCCTTTAACCTCCACACTGAACGACAGCCTGCCTTTTGCATCCACTGGATGCCCGCGACTCTCACAATGTCGTCGGTCCATCTAGTGGGAGGCCTCCCTACGCTGCGTCTTCCGGTTCGTGGTCTCCACTCCAGAACCTTTCTTCCCCATCGGTTATCGGTTCTTCGAGCGATGTGGCCTGCCCACTTCAACTTGCAAATTTTAACAGTTTTATGTCCAATTTCCATGTTGAACCCGTGCCAGTAGTCGTTGGGAACGATACTCTCGAAGTTGTTGACCATTACACCTATCTTGGACAGATTGTTCAGTTAGGTAAGTCTATTTAAGTATGAATTTAAAACTATATATGTATGTATATCAGTCTCTGGCAGCCATATCACAAGCTTTGCTTAGTTTGGGGTCAGAATACCGTGTGTGCAAAAAATGACCCGAATTCTATCGGTTTGGCTGATACTAATATAATACTAAGTTCGTGCTTGAATGTAACGTATCTTTCAATTGTATGAAATACCGCGTCATATTATCGTGCGTTCGGTCCCGTGCATTATGTATGAACGGGCCGTTCGCGGCACGTGGCGTGCCGAGGGGCTTTATAATACGTCTGACGTATTGTTTTATTGGACACTGGCCTTTAATAAGGCGTAAAATGTGTTATTTCAAAAAGTATCTATTATTTTTAGAAAGAAAATAATTACAGTGTTTTGTTTGGTGGTCTCCTGGGGGGTTAGATAAGAACCACTTTCTGTTACCGTTAACGCCCGCGGAAGGATGAAATTGTATGAAATACAATTATATTATTACATTAGCATATAATTACATTAGCTTGAGATAACATCTCTCAAGCTAATGTCATTGTCAATGTCATTTTCATACAATTTAATTTTTCCTCTGGCGTTAACACTAACAGAAAGTGGGTCTTTTCTAACACCGCTATTCTTCATTCTTTTTACATCAAAATCTTAGTGCTTTTAATACCTAAATGACAATGACAATGGTCCTATAATGACAATGGTCAGGCCATTGTCATTATTATTAGCCTTGGACTACCTACTGCTATATAAATGTTGTATATTTTGACTTCCATAAGTGTACTGTATACACTAATTTACCCATATTTGATGAATAAAAATATGAACTGAACAAATAGTTTTCTCTTGGTTTTTTATCCTTCCTGGTAATTTTTCATACCTGAGAAAAGTAAGAAGTTACTCGTAATAGTAAACAAACATCACATTGAAAATAAATAACAAATAAATTGCGTTCCAAAATTATGCCCTCATCAGAAAAATAACCGCAATTTATTATCTGACCCTATTCCGAACATAACAAGGTTGACCTGAATCACTCCGGAATAGCGCCTCGCGCTCCGGAATTATCAGATAAAATTAGAGAGGCTCTCTAAAAAACGGGAAATTATTCTTCGTCCCGGAAACGCACCAAAATGTCCTTTAACTGAAACGAATTATAGGCTTTTCAGTTGACTGGACTGAAATAAAGGACGCTGAATTGTAGGGAAAGAATAACCGTTGTTTGTCATTATCGATATATTTATATCGATCGGTGTCGATTACATTTTCCAATTAGTTGTTGTACTGTTTTTTGTCAAGATTAGATCGATAACTAGAAACAAAATACAAATCGACATTAACAGTTTATTATCTAATTGGCCACTGAATAATTTGGTAAAGGAGTGTCCTGTGTTTTCTTTACATGCTGAGGGAGCTTTACATGCTTTACAAGGACTTATTAACAAAAAATACCAGTGTTCAAAAAAGGACTTTCAAATCCACGCATAGCTTAATCCAAATCTAGATTAAAATTTGATCAAAAGAAGGGGTTATAGAAATTACATAATATGTAATTAATTTTATTTTAACGTACCGCATTATCCTTTACAAGTTTCAGTCTCAGATTGAAGTCACCCTTGTTATGGCAGCGGTGACTGACTGCCAATTGTCGTTGACGCCTTTTCTTTGGACGGAGACTTACATTTTAAAGGTTTTTTACGAGCTTCTAAAATAACGGCCTTGAAATAAAGGCAATGGGTGCTAATGTCCTGGAATTTTATTATTATCGCTCTTTTCTACTGGAATTTCCTTGGTTCCGGCTTTTATTGACAAGGTGAACATTTTGTAAACTAAAATATGTATTTAGATCTAGGTTTATTTGACTACATAGTTGGTTACGAACAGGGTATTCGATTATTTTACTATGTATTGTAAAACACTAGGTATAAAATCTGTATTAGGTATAATTTTTTCCGCTTCGGCCACTTTCGAAACTAGTTCAAAAATCGAAAAATTATTCTGCTTCCGAAACTGATTACCAAATAGGAATTATAATTCTGTTTCCGAAACTCGTTTCGATAAAAGACATAACTCTTCTTTCGAAACTCCTTTGTCCTAAATTAAACATAATGAAAACGAGAAAAACTTAAAATACAAATCACTAGCTATCCCAGCGCGGCTTCGCCCTTGTATACTACGCAACTCTTCACTTTTTCTTAGTAAAAAGTAACTTAAAAATGTCACTCGGGAATAGTGTAGCTTTCTATTTGCTATTACTTAATGAATGAATTTTCAGAAATTTACAAATTCTACCTCTTAGGGCCCAAGTCAATGACGATGCTACTTTTTACCAAGAAAATTTTAAGAGTTGCGTAGTGTACGGAGGCAAAGCCGCTATGGGAAGGCTAGTAACTTGAATTTTAAGTTTATTTCTCGTTTATTATTCTGTTTCATTTAGGACTAAGGAGTTTCGAAAGAAGAGTTGTATATTTTTATCGAAACGAGTTTCGGAAACAGAATTCTAATTCCTATTTGGTAACCAGTTTCATAGGCAGAATATTTTTTCTTTTTCCGAAACTAGTTTCGCATCTTGGTTTCGAATGTGGCCGAAGCGGTTTTTTCAATGTATATAAACAAGCATGGCATCCGTCTAATGGTAAACGGTAATTGCCGCTTATGGACATCTGCAACACTAGCAGTGTTGTCGATAGCCAGCTCGTAGAGATGGGTGTAAATACCTCTTTCACATTCCACGTTGAAGCTCGATGCCTTGGCTGTGAAAAACGGTGAAGGAAAACATCGTGAGGAAACCGGTATGTCCAAGACCCTCAAAAGTTCAAATACGTGATATTCACCAACATGCACTGGGCCAGCATGGTGGGTTAGGGCCCATCCTGTCTCTCTCTGAGAGAAGGCCAGTGTCCCAGCAGTGGGAAAATGTGAGGTTGATAGTGATGATGATGGTGAAACTCGGTGGGAAGAACTTCGGAAAAGGGCATTCCTTCTTCTTCTTCTCTTAGTATATTTCCATTAATGAAGGTCAGCAGTCAGCTTTTTAAATTATCCTTGTCTAGCACAAGTCTGAACAGTTCTTCAACCGTCTTTATCCCCGTCCACTTCCTGGTATTACGGAGCCATGGCATCTTGCGTCTTCCGACTTAATGCTTCCCTGGTATTTTGCCCATCATGATGGTTTGCAGGAGAAAATACCGGTCATGCCGCAGGACATGTCCGAGATAGGCATCCTTTCGCTGTGGAGGGCATTCCACAGGTAGTTTCACGAGACGAGGCATGTACGATAGTTATGTACTTACCTATTACAGTGAATTAAGTAAGATATGGTAATGAAACGCATGCCTAAACAAACATAAGTCTGTATCGCCATGCTTTGAACTCATATAGGTAGGTGCACTTGGTGGAGGGTACTGCGGGATCCTAAAACATCTTAGAGACTCCTAAAACATCAAGACGCGCTTATAACAAGAACCGTGTAGTTATTTTGACAAACGATAGCATCATTATGTATGTGAATGCTTTACAAAACCATTTCGTGGACGTAACAACCAGCTCATGTGATGCTCAGTCAAACATGACAGGACTAACTGAAGCTATTCCAACAACAAAAAACAAACTGGTGGTGGTCTCCAGCATCAAAACTGTCTAATATTGATCCAAGGTTTATTAGTTATTACTGTTTAATCTGATTAAAGGCGCAAATATAGTACCCTCGATAGCGGGTAGGTATATATATTTGAGCCTTTTGGGTTTGAGGCGCTTGGAGCGTGGGGACCAGGAGCCCATCGAGTATCAGAGCCCTATCAGGGCGACAGGTCGAAGCAACTCATGACCAAAATGCTGACCTTTATTTTGCCTAAAGATTAAGCATTGCCATACAACGTGGCAATGCTGCCAGCTTTTTAGGAACACTGCCCACTGGTAGCGGCTTGTTATATTAGTTTTAGTTTCAGTTATAAATTTATATTTCAGATATTTTTTATTTTACTTCGATCGAAAGATACAGCCGTTTAAAGGTAGGGCAGACAGACGGACGGACAGACAGATGGACGGATAGACAGACAGACAGACAGACATCGTAGTATTTGATGTGTTGTAAATTTGTAATTGATTAAATTGGCCCTACTTTAGAAAAAAAATTTTACTATGAAACCTAATAACTTAGTATGATCACATCAACGATCTAACATTTTACTATTTCCCGGTAAAAAAAAAAACTCGAACCATCTCGAAAGTTCGCGACATTCAATTTATCGGAAGAATACTGCCTCCGAGCGTTTCCGGTAACAAGAAAGACACGTGTTCTGTAAGTTCCCGCCGCAAAACGCGGCAAAGTCGCGAAAACTCTGGCTGTGTATCTTCGACTTTGGTGTAAAGTGATTTCTCTTTTACGTTTCCTTTTCGAGCTTGCGGCAAACCGTTCCGCAGAGTTGCGATTTGAATATCATTTTAAAGTTCCATTGTTTGCGTTTTGTTTTTAGGTTTTGTTTTTATTAAACCTAATTTGTTTTCTAAAGTTATGTGATTATTTACGGGATATTTACCGTGGTAAGGTTGTGGAATGAGCTCCCGATATTTCGGCGCAGTTACATGCACCATGTTCACGGGAAGACTGAAGAATGCGGGTGGTTGGTCGAACAGTTAAAAAGTTAGGTGCAGACATAACGATCTACCCTCTTTCTTAGTCTTACAGCAACTTTCTTTCGTCTTTCTTTTTTTCTCTTTCTTTGTCTTAAAACAGTGTTCTAATTTGTTTTGTTTGTGCCACGTTGGCTTAAGATGGTTACAGCCTTATTTCTCCTTCTCGGGTGAAAATCAATCTATCTTAATAGCTTATATAGATATATAAGCGGGTATCTTTGTCGATTTTTCTGTTTGTCTTTTTTTACATTGTTACAACTAAATTATTTTACCCGGGACCCTGGTATGGTTATGGTTATGGACCCGGGTATGTCCTAAAACTGCGACCAGAACCACCAGAGGATGGGCAGCAGCGTCCTATTAGCACACGGTGAACGTACTGCGAACCTCAAGCCGCCTGCCAAGCGTGGGGATTATGGCAACTCCCCTCTCTAACAGGGAGGCCTTTGTCCAACAGCGGACGTTTAATGGCTTTTGAAGATGAACTAGATGATCAAACCGATATCGATGAACTTAGACAACGAAAAAGTGTGACATCACAAAACGAATATCGAGTATTTTATCTTCTGGAAAACTTACTAAGAAAATGGAATAGATAGTGTTAGTTTAAAGTTGCTTTCATTCATGACTACAATTGAAATATATAGCCATTATATTTTTCTAGTTAGGCTTATATTCGAGTCGACTCTTCTGTAAGTAATTACCCCACCTGTTCAACAATCTGCTCTCGTATAGATCTAGACTAGACAGTATCTACATAAGTTAGGACATTAAACTCTCGTTAACGGAAATGTGTACCAGCTTTTCCTCTCGGAGGAAATTCATGAGGAGCTCATTTAGGTGTATTCTTACCAATGTCGATTTATATTATCTTTGATTTGTACCTATCACGGAACAGAGAAGTGCGTTTAGGGTGAGAGATTATTTCGTTCGTTTGTGTGTGCAAAAATAAATGTTTCCATTTATCTCCGAAATAGTTGAAGCGACTTTAATTTAGTTTTTCGTTTGTTTGAAAAGTTACTTGATCGAGCTAGCTATGATAATTGTTTAGCCGTTTGCAGATTATCAGCTGTTTGGTCGGGGTTTATTAAATTTTATAATTTATACTTGTAGTTTTCGTTTTTTTTTTATATATATAGAATAGTATACGTTTGACCACCTACTCACCTAATGGAAGCGATTACAATCTGTCCGAAAAAGCGTTTGTGTATAAAAATATATATTTATACATTCTCTTTGTGAGCAATTTCTATTTATAAGGGTATCTACTTATTCCTAGTGTCATCATCTTCATCATTTCAGCCATAGGACGTCCACAGTCTCCCCATTCGTAGTGTGTCCATAATATCTGGTCTTAAATGAGACAATTTCTTTTGTTTGAAAAATAGGCCCACCACAAACTAATACCGTATAGTAATGAAACTCATGTCGATTTGTTCCTCATAATCTCTAGATTCAGTGGTAATATTAGCTATATCCGATCAAACCGGAATATTGACAAAAGCCGATTACTATGGCCACTGTTGTAAAATATGGTCTATTTATTTAAGTATAAAAAATCCTAAGCATGCATCCTTTTTCGTATTAAAAACGTTCCGGTCAAGTGACTTTATAAGAGAAATGAATGAATTGTGGCAAAAATCAAAACAACACATATTATTCTTTATATTATTATTCCGGTTTCATTTTTACCTTATCTTTCGTCCGAATGGTACAAAAAAGAACGATAAATTTTATAGTGTTATACCCATCAATATACGGTAAATTCGGTGAGCCTAGAAAAAACTGTCTTCTTTCAATTTAAAACAATTCCGTACTACTGTCGTACGGAATTGTTTTAAATATGGAACTTTCTCAAACGTATTTCCCTTAAAACTTTACCGTTGTTTCTTTGTAATACCTAACCTAGTAACTCAGTTTTAAATATTGGTGAGCGAGTCCAACTTACCAAGGTATATAGACAGGCATGACACTTACCTGTAAAAGAATAATCAGGTATGAGAGACAAAAATAGCAGAAAAACACAGTCGAATTTCGTTGGAAATTAGTAAATTTCATTAATAAAATTGTGGTAAAAGTTTAAATATGACAACATTACTGCAAATTATTTTATTAACTAAACAAAACGCAAGCTAATACACTACAAAAACAGTTAGACTGCTCATAGACCGTTGAAGGTCTAAAAACAATCGAATTGCTCAAGCCCACTACCAGTTGGCAGCGTACCCAGCATGCTGGCGGCATTATCGCGCTGAATGGCAATGCTTATGCACTGAGCTAGAATGACGCCAGAATTTTGGTCACGCATCGCATTAACCAGGAGCTCTAAAAGATTTTTGAAAATGAGTTGAGCTCTTGGTCCCTAATGGCCAATGTCTCGACTGCAAACGCCTCAAATATGTAACCACTGCCGAGGTTAGCATATTTTTGCCGCTTGTGCTGCTCTGCCGAATTGACAGCCGCTTCAGCCCTACCTTGTGTCTCATGAAAATGTAACGGCGCCAAAGTAGCGACATATTTACTTACACTAAATTATTTCTAGTTTTATTTATGTTACACGGGAATTACTCACGTAAGATTAAGCCGGTTACTCCGACTATAGTTTCAACCGCATTAGACGGGCTTTTTTTTTTTTTTTTTTTTTTTTTCTAGTTGTTCGGCCGGACCTGGACTTCGCGCCCCCTTTATCTTTGCAATCCCAAGACCGAATTTTCTCGCTTTCAAACTTCTATCTTTATCTAACTACAAGATAACTAACAACGTTTTATTAATATTGGATCAATGGTCCGCAAGTAATCGTGTAACAAATCCAAACTCACAAACATACAAACCTCTACCCTCTAACCTCTGAGAGCTTCGCTCATTTAATAAATTTTAAAGTAACTCTTTAAGCATCTCAAAATACAACTATTTTTAACAAGCAAGTAGTGGGCATCATGAGAATCGATAAAGAATATTATTATCCCGAAAATATGCATAAAAACTCTAAAATCGCAAGAGTTATCGCAGGGAACCGCTATTCTTCTCATAAAGTGGCTTTACAAAGGCGACAGCTTTCCCCGAGTAGTGTGAGTAAGTCCAGCGAGCAATATGGCGCATTGGACGGGATCAAAATAAGGAAAATTGGACAACTTTTTCACGTTTTAGTAGAACCCGAATACTTGTGATTCAAGGAATAAATAACATCCTTCCTTTTACCAAATAAAATATTGGAGTTTTGTACGAAATTCTCTGAAGTGGTGAGCTTTATGTAACATGATGAAACTAGAAAAAGTAAAGTTATTTAAACTGCCAATTTTCTTTCCAATTTAATTGGGTTTATGTAAAATGAGAGTCAAAAAATGTGCGTGGAGTCCCTCCGCGCGGAAGAAGTGAAACTCTCGCTCTGTCTCTTTCTATTCCCCCTCCATGGTAGCGTTAAACGGTTAACGCAAACTTGTTGGAAGTGGCATAAGAAGTTTCACTTCAAAAATATTTAACTGAGCGACACTGGACCAATTTTAAACTCATAAAATATTTCTATGTTTCAGATAACGCACTCTTTCTTCCTTATGTCCACCTCGCTTAACTTGCTCAACCTAATATTTTCCCGCAATATAAATAAAAAGTACGGCTTTGGTACGTTCTCTCTAACGAACAACTTTGATCATTACCGGCATTACTTTAGCGCCGTCGGTTCAAACAAAATATTGAGAAGGTTATTTATATTATAGAGAGTTTGATGATGCTCGATTGTTCATCGATAAAAGTTTGATAGTCAAACTTTGGAGCGAAAATTGTTTTTAACACAAGGAAGTTGGTGCAGTCTTGAATCTATTAAAACTGGATATTACTTTGTAGATTAACTGCTAAGAATAAAATATTGACTATTTAAATTATTAATTAATGAATAATATGTACTATACCATCTATCTCTGATTCTCTACTTCCTTATTAGCTTTATTAAAATCATTATTAAATGTACCTGGGCGAGCGAGCGTTATTTTTTAACTATATAGGTAATAACCAAAACATTATCTAAATTGTGTTGGGAAGTAAAGGTGAAACAAAAAAAGAAAAAAAAAACTTTATCGGAATACAAAATAACACGCAAATTGTTGAGCTGTTTCCGATATACACGAAATAAATGTATACAGGGCTACAGGTATCAGTTACCATCCTGTCAGTACATCAAAACAAACAACTTTTGTACAACAACTTTTTAAAATTAGCGAAATTAATCGGCCGTACCATACAAAAACAACCATTAACGGGCGGTTATCCGAGTCACGTAGGCAACAAAACGCTCCCTCAGCCCCCGCCAAGTTATAGCGACGCCATGCTAGAGTCAAGACGCCCGCGGGGGGAGTGCAACGACAAAAACGAGCATAGGTCCGACCTCGATGACGCCTGGCGCGGCACTGAACGCGGTGCGCCAAAATTCTCGTGTCCTTTTTACGCTTTTAATTTCACTAAAAAACGACACTATTCACTATCAAAAATATATCCAAATAAAAGAATGTTGAATAAAATTGCCTTTCAGTACATGCAATTTCCAGGTTGTTCCGAGCTTTCATTAGAGCATAAAACGAAAAAAATAAACTTAATCGACTTTGTTTCAGATTTTTTTTTTATCGAGGAAAGTTTATTCCATCGTGTTTTGAACCAAATCATAAACTCAAACACAGATGTATCTGTGACATGTATTTTTTTTAAGCTCAAATATTGTAATTTAACTGAAAAAATTTTTATTTAAAACCGTCAAATTTGGTATAATAGGCTCTTAACAGTAACCCTGTATGTACAAGAATTGTTCGTTTAAACTTATTAGACATAATATATAAAAATATTATTAGACAGATAGATATTAAAGTTAAATTATTATTAACGGGATATTTACCGTGGTAAGGTTGTGGAATGATGTGATGGTTCAGATGGATATTGTAAATACAAAAGCGTGTTTGTCCTTTCACTCAGCAAAACAGCAACGGTTTTTCGTGATATTTTTCATGAATTGCTACGTCGCGGAAAAATACCTGACGGTTTACGTTATGTTATTATATTTATGTGATATTATATTATACTAGCTGCGCCCCGCGGTTTCACTCGCGTAGTGATGAAAAATTGTGATGATGATGATGAAAAGTAGATGAAAAGCCTATGTCACTCTCTGGCTCTTGAACTATACTCATGCAAAAAATCAGGTCGATCCGTTGTTCCGTTGCAGCGTGAAAGAGGAACAAACATCCATACATCTATACCTACATACAAGCTTTCGCGTTTATAATATTTATAGTAGGATTATTAACGCGTGCGAAACCGTCCAGCGCAGCTAGTACGTAATAAAATTATAATTTCATGAAAATTAATATAATCCCACACAAATCTCGAAACTTTTAACAAAAAATGTTAGCCTCCAACTTAAAAAAAATGCTCTCCAACATTACAATTAGGAACAGAACCCGAACGACCCTCAGGAAACATACAAAAGGAACAATATTAAAAACAACCAGTCAAAGTAAATAATAATCATAATATCTGAGAAGAGATGATCTCAGCAATTTCATTACAAAAATCTTCCTTTCCGAGGAAACAAGGCTCAGCGCCGCCGCCCGTGGAAATACGGCCAGCGATATCTCACGAGTTAAAGTGGATCTGCACTGTACTGCGCTGCGAAGAGCTATACAAACTAATTTATTATTGAAAAAATGACTGGGTGACTTCAAATCACGAGTGAATCGGATGCTTCTAGGCAAGCGTGCTCCATCGTACACCGCACCAGGCGACTTGGCAGCCAAGTATGCCGCCTAAGCCACAGGTTAATTTTTTTCTAGACCAAGACTGTGCAAATAATACATACTATAATAAATGTGTGATAATAGTTCGTGTGAGTTTGTCTGTTCCCGCTCCATTCCGCAATGACTGAACGAATATAAATTAAATTTGGAACGGAGGCTTAGCTTATACTAGGAATTAAACGTAAAGTACTTTGTATGAAAAAAAAAATAGTGCGTGGAGTCCCCTCCGCGCGGAAAAAGTTATACTTCAACAAGGAACCCTAAAATTATAACTAGGGCAAAAATATCAACAATTTAAAAACATGCTTTTCTCGAGATTCGAACCTAGCTCCTTAAGCTTCTCAATCCATTAGCGACACCATTACACTACCGGATCTGCTAGTAGCGTTAAACGTTTAACGCAACCTTGTTGCAAGTCGCATAAGAAGTATAACTTCAAAAATGGTTCCTCTAGATTATTAATTATATTGGTTTTATTTTATGTTTTAATTTGTCGGTGAAACCGTGGCACGCAGCTAGTAAATAATATTGCGTACTCACTCGCACCTGTACATTTATATCTTCGTATTAATTGATTTGTAAACGATAGTATTTGTTTTAAGCTCCACTGGCTCGCAGTTACAATTATTGACGAATGCCAACAACGAAACCCAGCAGAAATCACGTCTGAGAAAACGATACGCACCGCGCCACATTCTAGTGGACTCTTACCTTTACTCTTCTGACGGAGGATATTTATTTTGTTTTTTTCATTTAGCGGCCGTTATTAATTTCTTTACGCTTTTGTATCTTTTTGATAGGTCTTTGCTAATTGTCAGTATTGTGATATTATGAATTGTTTCATTTCGCTTTGAAATAACTAAAGCATGTAACTTTATTTTATTATACTATATACTACTAGCGACCCGCCCGCCCGGCTTCGCACGGGTGTAATTTACGTTCCCGGGCGGGTCGCTAGTTATACATATAAACCTTCCTCTTGAATCACTTTATCTATTAAAAAACCGCTTTAAAATCCGTTGCTTAGTTTTAAAGATTTAAGCATACATAGGGACGGACAGACAGCGACAGCGACTTTGTTTTATACTATGTAGTGATGATGGTTGAATTAGGCTAATAGGCATTAGACAAAAGGTGCTCACCTGATATGTTAAGTGACGAAGTGGTCGAAGATTAAATTAAAACTTCGGCTCGAAATTAAAAAAAAACATTTCTTAACCACGACGCTTTCTCCGTAAATTAAATTTAACAATTTCAAAATTTAATTAAAACCCACTTTGCAAATGTAAAACGCAACCCAAAGAGATCAAAGGTTCCCCACATCTTGGGCAAAGTTGCCCATGTCTTAGGCAAAGTTGGCTACATCTTTGGGCAAAGTTGTTGTGTCGCGGTCGACCGCAGTGCGCCGCCGCGCGCCGCCGCCGACTCGCTGTGGTATTGTTGCCCTTTTACTTGGATGAACTTGGTGAATTCAATGGTATTACAAAATTTTCTACCGACGAAAAACAATCCAGGGAAGATGTTTTCACCCCAACGCGACTGTATTTGTATTTCAAAGTGACTTAAATATATTTTGATTTTTTGTTATTTATAAAACATTGGCTAGTTTTAAATAGAAAAAAAAAACATAGGAAAAAAGATATTGTTTTTTTAATATTTTCTTTTTCTATTCTCAATAAATAATTTAAAATTGGATGAAAGAATTAAGAAAGTCCTTCTAGAAGTCGGTTAGTGAATGATCCATCGGCTTATCACTAAATAGTGTTCATTAAAACTTAAAGCTCAGCGGCGAAATTATTTGCGATAGTGACGTCACATTTATTTTCGACATTTTGCCAAGCTATATTATGTATAAGAAAAACTTTTATTATCTACTAAGGAACGTATTTTTTTTTTTCAAATTATTTTGTCATTTTACTAAATGAATAATAGTGACATCTGGGAGCTAACAGTTTAAGTATCATCGAGAAAACATGTTTCCTCAACACCCCATTTAGTCAACTACCAATGAAACTAGTTCTTTCACCACCCCAGAGATGGCGCAACATAGAGGAACACAAAAACGAAGTTGATGTCGATGGAAAGAAATTTACGTATCCTCGTATAGATGGCGCATTGGTAAAAGTGGTGTGTAAGCAATGCGAGATTTAAGTGTGTCCAAAATTATACAGATGGCGCTTTAAACAGAGTTGTATTATTTATCTACTTCTAAGACAGAAGTTGAGCAAGTTAAAAACGTTTTACTAGATGTCGCTTTATTACCTCGATAATAATTTATGTTCCAAAAACGTTGTGAAAATAAACTTCCATCGAAAGTAGGTGCTATGCTTTGCAATGCAGACACCAATAACTACAATGCTAAGACACCACCGCACCATTATGTGTAGTAGTGCTTTACAGCTTAGTCACCCAGTTTGTACAGTACAGGGGCCTTACAGACAACAGCTAATTGCGGCACCTAATCCGCTCAGTTGGAAAACCACGCGACCGCAAACCGTATCTGGGCGCGATAAGGTTCACGTTCGCGTGATTTTCCAACTGAGCGGATTAGGTGCCGCAATTAGCTGTTGTCCGTAAGGCCCAGGGAAGACAATTTGTGCTGCACTTTACTTCCAAATGCGTACTAATAAACTTACCTTTAACAGTTGTGGGTCGCGCTCTGCGGCATCCAGCAACGACTCCGCCTCAGACAGCCACGCCACAAACTTCTCCAGCGACCGGTCGAAGTTCTGCAGCGACGATACAGCCGAGTGCAGCGCTTTACCGCGACCAATTATGCTGTTGAAAAATAACGAATAGTTGGATTTAGAGTGATATGGTAAGGTAAGGGTCACTACGGGTGGTCTTATTTTTATCTTTATCATACAATTATAGTAATGTCTATCTTTTAATTATTTAAATTAATAACATCATATCTGAACTTTTGAAATTATTTCGACAATTAATTTAACTAATACTTTTTTACATAAATAATTCTTACGGTATTTTTGTACCATTTGTCTAGATTTGTACGCCTACAAACTAGGCAAAATATGATACAAAGTGACTAATATTTTAACCCACCTATTGTGCATGCGTTTTTAAATGTGTGTATGATTTACTCGTGTTTTGTGCAAATAAATAATCTTTATCTTTATTATTGTCTTATTTTTCGAGCTTTCGTCTATAAAATCATTATCTATGTAAATAAAAATCAAATACTGATTGTTGGTATAAGTGCATTATTTGAGAAGTTTTAGATTTTATTAATGTTCTTTATAGTTCGAATGAGGTTTAAAGGAAAGACAAATTTGAGAAGTCGCGCGGGAAATTTGGGGAAAAAATAAAGTGTTTAGTTTTATAGTTTTATAGGATTTTTGTGTGAACTCAAGACTACTTAACTCAAACAATAATTGTTTCTCATTTAACCAGCAATAGAACAATGGATCTTTTTTGTATAGAGATTGTTAAATAAATCACCGGCTGTAACCACAACTAGGTATCTAGCACAATAAAATTACAACACTTCGGGCTTTGTCAGTTGCCGGAGGAGGATGCGGAAAACTAAAAAAATCCTTGGACATAGCTAATATAATGGCGCCACTACGCTGGTCTAAACCTAGGAAACAGTTCTGCTAGATTTAGATCATTTCGGGAGGGTTATCGATGTTTTAGTGTGCTGTATTTTCTGTGGTATGTATCTCACAACAAGTATAAGATGTTTTTTTTTAAAAGCCCTCGTTAAATAACTCTTAATATTCAAACGGCTCAACAGATTTTTTGAATCCACCGTTTATCCGTTACCTTGCAAACAAAAAACTTATTCATAATCATCGGATCATCCGTTTGGGAGCTACTATGCCACAGACAAACACATAATACACACGTTAAACTTATAACACCCCTCAGTTTGCGCCGGGGTCAATAAAATAAGCGCCACCTAGTGAAACTTAACTAAAGAAGGCCAAGAAAAGCTGTCACACAAGTGAAGTTAACTCATGTAACCTTGGTACATAACCAATAATGCACCGAAAGTTATGTTATCGTAGAATTAAATTTAAGCAGCAGGTACAATAATGTGAATAGATTATTCAGGGAACGTAATATTATAGGTAAATTTCCTACCTGTCTGTTTCAGTTCGTGTTTTACAACAAAGGGTTACAACCCCATTTCAAATTCTTATTTCCTTAATTTAAGGGGAGTCAATTTTCGTGCCTGCTTTACATAAAATTGTTTTAATTGCCCAAGCTGGGGCACGATGAATATGAATGAACGCAAGAATATTTAATGCCCTTCTGTTTGAAATAACAAAACAAAGGTGATTTATTTAATAAACACGATTTAAATTAGAACAGGTAAGGTCTCTATTTAAATTTGATCGTACCTAAAAGGAACAGGTTTTGGGCAGTTTGGGTTTCACATGCATGTAACTTTGTAATTATAGTCCAGTCTAAGAGATGGCGCTAGTTTAAAAGTTGTCTTCACGCTTCCATAGATGACGATAGAAGGAAGTTTTTGTTGATTGGATCATGAATGTACTACATACCTACTTTTAGCTAGTATGTAAGCACGATGCATATCTTAACACCCCACGAGCGTATTTTTTCGTATGATGATAGCTAATGTATGAAGGAACAGTATTTTGGTCACAATTCTACACAATCGAATTTGGACCTTATGTGTACCTGTTGTTAAGCTCATTGTAGCGATGGTTGACGGCCTCAGTGGAGCGCTTGATGCGGGTGGTATCGTCGTTACGGTAGACGGCGATCAGACGCTGGGTGAGCTGGCCGAACAGCTCGATCTGGTGTTTGTACTGATGCACTTCGGCGTGGAACGACTGGAATAAGAGATAAACTTTCATTACACGATTGAAAGGATGATTTAATATTAGATTTTTTAGAGAAAAGTCGAGAAATTATCATGCTAATATCATAGAAGTGTTTGTTTGTTTCTTCTTCTTTCACTCAGCGACAGAGCAACGGATCGACGTGATGTTTGGCATACAGATAGTTAGACGGTGGGTAGTTACATAGAATACTATTAATTCCGGAAAATGTATTGTACCTGAAAAATGCATGTGTTCTGTAAAATAAAACAGCTAGATCAGGCATTTCTATCACCATAAAGGTTATAGAGGTGCAAGGATCTGTTAACACTTCAATACGAAACAGTGGTTTGTCATACAATTGCTATAAACAAGTCAGGCTGAACGGTTTTGGATGAAGTGTACGTGCAAGTGGAACTATCCTGGATTAGCATATACGTTTTTTATCCAGGATGTTTTTACGAATTTTGCAGGATAGCGAGCACTTGCTCATCCTTTCCCCGGCATAATTTTCAGCATAATCTTTTTCGAGAGGGCCAATCATAGGCGCGTATTGAATGCGCATACACAAGCGCCATTCGATGTGTCCAATACCTATGGCTAACTCGCGCAAAAAGGAATTATGACTACATGTCCGATGAAGTGTATATTATCTTTGATAGCGAGTAATATCACGGACTAATGCTAATATGGAATAAGACAATTAAGTACGTACAATACGTCAATGCATAGACATTTAACATATATCAAAACGATTAAAAACGCAGACCGCCCAACCGCACACCCAGCGGGGGCGGGCGGCGCGCAATTAACTCGGACTTATACACGCGGAGTAAGTTTCAGTAGTTCAACTACAGAGTACAAAACATAAAGAGAAACAACTTCCATGCAACGACGCGTGCATGGAACGTACCTACGTCTGTCTTCCAAGCATTGAGAATCCAACGGTGTCATGTGACGCTAGGGTGAGTTGAAACGTTTAATTTATCTTAGGAATTCATATCACACTAATATTATATTTGTTTAAATTATACTCGTTATTGCACTGCTTACTTATCTACTTTCTGGTAGACTGATAAGGCTTTTGACCACATTCTGATCTAACACTAGCAGAGGCGTTACCGGCCTTAGGAGGCTATCTGTTTAGATGATGCGAAAAGTTGCGCGATTGCAAACCGTATCTAGGCGCGTTAAGGATTGAGCACATTAGGACGGGTCGTCACGGGCCGCAGTGGGCCAAGGCGCATCGCAAAAATCGTGTTCATAAATGTTACAATCCGCCTCGCTGCTATGCTATTTTGTCTTATGTGCCAATGCGGCCCGGCATAATACGCGATACTTCATATGAAATCCATGAAAGCGATTTTTGCTATGCACCCCGGCCCGCTGCGGCCCATCCTAATGTGGTTCACGTTCGCGTGATTTGCCACACTGCGCTGTTTCAAGCCCGCGCTAAGAGGAAGCCGTTTCATTTTTTTGTACAATGTAGGTAATTAGATTTAATTAGATTAAAAAAAAAAAAATTATATACTATACCGAGAACCAGTTGTCTGGATAAATCTAACATAGGTTTTAAGACAACTTACTAACTCGAAATGTAACGTACAATGTGTTTTTAAATAATTAAAAAAAAAAAAAAAAAAAAAAAAAGCTCCTGAGTTGTTTCTCTGTACTTGTTCGACCGGTGGTTTAACTTACCGCCTGTTTGATACTCGTCCGGGCTCGACCGTGGGGTGTTCGGACATGCAGAGTTCGGTACCATGTTGTAGAACCTTATTACATTATCATTACCAAACTATAGCTTTGTATAACTAGTATACATGATTTAATTAATAAACGCATTGTACAGCTCCTAATATTTATTTATCATCGTCATAGGACGATGGACGACCCGGATTGTAAGGCAGTTGTTTCTAACGCGTACTTTGAGAAACAATATTTTTTCCCATAAGCCTAATGGGTCAGTATAGTTTAAAGGCCGGAGAGTGATATACCTACACTGCCCGGCCTTTAAACTATACCCATGCAAATAGTTACTTCGATTCGTAACTCTGTTGTTGCGTAAAAGAGGAACAAACAAACCAACAAACACATTTCCACATTTATAATATTAGTTTGATTTGATGTTAAAATAAATCTATGTACCCATAGACCTTCAACGGCCGATGGCGGTCTATGGGCAGTCTAACTGTATATGACGTCAGTTAGTATTAGATTATATTTTGTTTAGTTAATAAAGACACTTGCCCCAGTAAATAAGTAGTAATAAAATATTCGGTACATTTTTGCACACACGGTCATCTGACCCCAAACTAAATAAAGCTTGTAATATGGCAGCCAGAGACTGATGTACATACATATATATTTTGAAATACAAAACAAATAACAAATAAACGCGTAGGTAAAGTTGTAACAACTTTGCCCACGCCTCGTCCTGCAAGTACTTGATAACAACACTTTACAAACTTACAACTTTACAAGCGGCAATATTAATAATTTGCACTCGAGTTTTAATTTGTACAACTACAAAAGTAGTTTAAAATGAAATATGTTTAAACTGCAGCTGTTATGCAAATTAACTGGTTCTGCAAAGTGCATGGGAATTATATTCGCGGGAGTGCGAGTATAAAGAATATAATATACAGTAACTTAGAGCTCTGATTAAAGAAAAAACACCGGACAAGTGCGAGTAGGACTCGCACCCTGAGGGTTCCGTACAAACTTCATAAAATCTATCCCGAATATTGACGAAAAATGTTAAAAGATTGAAATATTGAATGACAAGCTTAACTTTGTAGTTGGCAAACAGGTACTCCCATACATACCAACTACAAATGTAAGTTTGTAATAGTAAATACATCTTTTATGTGATGTAATTATCAAATTAACAAATTTTGGATTTTTTCTTTGTGCTGTGAGACCTTGCTTTTTGCCAAATTTCATGAGTCTAGGTCAACGATACTTACCTTGGATAGAAACAAAACCTAAAGGGTAGTTCCCGTTGAGCTAGAATCATGAAATTTGGCAAGCGGCAACAAGTCTCACAGCTCATATAAAGGAATAAATCTGAAAGTCGTAAATTTAAAGTTATATCATACTAGCGACCCGCCCGCCCGGCTTCGCACGGGTGTAATTTACGTGCGAAGCCGGGGCGGGTCGGTAGTTATATATATAACTAGAAAAGAAAAAAAAAGAAAAAAAAAGTGTGTAAAGTGTCTGAGAAAAGTGTCTGAGATGCGATGCGTCTGAGAAGTGTCTGAGAAGGGTCTGAGAAAAGTGTCTGAGATGCGTCTGAGAAAAGTGTCAGAAGTGTCTGAGAAGTGTCTGAGAAAAGTGTCTGAGAAGGGTCTGAGAAAAGTGTCTGAGAAAAGTGTCTGAGAAAAGTGTCTGAGATGCGTCTGAGAAAAGTGTCTGAGAAGGGTCTGAGAAGTGTCTGAGAAAAGTGTCTGAGATGCGTCTGAGAAGTGTCTGAGAAATGTTTGAGATGCGTCTGAGAAGTGTCTGAGAAGGGTCTGAGAAAAGTGTCTGAGAAAAGTGTCTGAGAAGACCCTGAGATGCGTCTGAGAAGTGTCTGAGAAGTGTCTTAGAAAGTGTCTGAGAAGTGTCTGAGAAAATGTCTGAGAAAAGAATCTGAGAAAAGTGTCTGAGATGCGTCTGAGAAGGGTGTCTGAGATGCGTCTGAGAAGTGTCTGAGAAAAGTGTCTGACAAAAGTGTCTGAGAAGGGTCTGAGAAAAGTGTCTAAGAAGTGTCTGAGAAGTATCTGAGATGCGTCTGAGAAAAGTGTCTATGAAGTGTCTGAGAAGTGTCTGAGAAAAGTGTCTGAGAAGTGTCGAGATGCGTCTGAGAAGTGTCTGAGAAAAGTGTCTGAGAAGTGTCGAGATGCGTCTGAGAAGTGTCTGAGAAGGGTCTGAGAAGTGTCTGAGAAGTGTCTGAGAAAAGTGTCTGAGAAGTGTCTGAGATGCGTCTGAGAAGTGTCTGAGAAGTGTCTGAGATGCGTCTGAGAAGTGTCTGAGAAGTGTCTGAGAAGGGTCTGAGAAGTGTCTGAGAAAAGTGTCTGAGATGCGTCTGAGAAGTGTCTGAGAAATGTTTGAGATGCGTCTGAGAAGTGTCTGAGAAGGGTCTGAGAAAAGTGTCTGAGAAGTGTCTGAGAAAAGTGTCTGAGAAGACCCTGAGATGCGTCTGAGAAGTGTCTGAGAAGTGTCTTAGAAAGTGTCTGAGAAGAGTCTGAGAAAGTGTCTGAGAAAAGAATCTGAGAAAAGTGTCTGAGATGCGTCTGAGAAGGGTGTCTGAGATGCGTCTGAGAAGTGTCTGAGAAAAGTGTCTGACAAAAGTGTCTGAGAAGGGTCTGAGAAAAGTGTCTGAGATGCGTCTGAGAAAAGTGTCTAAGAAGTGTCTGAGAAGTATCTGAGATGCGTCTGAGAAAAGTGTCTATGAAGTGTCTGAGAAGTGTCTGAGAAAAGTGTCTGAGAAGTGTCGAGATGCGTCTGAGAAGTGTCTGAGAAGGGTCTGAGAAGTGTCTGAGAAGTGTCTGAGAAAAGTGTCTGAGAAGACCCTGAGATGCGTCTGAGAAGTGTCTGAGAAGTGTCTTAGAAAGTGTCTGAGAAGTGTCTGAGAAAAGAATCTGAGAAAAGTGTCTGAGATGCGTCTGAGAAGGGTGTCTGAGATGCGTCTGAGAAAAGTGTCTGAGAAGTGTCGAGATGCGTCTGAGAAGTGTCTGAGAAGGGTCTGAGAAGTGTCTGAGAAGTGTCTGAGAAAGTGTCTGAGAAGTGTCTGAGAAAAGAATCTGAGAAAAGTGTCTGAGATGCGTCTGAGTAGGGTGTCTGAGATGCGTCTGAGAAAAGTGTCTGAGAAGTGTCGAGATGCGTCTGAGAAGTGTCTGAGAAGGGTCTGAGAAGTGTCTGAGAAGTGTCTGAGAAAAGTGTCTGAGAAGTGTCTGAGATGCGTCTGAGAAGTGTCTGAGAAGTGTCTGAGAAGTGTCTGAGAAGTGTCTGAGAAAAGTGTCTGAGAAGTGTCTGAGATGCGTCTGAGAAGTGTCTGAGAAGGGTCTGAGAAGTGTCTGAGAAGTGTCTGAGAAAAGTGTCTGAGAAGTGTCTGAGATGCGTCTGAGAAGTGTCTGAGAAGTGTCTGAGAAAAGTGTCTGAGAAGTGTCTGAGATGCGTCTGAGAAGTGTCTGAGAAGTGTCTGAGAAGTGTCTGAGATGCGTCTGAGAAGTGTCTGAGAAGTGTCTGAGAAGGGTCTGAGAAGTGTCTGAGAAGGGTCTGAGAAGTGTCTGAGAAGTGTCTGAGAAAAGTGTCTGAGAAGTGTCTGAGAAAAGTGTCTGAGAAGTGTCTGAGATGCGTCTGAGAAGTGTCTGAGAAGGGTCTGAGAAGTGTCTGAGAAGTGTCTGAGAAGTGTCTGAGAAGTGTCTGAGAAGGGTCTGAGAAATGTCTGAGAAGTGTCTGAGAAAAGTGTCTGAGATGCGTCTGAGGAGGCCGCTGACTGTGAAGCGCTTCAGCGCGATATTGATTTGACCTTCCTCGAAGATGTATCTAACTGATGGTGAAAACCGCATCAAAATCCGTTACGTGGTTTAGGAGGAGTTAGCGGCCATACAGACATATAGACAGACAGACAGACGCGGAAAGCGACTTCAATTTATACTATGTAGAGACTAGAAGAGAAGAGAAGAGATAGAGATAAAATATTTGTTATGCTATTACAAACTTAAGTTTTGTAGTTGGATGTATCGAAGAACCTTATTGTCCACTACAAAGTTAAGTTTGTCTTTCAATATTTTAACTTATTGATGTTTTTTTTTGTTTGGACTCGCGCTCTGTGGGTTCAATCCAACGGAACCTTCAGAGCGCATTCTTATTCGTGCAACTCTGTGATGATGCGGTCTACGATGGAGCACGCTTGCCTAGAAGAAACCGATTCAGTCGTGATTTGAAGACACCCAGATTGAAAACCTATATTATTATAGAAAAGTTTTGTAAATAAATCTCACTTTCTGTTCTCTGAGCTGCGCCTCAAGCACGTCAGCAGTGTGCCCCGGCGCAGTCATGGCCGCCAGGCGCGCCTCCATCCTCGTGAGCCAGGCGTCAGCCTCGCGCCGCCTCGCCTCGTACCGCTGCGAGTCTCCGAGCATGGCGTCCAGCTGCGCCTTGCGCTGCAGGACGCGCGCGTTCGCCTCGTCCCAGTGCTCGCGTAGCGCTGTCACTGGAACACAAACAAGCTCTTATACATCGAGACAATACAATCGAGACAAAAAAAAAAAACGGACCGAAACTCGGCGCATGCTAATAATTGCGCCGACTTTTTGGTTAGTTGCTAGGTAACCGCGATCCGACTACAACGCCGCGCGATGCCAGTACCCTTAGTACAAGTTTTGATAGTATTCGAAAACTTTTTTCGTTTTCGTATAAGAGTGAAGCAATCTATACCGCCGATTACTACCGATTTTAGTTCCTCCACGTTTCCGATAGAGGCGCTTTACTAAAATGTATGGAACAATACGTAAACGAAAAAGTTTTTGTGAACCTCAGAGCAAATAAAAATACAGTCACTACGGCGAACACGAAAAGTGAAGCCACTTTTTGAAACAGTGCACCGTAGTGCCTCTGTATTTTTATTTGCTCTGAGTCGTAAACTATCAAATCTGGGACTAAGCGTACTGAGCTACGATGACATAGCGGACAACTAACGTTGAACTCTATGCTAGCGACATAACGTCTAAATTGGAGTAAATGTGGCATTGTGAAGCATATTATTGATACAATGTATGTACTCGTACGCTTTTTGACTGTTTTCACTGAGATATAGTGACTCTATAGGAATTGTAGCTCGATTGTAACAAAACTTTCTAACATTTCATATCTATACTAATATTATAAAGAGGAAAGATTTGATTGTTTGTTTGTTTGTTTGTTTGTTTGCATTGAATAGGCTCCGAAACTACTGAACTGATTAGAAAAATTCTTTCACTGACGGGAAGCTACGCTATCCCCGGGTGACATAGGCTACAATCTATACCCGTGCGAGGCTGGGGCGCACCGTTAGTATAAAATAAAATACTGGAGCAACAAACAACGTCAGACGAAGTTAACAGACTTTACATATATACATACGCTTGTTGTTGTTTGTAACAATATTAATGTTTGTTGTTTGTAAATTGTATACTTTAATAGTAAATACATTATTAGATCAGTAAAATAATATATTGATTTTTCTTCTTCTTCATTTAAGGCAAGGTTTCCCACTTTTAAGCAATGCTTATTACTACAGATGACCATAAAGCTTCATATTATATTGTATTAAAGTCGCATTTAGTGGCACAAACAGCCGTGCGTTTCGTTACTTCTAATTTTGAGGTTTATTCCCATATTTTGCGAAAAGTATAGCTGTAATGTAAAACGTACCTTTGCGGTTTCCTCCATAATTATGAAATCTGTATTTTCTGTACATTAAGATACCGTAGACATCATTTAATAAATAGGTATTTTTTATTTTTATTTTAAATTTCTTTTTTTTTTCTATCGAGCAAAATGTCCTTAATCGTGTTTCGGTCTTTTAATATTTTAATATGACACTATTTTTATATTTGTTCAGTAAATATAGAAGTAGACATACTTAAAAGAAAACGATCAAAATTGCTAAAAGTCGGAAAAGAGGGCCTTAATGACAACACTCAATAATGTCATAAAACGCAATCCCTTAAGTGTCTCTTGATATTGAGTTTACACTGTATATATGAAAAAATAGAATATAATTTACTTTTTACACAATTGTATATTATGAAACCACCGAAACCGTTTTTAATGTTTTTATAGGCGAGGGTTGCCATAACAGGACGCGGTAATTGTATTGGTTTTAAATCTGGCAGTAATTACAACGAGCCTCGTATGTTCCCGTTTGATCCGACGAGTTGTGTGAAACGATTTCAAATGGATATTAATGTGAGAAATAAATTAAACTTGTGTTGAAATAAATTAATTAAGCGGACTTTATCGCGTGTATTTTACATTATTTAATTTCCTGACGGTTAATTTTCGCGAACCCCTAAGAAATCATAAAAATTTAATTGACTGTTAAATTTATAAAGGCACATTGGAGTCTGTAGAACTTTATTCGAATAGATATAATTAACCAGCCAAGTGCGGGTCGGGCACGCGCACTGAGGGTTCCGTACCACCACAAAATTCAATAACGATACCAGTTATAAATTGGTAGTGAACAAAAACTTGTCACCGACTCACACTTGGCTATTATTTATTATTTGTTGTTATACTTTAGAGTTTAGCAAGCAACTTTGCTTAGTTTTTTGCTTAACTTTTTTACTTTTTTATTATTTCTTAGATAGTTCGAAAGATACAGCCGTTAATAGGTAGGACAGACAGACGGACAGACAGACATCGTAAGCTTAGTAATAGGGTTCCGTTATTATCTTTTTGGTAAGGAACCCTAAAAAAATCGGTTCAACCGTTTTGGAGCTACAATGCCACAGACAAATACACAGATACCGACGACTTGAACACCCCTTTTTGCATCGGGTGGAAAAATAAAAAACAGCTGATCTTATTGCTTTCTTAGCGAAAAATATTAACCGAGTAAGCTATATTAACTATACTAGCGACCCACCCTGGCTTCGCACGGGTGTAATTCACGTGCGAAGCCAGGGTGGGTCGCTATTTAAATATATATATAAGTAAACCTTCCGTGAAAAATTATCAATCAGTGAAAACCGCATCAAAATCCGTTGCATGGTTTAGGAGGAGTTAGCGGTTATACAGACAGACAGACAGACGCGGAAAGCAACTTTAATATAATATACTATGTAGAGATAGAGAAGAGAATAAATAGAGATGATATTAACAAAACATAAGCCTGTTATGCTAAGTTGTCTAGTTTCATTAATATTTCGCTAATCTTTTTATCCAGCTGAACTAAAAATCCACTTCACGTAATACGCATAAACATAATAAAAAACATCTGTGCGGCGCAAACTGTATACACTTACGAAAAATACCCGAATATTCCAGAAACATGTTTCTTTACAACCATGGAGGGGGAATAAAGAAGGTTTCTTTATCGCCCCTATTTTGGGCGAAGACGCATCACATCGAGAATCAATCACTTCGACAAGAAAAACCGGACAAGTACGACTAGGACTCGTGCTCTGGGGGTTCCGTTGGAAGGGACACTCAGACTACGAGTAAAAAAAAACAACTAACTAAAGTTGAAATATTGAAAAACAAACTTAACTTTGTAGTAGACAATACGATTCTTTCATACATAACAACTACAAAATGTAAGTTTGTAATTGCAAAACAATATTTTTTTATATGACTAGCGACCCACCCGCCCGGCTTCGCACGGGTGTAGTTTACGTGCGAAGCCGGGACGGGTCGCTAGTTATACCTATATATAAACCTTCCTTGAAAATGTATCTAACTGATGGTGAAAACCGCATCAAAATCCGTTGCGTGGTTTAGGAGGAGTTAGCGGCCATACAGACATACAGACAGACAGACAGACGCGGAAAGCGACTTAAATTTATACTATGTAGAGAAGAGATATAAGGTCAAATTAACAACTTTCGGATTTATTCCTTTATATGTGCTATGAGACTTTGCCTCTTGCCAAATTTATTGATTCTAGGTAAACAGGAAGTACCCTATAGGTTTTGATTCCCTTGTGAAATCGCAAAATATGCGATAATATGCGACAGAAACGTTCATATCTTTTGATTACGTTGACTTAAAAGTTTTATTTTTTCACAGCCGAAAGAAACCGTAGACCCAAGTATTTGGTATAAATTTCAACTTGATACCTTTACGCGTTCTTGAGAAAAAACGTCTTGACAGACGGACAGACGAACAGATGGACAACGAAGTGATCCTATAAGGGTTCCGTTTTTTTCCTTTTGAGGTACGGAACCCTAAAAAGGGTGAAACCTAAATATAATTTGACTTTGAAACTCTATTTTATATCCAACCCGCTTTTTCGTCAGCATATGAAAAGAGAATCTGTCGTGATGATCTATCGGAGTGTCCCAGTAGTCTTCTGTCTGTACATCTTCGACTATCTATATATCTATCTATCTATCTATCTATCTATATATCTATCTATCTATCTATATATATATATCTCTATCTATCTATCTATCTATCTATCTATCTATCTATCTATCTATCTATCTATATATCTATCTATCTATATATCTATCTATCGGCCTCCTTGACGTGTCCGTCAACTGCGAACCTGACTAGCGCCGGTTATGAGCACGTATATGGCTGGCAAAACCATAAGGTCCTGTAGCAAGGCGCACAATGGCGCATAAGGGAAAGGTCATATGATGTAGTAGTCATGAATAGATCTTATAAAATAATAGTTTGATACAATAACACGTCGAAAAGGTGTTTGCTTTCAACTACGTTAGTAATTTTATCATTAATCACTACAAAACTGATCACAAAGGACGTATGTTATGCTTAGAACCAAAACAGTGCAGAAATCTCATTGTTGCACAATTTTCATTAATGCACTGTTTTTTATTTTTTACTAGCGACCCGCCCTCCCGGCTTCGCACGGGTGTAATTTACGTGCGAAGCCGGGCGGGTCGCTAGTTATTTATATATAAACCTTCCTTGAAAATGTATCTAACTGGTGGTGAAAACCGCATCAAAATCCGTTGCGTGGTTTAGGAGGAGTTAGCGGCCATACAGACAGACAGACAGACGCGGAAAGCGACTTCAATTTATACTATGTAGAGATTTAGATATAAATTTACCACAGAGGTTTAATGTCTCCCATTAAGTTTAATATAAAATGTATGCAGTAGATCAAAAAGATACTGGCTGGAAATAAAAATCAGTGGAATAAAACCTACTTGGTGAAAATAATTGTAAGTTTTAAATGTTTGACGAGAAGATGAATCAAACTTTGTTTTCATTAATTTTAGTTTTTATTTTGAGTAGGTATATTTTATCACGGTAGGTAGATTAGTAGTTAAAAGAGAAGTAGATGACGCACCTGCCTAACGTAAGTAATTAATGCCCTCGTATTAATTTAGTGCGTATTAATTTCACCCGCAGTGTTCAGTCAGCTCGTGACCACGGCCATTGCAACATGGTTGAAACGTCGAGCGAAAGGTACATATTTTTACAATACGTGATAAGTCCCGATAAACATTTAAAACACGTATTAATTTAGTTACCAACATAACGCTAACTCACTTTGGGTCGATGCTACAATCTACTATTGTTACCATTCGCGGTCACCCATCCTCCAACTAACCGAATCGAGGAATGCTTAACTAAGCTTGTATTGAACCAGGTTAGTTAAGGTACGCCATGAGTAAATACCCTAATGCATCGTACACGGCGTGCACTGTACAGTTGCGTGCAGTTAACTATGCACACGTCGAGTACAGCCTGATGTAGAGTGGCGTGAGAGTGGTTTACGCTGTTACTGGAAGTAGTATAACTTGTATCATGTGTTAACTGGAATGTTACTGTTATATAAGCTACTGTTAGCTCGACTCACTGGTGATGGAGTATGGCCATCTTCCGCTTATACATATCCCAACGGAAGACCAGCACCGGTTGTTTACGACCGGCATCTTGCTGAGTTGGAGCCGGTTTGTGACAAAAAATATAATAAGCTCTAGTTAGTGGTGGCCGAGGCAAGGTAATCGGAGCGTTGGGCAGCTGCAAGATGGGTCGACGATATTATTACTATCGCGGGTCGAACCTGGACTCGATTAGCACAGGACCGAGGCAGATGGCATAGCAAGAGAGAGGCCTATTCCCAGCAGTGGGATAAGGAAGGCTGTGGATGATGATGATGATGAAGATATGTTTAAATTTAAAGTTTTTTAACCATTATAATTATTGCATTTTTTTGCCACAAATAAATGATGTCAATGTCTATACAGAGTGTAAGGGGAACACTCTCGAAGCCAAAAGAAGGTAATTGTACTCATCATTATGAACAACTTTTACTCTGGGACCAACCCTGAAATCGCGAAAAAAATAACTGAGAGGCTGAGTGGACTGTTCAATAATTTATTTTATTTTATTTATTTATTTATTTATTAACTAAAACGGCACACAACGCCAATAACATCAGTCAATCAAAAATTAAAATTGTACAGAAAGAAATAATGATATAAAATAACAATGCAATAAAAATTTAAAATTATCACTTATTGTCAATACAATTAATTTAACTTAGCCTAGCAAAAAAAATATAATTAGAACACATTATAAAATAAAATAAAATTAAAATACAATTAACCGGCACTTAATGTCTAATACCATAATAATTTTGGTATAGTCATAGTCAACCAAGTAGCCAGTTAACCTACCCTAAAATTAATTAAAAACAATATAAATAAAATTAATTCAATGTCAAAAACAAAAATATTACATTGCAAAATCATAAAAGTCCAATGCATCCTCTTCCGCTACCACCTTGCACGCTTTCTTCTCACAGTACTTCAGACACTCAGACATAATACACTTCCATTCGCCCGCAAACAGATCACAATCAATAATGGTCGAGCCAGGTCATGTTATCAAACGAGCAGTATGTGTTGTTAACTGCAGAGAGTTATACCTAACTTGAAGGCACAAAGCTAAGGTTAAAATATGCGGCGGGGTCCTGGCCTAAAACAACAAACAAAAGCCATTACCTACCTCTCAATTGCCACCCTATTGACAACTAAATAGAACTCTCGTTATAACTTAATTTCCAATTATCAGCTAATTACGAAGTTTATCCTAAACCGATGCAACCGGTGCGGTAACTACGGTAAAGTTGCTGTAAAAGTTAAACTTACGCTAATAATTACGGTACTTTGCTTATAGAAAAACTGCCACTAAGGACGGCATTTTATTATTACAAAAAAAAAAACATTCATGTAGCAGGTATTGTGATGCATATTGGTATACATAATACCTACTTTAAATAAGTTAAAATAATTTAAACCCGCAATATTTCAAATACTCCAGAATAAGTTCCGCAATAGAACTTATCTTGAGATATACCGACTCTATAACAATGTTGTTAATAAGTTAATATCGTTGTTTTTAAACATGAACCATGATACTTGTGATCAAAAGTAAATATATTCATATATATTTTTTTTATTATAAAGTTAGGAAGTTAAAGATCTTGCTACGATGGTCGATGAAGATAATTTTAATAAAAGCTCAAACCACCAACCAAAATCAATTTAACTCAAATAACTGAAAATAATTAGATACAAAATACTTTTAAATATGTTCAAAAGCGTTAGCTGTTATTTTTCAAATTCAAATAATCATTATTTAGCGTGAAACCCTTCAAACGTCAAGCGAGTTGTATTTACAAGTTATATGTGTTATTTCAGTGTGATATCGAACCTTTCAATAGGGCTCTAAGGTGCAACAGCGGAGCACTGGTGTGAGACACCGGGAACCCCGAGTTAGAAGCTGGAAGGAGAAATAAATACTTATAGATATATAAGAAAACATTAGTAGTTTTTTTCTCTAGTTCATAAACATATTTGTAGACTCTTATTAAGTAGTAAATAAATAAAAAAAAAAAAAAAAAAAAAGAGTAATGAGCCGACTTCGAGACAGTTAACTGTGTTACTTATGTACTTTTATGATTGAATTTAATTTGAAATTGTTTAATGAGATTTTATTGTACTATTGAATTTATTTAATGCAAATCTGACTTGTAACTTTTGGTGTTAATAAAATATGTATCTGTATCAGTTACTGTCTGTTGACAGAACCTTGTTAGAAAAGAAAAGAAAAGTAAGTAGGGTATAATAAACAAAGCAGAGCAAGAAGGCTAGTGTTATAAAAAGCCTTCTTTACTAGATTTATACGTTCATTTTATTCATATACATTTAAACTGTGGAATGTTTCATTTTCCAATTTTCTGCACAATTTTCTTAATTTTTCTTCCGGTAAGAACCTTCTACAAAGTATAGGAAAATTAAAAAAAAACTGTTGTCGTTCTCAAATTATGGCGTGACTAAGGTAAATAGATATTCATTTTTATATAGACAGACAGTAAATTTCGTAACACTACATTTTTATAAACTCTCAGCAAGAGTTTTCCCAAAGATAGCACCACAAGTATATACAAAAAGTTCACACGTCTATAAATAATAAAAACCATACCATACCAAAAAGCGCTATTCACCAAAACCGGGGTAAAAACGCTACTTACCCCCCATTAGCGGGGTCAACCCCAAAGTGGGTACAATCTATCAGCCTCTAATGTGCGCCGGGTATGTGATTGGTAGCCTTCGATATGTTACAAATGGACAGGTAAAATGGGAAGATTTGGGACAAGTCATGCTGTGCCCTGCAGGTTTTCCCGCGAATTTTATGTTTATTTGTTTTTTTTTTTAGAAACATCCTTGTCCTCTAGCAACCGTTATTTAAAGGTACATATATAGAGATACAATACCTATAGACAAACAGAAAAAAATACTCTAAAACTCGTCGCACGATACGCATTGCGCCGACTTTTTGGTTAGTTGTAAGGAAACCACGATCCGACTACAACGCCAGTTCTACGATGACATAGCGGAAAAGTGACGTTGAACGGTATGCAAGCGACATAATGTCTCATCATCATCTTCATCAGCCAGAAGACGTCCACTGCTGAACATAGGCCTCCCCCTTTAACCTCCACACTGAACGATAGCCTGCCTTTTGCATCCACTGGATGGCCGCGACTCTTACAATGTCGTCGGTCCATCGAGTAGGGGAGGCCTCCCTACGCTGCGTCTTCCGGTTCGTGGTCATAACGTCTAAATTGGAGTAAATGTGGTATTGCGAACTATGTATTTGATGTCTAGGTTTGTACAACGAGGCCCGGATGATTTTTGTCTGTTTTTACTTAGAGATTGTGACTCTATACTATACCCATCGAGATACAATACCTATAGAGCCTCGATGGTTAAAAAAGCATTTTAAATTACTTGTCAGTAGTTTTTTTTTGCACAACGTTATAACACGATTGAAGCTCCGTTTTCCATATAACCAAGTGACGAGATGAATAGATTTTGTTCCACCTGGTTGTATCTGCCACAACGTTCACGATCACGAGTGAATCGGTTTCATCTAGGCAAGCGTGCTCTAACGTAGACCACATCAGGCGTGATGGTGGTCAAATGCAAGCCTATTGTTTATAAAAATAAATAAATAAAAAACCTTGACGGTTCAAAAACCATTTTTTTTTTAATAATACATCCGAAAATTAAACCTTGTTCATTACGTTCATTACCTATTGCGTTAATATCGTCCGTGGAAATGGCTTTTATCAGGTACTTTTCCTATGCGTGCTCGTATCTTGAAGTTAGTATAGCCCACGTCAAAAGGTTATAGCGCCTTAACCCCGACAATAAAGGCAAAGCACCCGTACCATCAGCGCGGGTCGTATTGACCCTTGTTTCTGTGTGGGTCGGTTCGTAGCTGGGTCGGGTCAGGCTCACGTGTGTTTTGCTTCTTTGACTTAACAAGTTTCATAACATTGTCAATGTTCGGATAGACTGGCTTAGATATTGATTAGGTATGTGTATTAAGGTTGCCTGGAAGAAATCGCATATATTATAGCAATGAGGCCACTAATTCAAAATCAAATTATTTATATATCAGTAATTATTTAATTGTTTTACTAGTTTTTTAAAGTTGTTTTTGCCTCATGTATGTCATTTCTGGAGTGAACAATAAAGAGTCATCTATATATCTATGTATCTGTGTTTATGAACCTTAAATAAGTATTAATTACAAAATGTTGAATTGATAAAAACCCGATACTACGTTTAGTATATTTTAAACTATACAAAAATTAATTGTTATTTTCTTATCTTTTAAAATTTTAGTCTGCCTAAATGGAACGCGTGACCAAAGTGAAAGAGAATTAGCGTGTATTTTGTTTGTTAGGCAAGCTAAATAGTTTTGATTGTAAATCGATTCCACGAATTTGTTTAGTTACGAATAGATAGGAGTAATAAAGGCACTTGCCTAGGAAAATACTTCCCAGTCGGATCCCAGGAATCAGGCAACTTTCCGTACGTACAGTGGCCCGTACGAGCTCATCGAATATTTATTAATAGGAGCCAAAGTTATGTTACCATTACCGGTAGTTTATATTCCGGCGAGATTGTTTACTTTGTATTAACTTCAATATTAGCTATCGTATCGGTTGCCAGTTTGCCGAGGAGACCTACTAGGCTCTACCCGAGAATTGTTCTGACGTAATTTGTAGAATTTGCAAATTTCTGACGTAGAATATTATGCGCATGTAAAGCAGCCCGGACACAGAGCTAGACGCTTGTCGACAGACTTTCAAAAATATTCTAGTGAAACCTAGATTTTCCGAAATTTTGATCTTTTGATCTAGTGTATTTTTGTATGTTGTAATTTTTATTTTCTACTGATTTTTTTTACAATTTTTTATACCTAATTCTATGTCCGAATTTTGTCTGAACTCTGAGTCCATGTTTACTAGAAAATAAAAAAATTTAATTTGAAATTTTAAGTATGTACCTGGAACTTTTTCATGTTAAATATGCTATACTTCTTTTAAGAGCTTAACAAGAAGTGTAATAAAATACTGCTTTCAATATAAACCGGAGAAGTGCAGTTTGTTATTTAGTGTCCCGTTTTTTACTCGCACTGATTGAAATAACAAACGTACTTATCTATGTTTTTTTACTACACATTTGCTATTTTGTAGATTTTTTCTCGCTAGCTCAGCCGCACACGATTGAAACCGCCAAGTGACTGAGGTGTCGCCGGTGCACACGACGCGATTGTACACCAACGATTTGGTGCCATTTGCACTAATTCGTAAGGCAAGTCTTTATACACACCCTATGCTCCGACCAAAAAGTTTGAATCAACGTGGTCATAAGAATACAGTCATCAAGCTACCAAATAAAATAACATAATCACTACTTCAAACCCAACCTCGGCGCAAAATCCCATAACAACCGAATCACCAGAAACACAATTTCGCGGTGAAAAGGTCCAATTCCGCCGAGCAGAATGTTTTTATACTTACAAAGTAAAAATTGTTCCTTCGAGGGACTTCAAAGGCCAGAGAAGGGCCTGACGCCGTCCCTTCAGGGCACGAGCGGTTTGCCAAATAATTTTGTTAATTAGGCAAATATAAAGAAGGCTTTTAATAATCTTCAAATATTAGACGATGGTTAAACAAGAGGCGATGAGATATTGAAGGACTCATTACGAAGGATTCCAATGAAGTGGCACTTTATTTATTGTGTAACCTGTCTAATCAAAACTTAGACCACCCGAAAACCTCTTAATAATACTATCGTTCTAATCTTATATATAAAAATAAATTGCTGTTCGTTAGTCTTGCTAAAACTCAAGAATGGATGGACCGATTTGGCTAATTTTGATCATTAAATATTTGTGGAAGTTCAGGGAAGGTTTAAACGGTGAGTAACCGGCTGGACCGATTTGAATGAAATTTTGTGTTCCTGGAGCGGATCTTAGTAGCGAGGCCGAAGGGCGAGCTCTACGCGTACGAAGTAGCGGGTATCATCTAGTGATCATTATAAATGCGACAGTGTGTTTGTTCATCTTTCACGCAGCAACAGAGCGACGGATCGACGTGATTGCATATAGATAGGTGTAGGTGTAGCTGAATCCCGCGGTGCTACCCGCGATTTTCCAATTTCCCTGCATTGTCTGGGAGAATAAGTACCCTATGTCCGTCCATGTGATGTACACTATCATCCTGCCAATTAGCGGTTTAGTCGTGAAAAGCGAACAAACATCCAAACAGAGAGACAGAGTTACTTTCGCTTTTATAATATTAGTAAGGATATATAAGTTACAAAATAAGTTTAATTTTGATTGCTATGTTACGTCTATATTTATCTACACTAATATTATAAAGAGGAAAGATTTGATTGTTTGTTTGTTTGTTTGCATTGAATAGGCTCCGAAACTACTGAACCGATTTGAAAAATTCTTTCACTGTTGGGAAGCTACACTATCCGCGGGTGACATAGGCTATATATCTATACCCGTGCGAAGCCGGGGCGGAACGCTAGTAATATTATAAAGAGGAAAGATTTGAACGGCTGAAACCTCACACGCGGGTCGGTTTCACCCGTATAGGTTTCTTAAGTAGGATTATTATTATTTATTTCGAAAGTGTAAAATTGATTGGACAGTGGACAAATTGTGTTACGAATCACTTGGACTCATCATGTTCATAGGTGATGAGCCAGGTGATCCAACTGATTGCAAAAAAAAAAGTTACACGTTAAAAGATTAAAAATAAACTTGTGGTCGTGTTTTAGGAAATCCATATTAAACCTTCAGATTAAAAAAAAAACTGTGTTTTATAAAGTGTCTTAGAAGTTTTAAGGCAGCTTAACTTGAGCACTATACCTACTAAACTTAAACAACGAAAGAGAAAAAGAGATTTCCATAACCATAACTCAAGCCTAAAATAAAGTTAATTTCATTGTCCCATTTAATCCCAACAAACGTTTCCGACTGAGCCCACCTTAAAAACAACGGCCGAAAAGAGTGATTCACATTACCTTAATGTCACTCCCCTGTTAAATAATTAAAGTGCCAGTATCTTTTCTGTTCTTGGACGAATTAAACTGCCGGGACTTGTCACTTGACTTTTTAAGTTACAAAATAAGTTTAATTTTGATTGCTATCTTACGTATATCCTTATCTATACTAATATTATAAAGAGGAAAGATTTGATAGTTTGTTTGTTTGCATTGAATAGGCTCCGAAACTACTGAACCGATTTGAAAAATTCTTTCACTGTTGGGAAGCTACACTATCCGCGGGGACCGCGGGTGACATAGGCTATATATCTATACCCGTGCGAAGCCGGGGCGGACCGCTAGTAATATTATAAAGAGGAAAGATTTGAACGGGTGAAACCTCACACGCGGGTGAAACAAATAAAGTTTCTTAAACAAATAAAAAAAAACTAGTAACTGAAAATAAAATATGCGTTGCTAGTGATGACATACGGCAGTGAAACGTGGTCTCTCACTATGGGCCTCATAAGCAAGCTCAAAGTCGCACAACGAGCTATGGAGAGGGGTATGCTCGGGGTTTCTCTACGAGATCTAATCAGAAATGAGGAGATCCGTAGACGAACGAAAGTTACCGACATAGCCCACCGGATTAGCAAGTTGAAGTGGCAGTTGGCAGGGCACATAGCACGCAGAACAGATGGCATATGGGACCGAAATGTTCTCGAATGGAGACCATGGGTCACCCACAAGATGGAAAGACGATCTAAAAGAGACCGCAGGGAAACGCTCTGGATGCGGACCGCTTCCAACCGGTTCTTTTGGAGATCGATGGGAGAGGCCTAATCTATGTCCAGCCATGGTCGTCCTACGGCTGAAATGATGATGAAGATGAGAAAAAAACATAGACTAATTATTAAAGAACATTTCCAGTTATTTTCCTAATTGTTTGCCATTCACGTCCCGTACTTTACTCGTCAGTAATTTAATTAAAGTGTAAAAAAGAAAGTGTAGGTAAAGACGGGCCCGTGACGAACGAGTTAATTACTGTGGAGAGTGTTTTGAGTGTTTTTGTGTAGAAGGGGCGCTGTTGGGGCTCCGGGCTCCGGTGTGAGGTGAAATGAGCGCTCGGTGCTGCATTTTTTATGACAGACGAATGCGTAGCATGTTGATATACTGCTTGTAGTTATATATACGTACTCAGACATGCGCGTGTTTACAAGGTTACATATAATATTATACATATTTATAACAGACTAGCAGTCCGCCCCAGCTTCGCACGGGTATAGATTATAACCTATGTCACCCGGGGATAGTGTAGCTTCCTGTCAGTGAAATAATTTTTCAAATCGGTTCAGTAGTTTCGGAGCCTATTCAATGCAAACAAACAAACAATCAAATCTTTCCTCTTTATAATATTAGTATAGACAACAGGGAGTTTCGTCAATGTTCATCTGAAGTTACATGCTTCTGTGTTTTTAAGGCAAGTAACAACAAAATATTTATTTAAAAAAAACTTAAAAAAATGGGAAATTTTTGCACTGCACCCGGACATCTAACCCCAAACTAATCAAAGCTTGTAATATGGCTGCCAGAGACTGATATATTACATATTTTAATTATATACTTCAATTGATAATAACGCCCAGATATAGAACAAACACAAACGTTTGTCCTAGGTGGGAATCGAACCCACGCCCCCCAGCGCAGAAGGCAGGTTCACTACCAACTGGGCCAAAGAGGCTATCTATCCATCTATTTATATCTTATCTATCTATAAATCTATTAATAAAGTCTACAAAAACACACTTTCGTCCGTTAAATTAAATTAAAATGACTTTACTTAGTTTGTCACCCGTGAACCATTAACTAATCGTATTGAGATTTTGACGCTAATGTTTTCTTCCTTTCTGTATTGTTTGTTCGTGTCGAATAAATATATTATATCTTCTTTTTTAAACTCATCATCATCATCAGCCTGAAGACGTCCACTGCTGAACATAGGCCTCCCTCTTCAACCTCCACACTAAAACGTCAGCCTGCCATCTGCATCCACTGGATGCCAGCGACTCTCGAAATTTCGTCGTTCCATCTAGTGGGAGGCCTACCTACGCTGCGTTTTTTTTTACTGGCAAGTGCCTTTAGTAACTAAACAAAACACAAGCTAACACTAACCCTACAAAAACAGAATGTAGACCATAGACTGTTGAAGGTCTAAAGACAATCCAAATGCTCGCGCCTACTACCAATTGGCAGCGTACCCAGCATACTGGTGAGATTACTTTACCACGCTGAATGGTTGAGTCAGAAGCACGCCAGCATTTCTGTTTGTATGTAACGAATAAATATAATATAATATGTTACATACAAACTAGCTTTCAGTCGGGCAAGTCAGGTGGTGTTTTACCATAAACCTTCAAAACCCAAGTGAAATTTACACTGAACGTATAATTATGGCTATGGAGCGGCCATTACTTTACAGGTCCTTTTAGGAAAGGGCGGGAAGGGGTATTAATACAAGGGTTGTTACGCGAGAGGAATTCATAATTAGGCGACCAGAAACAAAGTGTACCCGCTGAAGAATACATTGATTTTGATGGAACTTTGAGAGATTAGTTGAGATACGGTGATAGGGTTTGTAATTTGTTGACTCTATTAAAACTAATTTGAGAATTGAAAAAGAGCACGTAATCTCAAGAAAAAAGCCGTGGTAGCCCATTTAGGAGACCGCTAGACTTGAAAGCGTTAGGTCGCGGGTGCAAACCCCGGGCCCGTACCAATGAGCTCTTTGGAGTTCATGTATGGATTTACATACCACTGGCTTTTCGGTGAAGGAAAACATCGTGAGGAAACCTGCATACGTACGGAGAAGGAATTCAATGGCGTATGTGAATCCACCAACCCGCACTGGGCCAGCGTGGTGGATATGGCCCAAATCACCCATTCGGGGGTAGGCTAAAAGTCCAGCAGTGGACTGTTAAAAAGGCTGATTATGATGAATCTCAAGGATCAGGACTTTTATCTTGAGAAAATTTCGGAAATCGTATGTAACTACAAATTATTCTGCCCTTGCTACGTCTCGGCTGTTGCACCTGCTTGGACATTCTCTCAGGAGCCGTACACTTTTTCGGGATAATAATAATCATAATCATTTTATTGGTAACTAATAATTACACGTCAAATTTGTTACTAGTATCAAGGTACTAAAGTAAATAATTATTATCTATTATAACTTAAAGTAATTGGTAAAAATGTACTAATAGTGTACCTATCGTTTCTAACAATTACAAAAACAAATACCAAAAACAAACTAATAAGTCACTTATGTCACTCTCCGGCCCTCCAACTCTCTACAAAAAAATAAATCGACCCATTGCTTTGTTGCTGCATGAAATAAGAACAAACGAAACAGTCATACTCTCACAGTTATAATATTGGTAATATGATTACACTAGCAGATTCCTGGCAGGCGAGGCGCTTACTATCAGGAAAACGTCTCGCTCGTAACAATCTCAATCGCACCTAAAAGCTAGCATATTTTACTATATTTTCTTCTCATCATCATCAGCCTTTTAACAAGTCCACTACTGGACTTTTAGCCTACCCCCGAAAGGGTGATTTGGGCCATATCCACCGCGCTGGCCCAGTGCGGGTTGGTGGATTCACATACGCCATTGAATTCCTTCTCCGTACGTGTAGGTTTCCTCACGATGTTTTCCTTCACCGAAAAGCCAGTGGTATGAAAATCCGTACATAAGCTCCAAAGAACTCATTGGTCCGATCCAGGGGTTTGAACCCACGACCTCACGCTTTCAAATCTTGCGGTCTCCTAAATAGGCTACCACGGGCACTTCTATTATTTTTTATTCAGTATAGTATGTTGTCTTCTATAATTCCAAAGTTCTAAAGAAGTTGATTTGACTCAGCTTGTAGGACATTTAAAAATCTGGGCGATCTTATTTATTATGTTTTTTTTTTTTTGTGAGTGAATCGGTTTCTTCTAGGCAAACGTGCTCCATCGTAGACCGCATCGTCGCTTAACATCAGGCGTGATGGCGGCCAAGCGCAAGCCAATCTACTAAAAAAAAAAAAAAAAAAAAATACACCACTCATATACAGCGGCACATAGCTGATGTAAATTGAAAGTGATGATTTAAATTTATTGCAGCCTTTCCACACACACATTTGAAATTGTGATGGAGTATTAATAACAAATGAAACCACGCCGAGTTTTAATTAAATCAGTTCGGTCAGGGTCCGCTGTTGCTGGCGTAATAGCCGCGCCGGCCGGAGCCACGCGACACTTTTTATTTAGTGGCAAATTAAATTAAAAGCAGAATTATGTTACACTACAGTATATTAATTTGAGAGCGTGAGTGTCAGAGATGAAATACATGCATGATACCTACTACCCAAAGGGACGGAACGCTTCAAAAAGAAAAAACGAGCAGAGCGAGAGGTACCACGTTTAGCCATTTGTCCCTTTCACACTACATGTCTTATATACAATGACATTCATGAACACATATTAGTGTGTGGTGTTGCCACTTTTGGAAAAATATTGTAACCGTAAATTTGGTATTAATTTGGGTAGTCCGTACATGATTTTATCAGCATCATTTTTAATTATTTATATTTTCATAATATCTAAAAGAAAACTCTCATGGTTATTTAGGGTGCATCCGTTTATTATTGTAGTGATATAAATAAGGAATAAATTAGTATGTACGTGTGTTGAGTACTGCTTCCACCTATTCGACGGAGCAGCCAAGTACCAACTGGAAGCTTTAGATTCCGTAGACCGGCGTGCTATGAGGCTGATTGGTGACAGCAAGCTAGTCGCCAATAAATTACAAAGCCTTGAGCACTGCCGTAAAGTAGCTTGTCTGACTATTTTCTACCGGATATATTTTGGTGAGTGTGAGCAAAAGCTTCATGACCTTATTCCACCCTCCCCCTTTTACTACAGGACAAGTAAAAGGACAGCACACTATCACCCCTTCCTCGTGGAAATTCCAAAAATTCGTACACAACGATTTGGGTTGTCTTTTATGATACGTATTGTCCAAGAATGGAACTCCCTGCTGGCGCACGATTGGAACCGATAATGGTGGAATTTTATGGACCTAAATAAAATCGACTCAACTCGACGCTTTCGGTACTCTTGACTCGATTGAAGAGTACCAAATGGCATGTTTTCGATCCCAATCCCAAATTACGATTGAAATCGAGTGTCAAGAGTAAGCCCACTGATCTTACATTTGTTTGTTGGTCGTTCAAGGCATAATATAGTTTAGATATATATTTCAAGAAGAAATATATATCTAAACTAAATTTATATAGAAGAAAGGTTCTGGAGTGGAGACCACGAACCGGAAGACGCAGCGTAGGGAGGCCTCCCACTAGATGGACCGACGACATTTTGAAAGTCGCGGGCATCCAGTGGATGCAAAAGGCAGGCTGTCGTTCAATGTGGAGGTTAAAGGGGGAGGCCTATGTTCAGCAGTGGACGTCTTCTGGCTGATGATGATGATGATATATTTCAAAACTTGTTCGATGTTACTTCACGTGAAGGGGTGGGTGCATCCGATGACGTCACCTACCCAGGGACCAACCCTACACTCACACTATCAACACCTACGAGTATATTAAAATCCGTTTAGTTATCTAGACAATAGGTGATATCATACAAGCATCGTTAACTACAACACCCACCTTTTGGGTTTGCGTTGTCGCGTAAATACCTGATGTACATATCTATACTTCTATACTAATATTATAAAGAGGAAAGATTTGATTGTTTTTTTGTTTGTATTGAATAGGCTCCAAAACTACTGAACCGATTTGAAAAATTATTTCACTGTTGGGAATCTACACTATCCCCGGGTGACATAGGCTATATATCTATACCTGTGCGAAGCTGGGGCGAGCCGCTAGTATTATATACTTGTAAGAATGACGTCTGTAGGTTTATTTATCTCCATATTCCACATCCAACATGAGAAGCAATCTGACACTTCAATCTCGCACGTGCGATGTAAAGTAGGTGGTTACGGCTCGGAGCTGCGACAACTATATTAACTACCCACAGGTACTTGCAGGCCTGGCTCGATACAGCGACCACAGTGCACGCAATACACAGATAAACTACTTTTTATTTGGGAGTGGAAATCTGCGAATAACTCCCGATTACATACTTGTGGTGCAAGTGCATGTTCTGCTATTTATCTTTATGTGCATGTGTTCATATCATCAACATCATTTATCATCATCGCCATAACACAGGTTAATTCCTAGCTTGGGTAACAAGGCTCCTCATCATGGACTATTTATTTAAGGAAAAAACTATTGTTAAATTTTTATGATTGACAATGTTTGTAGACACCAAATATATATTTTCATTTTCATTTCAGCCGTACGACGTCCACTGCTGGACATAAGCCTCTCCCATCAATCTCCAAAAGGGCCGGTTGGTAACGGCCTACAGCCAGCGTTTCCCTGCGGTCTCTTGCGGTGTTTTTGTGTCCACATGGACGTGATAAATTATTATGGGAGGTTTTCTTATTTTCATAATAAAAAGTTGTGTTTTTAAAATCTTGAATCTCTAGCAGCACCCCACGCAGCTATTAACGCTAACCTTATTCTTATTCGAAGTAAAAAGGCTATATAAGCTACATTCATATCCAATTTCATTAAAATCTGTTCATATGTCACGGAGTTGAGTGTTCACGCACACTTATTATCCCGGAAAAAAACTTGGTTATACTAGGCTAGCGGGTAAAACCACGGGCGCTGTTACTAGCTAGCTCAAATTTATACAGAATATGTAATGTTACGGCGGATAACTAATAACTAAACCCATACAACAAAACGTATTTTTTTTACGTATTTTTGTAATTGCTAAAAACGGTGTGAAAACGGTTATACGTAGGTACTAGCGTCAAACTTAGCATGATTATAGTACACACTCTGAAGTTTAACAACAAATAATAAATAATAGCCAAGTGCAAGTCGGTGACAAATTTCTGTTCACTCAAACACGCTGTCGGTACTTGGATGGGTGACCGCCTTAGCAAGATGATATCTTTTTGAACTACTTTTTGTATTTTAGTAGTTAACAATTTATGTGGAGGTACGGAACCCTCAGTGCGCGAGCCCGACTCACACTTGGCCGGTTTATTTTCTGTTTGTTAAGTAGGTTACTAGTTTACTTCGTTTTTTAAAGTTCCGCTCTGCTCATAATTTATTCTATACCACATCAAGCCCAACCCAGGCCAGTGCAGCGCAAAATCATTTAATGCAGAATCGAACGCGGCCGGGTTTTAAATCTGCATTATCAAGGGAACAGAGTTGGTATTTTCGAGCTAGATTATCTACACTGAGCTGAATTTGTGATGCGTTGTCTAAAATAGATACGCAATCATGAAGAGTGGATTTCGTTTTAGTAGAAACCGTTCGATTAATAAACCGGCCAAGTGCGAGACGGGCTCGCGTACTGACGGTTCCGTGCCACCACATAACTTGTTAGCTAATAAAGTACAAAAAAAAAGTGCAAAAAGGCAACATCCCATCAACGCCCAGGCGGTCACCCATCCAAGTACCGGCTGCGCCCGACGTTGCTTCACTTCGGTGAACGTACGAGAACCTGCGGTGAACAGAAATTTGACACCGACTCGCACTTGGCCATTATTTATTATTTGTTGTTATACATAAGAGTGTAAAATCATGCCCAGTTTGACGCTTGTACGTATTATCGTTTTAACATTAGAGCTAATACAAAAATACGTTTGTTATATGGGGACCCCATTACGTTTTTACTTTTTGACTTTTTTATTATTTGTTAGTTAATCCGCCGTTACATTACATATTCTGTGAAAATTTCAACGTGCTATCTATTACGGTTCGAAAGATACAGCCGTCAATAGGTAGAACAGACGGACAGACGAACAGACATCGTAAGCTTAGTAATAGGGTCCCGTTTTTACCCTTTGGGTACGGAACCCTAAAAATGACTAAGGGAAATTATGACTCCATTTAAATATCTGATCTCGGTGTTCGTTGTGATAGGTCTGAGGGTTTGTTTCATGGCGTCTCTGATAGAAATCCGGAGAAGAGCTACATAACGAAGCGTTATGTATAAATTACTACCATTTACACGTCTCCCTTTGAAATCATCCTCCAACTAAAGGTTCAAACTAACCGTGAACATATGTCTTACAGTTGAAATGAAATTGCTTCTACCGACATCTGTGATTTTTAATTTGTAAAGCATTGTTTGCAAGATCGAGATACAATACAAGATAGACGAGTTCTGGAGTGGACACCACGTTTAGGCAAACGTAGTGTAGGACACCCCGTGGCCAGGTGGAGTGATGACCTGCGTAAAACGGCGGGTAAAAACTGGATGCAAGGAACTGCCGACCGAGCTCAGTGGCGTGCATTGGGAGAGGCCTATGTCCAGCAAAAATGTCCAAGATAAAACTCGGCGGCCGCTACGAATTGCGGAGACATTTTGGTTAGTTACAAGGCAACGCCGCGCAATGCGCGGTCGAAAAATCGCCAAAATCACCTCACGTAATGAATGGACGCCCCTTAAGTCGTCTGCTTGTTTGCCACCTACGCCATAAAACGGTGATTGCTTACTTAAGCAATCACCGTCGTGTATGGACACTTGTTGTATTGTCACACATTATACGGGGTGTAAGGGGAACACTCTCGAAGCCAAAAGAAGGTAATTGTACTCATCATTATGAACAACTTTTACTATGGGACCAGCCCTGAAATCGCGAAAAAAATATCAGCTGTTCTATAGAAAACGGTTCACAACACTCGACAAAATGTATGGAACAACTGATTACTTTTTTTCGCGATTTCAGGGTTGGTTCCATACTAAAAGTTGTTCATAATGATGAGTACAATTTACCTTCTTTTGGCTTCGAGAGTGTTCCTCTTACACCCTGTATAGATACGTGCAAAGTTTCAAATCTGTACGACATTTACGTAAATGTCATTAAAATCGACTTCCAACATTTATTTACATTGTTCGTTACAAGAGAAGCTAATTACCAACACACATAAATACAGACTCAGTTAGTTATGCACTCTGCAGATATGAGTTTAGAGTACAAAATCAAATACACGAGTTACTTTTAACACCGGAAATGTCTCTCGTAATAACTTATGTATACAAGTGATTTAACCAAATATCCGTCAGCGTTAATTAAAACGTGTACATTTTAGGTGAACATGCGCGTTCAGATCCCCGCGATTATTTTAATTTCATTTCAAACAGAATGGCGTGTATCCATTTCAATAATGAAGCGATCCCTTCAGATCAACACCTGTGAATTCAATTAACTACGTTCAATTGATTTGTGACAACGTCCGAACGTGAAGGTTTTATTTTATTTTTACGCCCTTTATAGAGGCTTTATGGAGTACATAATAGTATTTAATATTATGCAATTAGTGATTAAGAACGGATTTAAAGCGATAGCATAGATGAATCACGAGCAAGTGAAGGATCACGACTCTTTTTCTAACGACTGAATCACTCCCTACGGGCGTGATTCAGTCGTTAGAAAGAGACATGATTTAAGGAGTTTGTATCGAGTATTTTTTTACGCAAGGAGGTTGTATAGCATTGTGATGAAGGTTAAATATATTTGCGTGTTCTAAATTCATACACCAAAATAGTGCTTTCACATTCACTGTTTTTAGTGAATAAAACAAGCTTTTAGAGGGGGGAATGGTATAAATATACTTTTTGTAACTGAGGCAGTCGGATATTGTGCATAATTTTTTTTTAAATTGAATTTTTATCTTGCTTGATGTTAAGCAATGATGCGGTCTACGATGGAGCTCGCTTGCCTAGAAGAAACCGATTCACTCACGAAACGTTAAATATTCAACCCTCTACAATATCGATCGCAGTTTACCTGTTACTTATTTTAGAACTTTCTAAACAGTATTTTTAGCAGTTGTCGAAAAAGTTTTCACTGTAGTTACCTGGAACAAAACAGAGAATCTGGTTAGTTAAGTAAATTTGACATATTTTTTTACATTATGTCTATACTAATATTATAAAGAGGAAAGATTTGATTGTTTGTTTGTTTGCATTGAATAGGCTCCGAAACTACTGAACCGATTTGAAAAATTCTTTCACTGTTGGGATGCTGCACTATCCCCGGTTGACATAGGCTATATATCCCGGCTTCGCCCGTGCGAAGCAGGGGCGGCCTACTAGTGCTAAATAAAATACTTTAAACCACAGCACGTTGATTGTTGGTAAACTTTACTCCATAAACCAAATACTATAAAAAATTTGGTTCAAAAGTAAATTGAAAATAAATTCTTTAGTGCTCGTAGTAAATTAAACTCATAAAAACATCATTATAGTATCCAATCTCTTCCTTTCGCTTGTCATCTAACGTTCAACGAGTAAGCGACCAACCAATCTTGATCCTATACACAGATAAATGTTCTTGTTACCTTTACTTATCAATTAGATCGCCTTTCAATCTTGATATTTGCTTACAGTGTATTTAGTCTGTGATGTTCATTGTATTGCAGTTTACACACAGAGCCTAATCATCATCATCATCATCATTTCAGCCATAGGACGTCCACTGCTGGACATAGGCCTCCCCCATCGATCTCCAAAAGGGCCGGTTGGAAGCGGCCTGCATCCAGCGTTTCCCTGTGGTCTCTTTTAGGTCGTCTGTCTATCTTGTGGGTGGACGTCCTACGCTGCGCTTACCAGTCCGTGGTCTCCATTCCAGAACTTTTCGGCCCCATCGGCCATCTGTTCTGCGTGATATGTGCCCTGCCCACTGCCACTTCAACTTGCTAATCCGGTGGGCTATGTCGGTGACTTTCGTTCGTTTCAGAGCCTAATAATATACACTAAATGCAACAATAGGTAATCTTATGTTGAACAAAAAAGATCCATTGTAAACAAATCAAAATCCACTGCCTGTACTTGATTGTAAAAAAAATTGCGATCAAGTATGATTGTTAGGATTTGATAATGAAAAAATTGAACAAAATATCATCATCATTTCAGCCACTACTCGATATATGCCTCCCCATTGATCTCCAAAAGGGCCGGTTGGAAGCGGCCTGCTTCCAGTGTTTTCCTGCGGTCTTTAGGTAGTCTGTTCATCTTGTGGACGTCCTACGCTGCGCTTACCGGTCCGCGGTGTCTATTCGAGAACCTTTCGGCCCCATCGAGCATCAATAAATAATATTTATAGTTTTGTCTTCCTTTTTTTAAGTTCTGAAAGCTGCAGTCCATTGTGAAAAGCTTCTTGAGGCCGAAGAATATGATAAATTTTGTTAGGTTTGCTGTTCCGGGTGATATGTGACCTGCCCACTGCCACTTCAACTTGCTAATCCGAAATACAAATATTAGAATACAATATAACAAACAATAATGTACGTGACGCGTGACCAAAATGCTGGCGTGTTTCTGGCTCAACGCATAAGCATTGCCATTCAACGTGGTAATGCCGCCAGCATGCTGGGTACGCTGCCAACTGGTAGTGGGCTTGAGCATTTAGATTGTCTTTAGACCTTCAACGGTCTATGGGCAGTCTAACTGTATTTGTAGTTTTAGTTTTAGCTTGTATTTTGTTTAGTTAATAAAGGCACTTGCCCAGAAAAAAAAAAAAAAAAAAAAATTATGTACTGTATGTCGAAGATATAGAGTAGCAAAATATTCCAGCAAATTATTGCACGCGTGAATTCCAGCAACTGTCTAGCCTACTAAAACCTTGTAAAACTAAGCTTGCTACAATTTATTCCACGGCATGTGTTTGTTTGGAGAAGTCAACTTCCACAAGTTTTCATGCAATAGAAAAATTATGGAGTCAAAATTTTGTTTAACCTCCACCTAACACTCTTGACTTCTACTGACCAAACAATCTTGCTCCTCTATCAACCAATCTTGGTACTTACGAGAAGCTAAAAAACAAGGCGACGTTCCGTTACTGCTGCGGGAAAGAGCAAAGGAATTATTTTATCGTAAATTGAATTCCCCTGTCTTCCTCGGAAGTCGGGCCCGGGGCCAGGGGATGGACACTGTGTGGAAGTAAACAGTAGGTTAACTCACTCGCTAGTGTTCACTCGTTTAGGTTTATTTTTAAGTTACATGTGTAGTATCTGGACATAATGTGGCGTTTACTATTTACTTGTCGAGTAGGTTGCAAATACGACTTATAGAATTTTGTTTTTTTTTTGATTTTGATGTTCTTATATGGGTTAAGCCTGAAATAAATGAATTTTGAATTTGAATTTTGAATAGCATAAAGCACGGAGCCATCTGAAAGCCTCTAGCACGATCTAATGATCGTTGTTCTTCATCAAACAGGGCACAGTTTAGCAGTTTGCTGTTTATAAGTGACTAGCGGTCCGCCCCAGCTTCGCACGGGTATAGATTATAGCCTATGTCACCCGGCGATAGTGTTGCTTCCCGTCAGTGAAATAATTTTTCAAATCGGTTCAGTAGTTTCGGAGCCTATTCAATGCAAACAAACAAACAATCAAATCTTTCCTCTTTATAATATAAGTATAGATTAGTATAGATATAGATAAACATATCAGTCCGGTGGCATTTTCTTAATTTGAATTGTTATATTTCTTTACTCTAAGTGACACTGAACTGTATTAGGTAAGAATGACGCTAACCATCAAGCGAGCGACTTGCTCGTCATGTCACTAAGTTGCATAAAAATATAGAAGAATAAGACCTACACGGTTGTTTGCTGCAAGTAATAAGTAGTTACAGACAAAGAAACGAAGGTTCGATTGTATAAGTTGAAGTTACTGTGTATGTTTTACTGTGACCACTTTGTATGTTGCATATTGATTTTCCGTTTTATTTTTCTTATTTGTTTTGGGAACAGGCGGTTTTGCTTAATGTTCCATTAATATTTAACGGCGATAAGCTTGATTATTCAGTTCGGAATCTTTCTTTTAGATTCGGTAAATATTTCAAGCGCCAGGTGACTCAGATTGGGACGTATTTTAATGAATACTTGAGAGCAAATCATTAATGGAAGTGTTTTAGCGCTATTTCCCTGATTGAAATTGATTATTCAACTTTTAGGGCAACCGTTGTGCTTTCAAATGTTTCACAGATTAGAAAAGAAATTTTAAATGACAAAAGTAATTAAAATGAATGACTTAATAGAGTTTCAGTAAAATTTTACAGTAGCCTAAGTTTTTTTCTATAAATGACTTTTTCTACAGGGTTACGCGTATAGACTGTAATAAGCTTGTAGAACAAAAAAGAACTTTGTTGATGTGTCTTTGTTGACAGTTTTAGGACTTAATTAATACAGGGTTAAGCACAAAGATTGTACTAAGCAGAAAGGAGGTCATTGTACTCATCGTTATGAACAACTTTTACTATGAGACCAACCCTGATAGAGTTTATTTTTTTCGCGATTTCAGGGTTGGTGTCCTACTAAAAATTGTACATAATGATGAGTACAATGACCTCCTTTCATCTTAGTACAATCTTAAGTCCTACAACTGTATTTAGACATATCAACTTAGTCATACCAGCATGCTGGGTACGCTGCCAACTGGTAGTGGGCTTGAGCATTTGGATTGTCTTTAGACCTTCAACGGTCTATGGGCAGTCTAACTGTTTTTGTAGTATTGTTTTGTAGTTTTGTTTTTATTTGTAGTTTTAGTTTTAGCTTGTATTTTGTTTAGATAATAAAGGCGCTTGCCCAGGAAAAAGTCAACTTAGTTTTATTTTTGATATTCATGTTTGGCGTTTGGTAGTTAAAGATCATGTTGTACGGGAAACAAAATCTTTTTTTTATTTGGGCACATCTCACGTAATAAATGGTTAACACACCTAGTCTGGAATGAGAATTAAAGCTCTCAAGTAAAGCTGCTGGAACACCATAAGGAGATTTCTATAGAAATGTGTTATTTGATATTCTATTTGATGGAATCAGAACGCCAAAAACACAATTTTCGTTGCATTTCTGTCAAAAAATGTGAGTGTTCATTTATTTACTTATACTAATATTATAAAGAGGAAAGATTTGATTGTTTGTTTGTTTGCATTGAATAGGCTCCGAAACTACTGAACCAATTTGAAAAATTCTTTCACTGTTGGGAAATACACTATCCCCGGGTAACATAAGCTATATTATATTTTCAAAAAAATAGGGATCCCTACTAAAACTCCAATAATGTAACACAAGGTGTAAAAAATAAGATTTACAATTTTAACTTTGCGTGTTTGACAGTTCTAAGACAGGACAACGTCTGTCAGGTCAGCTAGTAAATGATAATTTAACTGTGGAAACCTTTAGCTATACGTTTTACGTTCAGTTACGATGTTTTCTAAACCGTATCACATCAAACAAGCCTAACCAATGATGGTCTGTATTAAGAGAGCTGTATTATTCCGGCGGGATATTTTGTTTCGTTTCTCCAGCCGTAGCCGCCTCGGGCAATATTTTCGCGGCGTTTGCAGTTGTACTCTGTTGTTCAACAAATAACAGTTAGCAATCCTGTTACTCTGAATTTGAAACTGCGTAGTGGAAAGACGAAATGGGTAAAACGAAACAGCATGGAAACAGTTAATTTTGCTGTTTGAATCATCGTCATCAGCCAGAAGACGTCCACTGCTGAACATGGCCTATGTTCAGCAGTCTTACCCCGTTTGACCTCCACACTAAACGACAGCCTGCCTTTTGCGTCCACTAGATGCCAGCGACTATCACGTCATTGGTCTATCTAGTGGGAGGCCTCCCTATGCTGTGTCTTCCGGTTCGTGGTCTCCACTCAAGAACCTTTCTTCCCCATCGGTTATCGGTGCTTCGATAACGTTTGAATAAACTGTTCTATTATTAGCCGACTTCAAAAAAGGGGAGGATCTCAATTCAATTGTATTTTTTTTCATGTTTGTTATCTCAGAACTCATTCGTTTATAAACCAATTATTTAAAGTATTTGAAAGGATACACAGATTAATCGTCTATACTAATATTATAAAGAGGAAAGATTTGATTGTTTGTTTGTTTGCATTGAATAGGCTCCGAAACTACTGAACCGATTTGAAAAATTCTTTCACTGTTGGGATGCTGCACTATCCCCGGTTGATATAGGTTATATAATATCCCGGCTTCGCCTGTGCGAAGCAGGGGCGGCCTACTAGTATTTAATAAAGCAAAAACATTGGCGCTTACGCACAGTCATGCGGTTCGCTACTTTTATTTTTTAGTTTATTAAATTGATAGCTATAATGAAAAATGTACCTTTACGGGTCGGTTCCTTCCATAATTATGAAGTCCGTATATTAAAATTTCGTAGACATAATTTAGTAAATAGGTATTTGAAAAAATCCAAATAAACGGGCCGAATTGAGAAACTTCCTCCTTTTTCGAAGTCGATTGAAACAGGGAGAACAGCTCAAATCAGTGTTACTTTTTTCTTCTATCGAGCAAAATGTCATTAAACGTATTTTAGTCTTTACGGTACTATATAGGTAGAGCATTAAATTTTGATATGCCACCATTCTTATTATTTTTTAAGCTAACCATGTACTTAAGTAGACAAACTAAAAATGACGAAATGATAATAATAACTTTATTCATAATAATAATGACATGTCAAAAATTTCAAAAATTAACTATAAACTAATCATATTATTAAAAACAATAATAATACAATGTCATTCTAATAATCATAATTGCCTAATGCTCACCTACCATCTTTTTTCTGAGCGAGGGGGTATGCCGAAAACTAGCCCTGCGTGACCCTTCGGGACCTCGCAGTACAGCGCTGAGCTTACCCCTATTGCCAAACACTGTTTCTCCTGATGTTTCTTATAGTACATGTTCATTGTTTTTGTTTTTTGCCAATAAATATATCTTATTCTTATTCTTAATTAGGCATTCGTTATTTATTCTTGTTTTGGGATGAATTCTTCTATGCTATACGGCGACATATCGGTCAGATAATTCTTAAACTTCTTGCTAATAGTAGGTAGGAAAAGAGAGCCTTAATGAATACGTTCCAGTATCTCGAACAAGTGAATTAAATGGTTGGAGCGGAAATGTTCCTCGTAGCGCCTCCCTCATGTGTTGAGGGTACACGCATGTCTCGTGTAGCGACAGATATTATGCGACAGATTATATCACTCTCGCGTAGGGTAACCACGATGTTGTCACATCACTACTAAGCCTTACCGGCATTACCAAAGCAAGTTTTTAGATCAGCTACCACATAAAGACTAAAGTTCAAAATCTGTTTCCAGTGTATTCCGGGAACATATTGTAAAAAAATACCCAGACTATTTTAAAAGGGCATCTGATAAATCGCGCAGTATTAGGCCGCAATTTAGACATAAATTAATCGAAACAAAGTCCAACCTAGAAATACACAGCTCTGGCCCTAAATCAATGGCCGTTAAAATATTTAATGTATTGCCAAATGAATTAAAAGATATCGAAAAAGAAGTAACTTTTATAAATAACTTAAAAGGTATTTTAGAATCCAAATGTTATTACAACTTAGAAGAATTTTTCAATGATAATTTCGACAAAATGAACATAGATCGTTCAGTTCCGACTATTGCCATACCCAAATAGGGTCATATGTATTACTTTATATTTAAACATGTTAATTTAAGAACTCCATGTACCTACATATGTCTGGAATAAAATATTGAGTATTGAGTATTGGAACATCTTTTGAGATCCAGTTCCAATTCATCCTAGGTGAAGTGGAAAGTGAGGAAACCGGTATGTCCAAGGACCTCTCAAGTTCAAAGAAATACGATATTCACCAACATGCACTGGGCCATGGTGTATCTGCCCATCCTCTCTCTTTGAATGAAGGCCCGAGTCCCAGCAGTGAAAACATGATAGGCTAAAATAATGATGATGATGATGATGAAGCGCGAAGTGGTATCAATATTTCAAGCGGAACTTTTGCAGAAGCACGCCGTGTGGAGCTTGATACTGACATATTTTTAATATGGCTACACCAGACAGTTCAAAATAATAGAACATTTCTTACACAAAGTATTTCTTATACAAGAAGCTTAGGCTTAGCACCCTCTCAGCAAGGCATCCGACCGCACCGACCACTTTCATCTCCTCATATCATAAATCCGTCAATTTTATATTTATTTAATAACTAGCGGTCCGCCCCAGCTTCGCACGGGTATAGTTTATAGCCTATGTCACCTGGGGATAGTGTAGCTTCCCGTCAGTGAAAGAATTTTTCAAATCGGTTCAGTAGTTTCGGAGCCTATTCAATGCAAACAAACAAACAAACAATCAAATCTATTCAACAATAACAATAATAATTAATAATAACAATATTCTAACTTAGACATAATTTCGTTATTTTTTTAACTATAACAAAACTAATAATAATATATATAAAAAACTAACATTTGTACGCTGTAACAGGCAAGGACATGAGATACGTCTCCATTATTACGACCATGTATGCTACTTTATATGTATGTGTACCTACCATGTTCTGACAAATAAATATTTTGAATTTGAATTTGAATCTTTCCTCTTTATAATATTAGTATAGATAGGCGAGCATCTCCTCGCTAGATGTTAAGCGATGATGCGGTCTACGACGGAGGACTCTTATTACCATTGCTTATCGTCGTGTCCTTAAAACTCTCAACTCACAGGTTCCTTCCCCCCTTCACATCCCCTCCCTCCGCGTTCCCTCTGTACGTACATTCCCAGACGCTGTCAGTCTTCATTGCGCACAGCACAGATAAACTCCAGCTGACAAATTGGATTCTACGTTTCTACTTACTGGGATTTATAGCGTACAGACAGTCAGTGATATTGTTCGACAGAAGTGCGAATAATGCACTAGATAAAAAGATAATGCTAGGTGAGTGTTCAAACTAAATATCAACATTTTCAAGCTGTTCTAAGGCTTTTGGTATGAAGTTTTACGTTTGCTGGTTGATGATGGAGCCAGGAGCCACAGTATTGATTTCCATATGCTGGCCGCTAGAGATTTCCAGTCCATAACCGACTGGAGCTTTTATTGTTTAGTCACTGATCTATTGAGACCAACTAGTTAGAGCTAAAAGCGCTACATAACCTATCTATAACTATTTTGTTGTTAAATAATAGGATTGCGGTCGACCGACAACCGAACCGACTGATGCTAAGCGATGATGCGGTCTACGATGGAGCACGCTTGCATAGAAGAAACGGATTCACTCTCGATTTGAAACCCAGATTGTAACTAAAATGTTGGCGTATTTCTGGCTCAAGGCATAAGTATTACCACAAACCTATATCTAAGTATAGGGCTGTAAGCATTACCATTCAGCGTACTGGGTACGCTGCCAACTGGTAGTGGGCGCAAGCATAATGAATTGTCTTTATGAGCAGTCTATCTGTTTGAAGTTTTTTGTTTTTGTAACTTTTGCTTAGGTATATTCGTAACAATTGGTTAGGCACATAATTATGTACCTACCTAAATTGTTATGTGTTGGAATAGTGTTGCAAAAATCAATCTGTTTCACTCCAACATGCAGATAATTAGGTCTTTCTCTTTCGTACATATTGTTTACATTAAACTGAACAGTGCCCTTATTGTTTGTATGGATTTGGTTTAGAAGGCTTAGATGAGATTTCAGTCTCGTTGATTCCGCGCCTCAGTAGAGAGCACACACACCTCTCCTGCTAATGACGATCAATAAATGAGTAGTATTTTAAATCGTCAAATATGTCTTTCATTGGCTTCCCAATTCCAACATTATGAATAAAGAGTACTGGGTATAAATAACCACGACGTCACTGTATGTAACGTAACAGGAACTAACACTCGACCGACTCCCATCCATCTTCGCCGCCATATAAAAGTCGCAAACGTTGACAATATTACAACGCGAATAATGTGTTATACCGTGTCGTCGGCAAACAAAACGCGTTCTGATACATTACGGTGTTAACAAGGACACGGTTAAGCTACGTGCAGACATCCCGCAACATCGCGTGCAATGTAACACACATTTTTGTTTATTTAGTAATAGGCTTGCGTTTGACCGCCAAATACTGAGATCTACGGTTTCTTTCAGCTGCGAAATATCAATCTTGTAACTTTACGCGATCAAAAGATATGACCCCGATTATGTCGCATATTTTCTCATATTTTGCTATTTCACAAGGAAATGAAAACCTATAGGGTACTTCCCGTTGACCTAGAATCATGAAATTTAGCAAGAGGCAAGGTCTCAAAGTACATATAAAGAAATACATCCGAGAGTCAAGTTTTTTAAATAAAATCATAAAAATATTGTTTTGCTATTACAAACTTACATTTTGCAGTTGGAATGTATAGAAGAACCTTATTGTCCACTACAAAGTTAAGTTTGTCTTTCAATATTTCTACTTTTTTAGGGTTCCGTACCTCAAAAGGAAAAAACGGAACCCTTATAGGATCACTTCGTTGTCCGTCTGTCCGTCTGTCTGTCCGTCTGTCAAGACCCTTTATCTCAAGAACGCGTAAAGGTATCAAGTTGAAATTTATAATAAATACTTGGGTCTACGGTTTCTTTCGGCTGTAAAAAAATAAAAGTTGTAAGTTTACTCAATCAAAAGATATGAACGTTTATGTCGCATATTTTGCGATTTCACAGGGAAATCAAAACCTATAGGGTACTTTCCGTTGACCTAGAATCATGAAATTTTGCAAAAAGTAAGTTCACATAGCACATATATAGGAATAAATCCGAAAGTTACAAATTTGATGTTATATCATTTAAAAATAATTATTTTACTATTACAAACTTACATCTTGTAGTTGGAATGTATGGAAGAGCCTAATTGTCAACTACAAAGTTAAGTTTGTCTTTTAATATTTCAAATTCAGTTCGTTTTTAGGGTTCCGTACCCCAAATGGAAAAAAAAACAGAACCCTTATAAGATCACTTTGTTGTCCGTCTGTCTGTCTGTCCGTCTGTCAAGACCCTTTTTCTTGTATCTTCGATATACAATGCGGCACTATTCATTCCTTTTTCGTTCACCACCTACAGATTTGGTTCAAATTTAAAACATAAGCAATTAATCAAATAACATTTTTATTTTTAACTTAAGTAATACTGCTATAGAAACTAACCACAATAAAATTTCAGCTATACTATAATTATAATTATCAGCTACACTATAATAATCTTATCTACTAATATTATAAATGCTAAAGTTTGTGTGTAAGTGTGTATATTTGGCTGAAGTCACCGCCGAAACTACTGCTCCGATTTAGATGAAATTTGGTATGGAGGTAGCATATTCCCTGAATTAACAGATTTCGATGGAATTTGGTATGAAGGTACCATATTCTTTGGATTATCACATGAGTTACTTTTTACCCCGAAAAAAAATTATGGTTCCTGTAGTATAACATCAATCACTCAACTCTGTGACTGTTTAACGGATTTCGATAAAATTTGGTATGGAGCTAGCATATTCCCTGGATTAAAACTAAGGCCAACCAACCAACCAAACCAACCAACAAAATGTAAGTTCCTGTAGGATAATTTCAATCATTCAACTCCGTAACTGTTTAACAGATTTAGCAAGCCGCAAGCGGCCCGCGAGGGTTAGTCAAGCACAAGTGACGTAAAATAAGAAAAAAAAACTTTCTGGGCCGCAAGTGGCCCGCGAGGGCGAGTGTCAAGCTCAAGTGACGTACAAAAAAGAAAAAAAAACTTTCTAGGTTGCGTGGTTCGCTGGGACGCAAGCGGCCCGCGAGGGCGAGTGTCAAGCACAAGTGACTTACCAAAAAGAAAAAAAAAAACTTTTTGAGGTTGCGCTGTTCGCAGGGCCGCAAGCGGCCCGCGAGGGCGAGTGTCAAGCACAAGTGACGTACAAAAAAGAAAAAAGAAAAAACTTTCTAGGTTGCGTGGTTCGCTGGGCCGCAAGCGGCCCGCGAAGGCAAGTGTCAAGCACAAGTAACTTACCAAATAGAGAAAAAAAACTTTCTAGGTCGCGTGGTTCGCTGGGCCGCAAGCGGCCCGCGAGGGCGAGTGTCAAGCACAAGTGACGTACAAAAAAGAAAAAAAAAACTTTCTAGGTTGCGTGGTTCGCTGGGCCGCAAGTGGCCCGCGAGGGCGAGTGTCAAGCACAAGTGACGTACAAAAAAGAAAAAAAAAACTTTCTAGGTCGCGTGGTTCGCTGGGCCGCAAGCGGCCCGCGAGGGCGAGTGTCAAGCACAAGTGACGTACAAAAAAGAAAAAAAAAACTTTCTAGGTTGCGTGGTTCGCTGGGCCGCAAGCGGCCCGCGAGGGAGAGTGTCAAGCACATGTGACGTACAAAAAAGAAAAAAAAAACTTTCTAGGTCGCGTGGTTCGCTGGGCCGCAAGCGGCCCGCGAGGGCGAGTGTCAAGCACAAGTGACGTACAAAAAAGAAAAAAAAAACTTTCTAGGTTGCGTGGTTCGCTGGGCCGCAAGCGGCCCGCGAGGGCGAGTGTCAAGCACATGTGACGTACAAAAAAGAAAAAAAAAACTTTCTAGGTTGCGTGGTTCGCTGGGCCGCAAGCAGCCCGCTAGGGCGAGTGTCAAGCACAAGTGACTTACCAAAAAGAAAAAAAAAACTTTTTGAGGTTGCGCTGTTCGCAGGGCCGCAAGCGGCCCGCGAGGGCGAGTGTCAAACACAAGTGACGTACAAAACAAGAAAAAAAAAAACTTTCTAGGTTGCGTGGTTCGCTGGGCCGCAAGCGGCCCGCGAGGGCGAGTGTCAAGCACAAGTGACGTACAAAAAAGACAAAAAAAACTTTCCAGGTTGCGTGGTTCGCTGGGCCGCAAGCGGCCCGCGAGGGCGAGTGTCAAGCACAAGTGACTTACCAAAAAGAAAAAAAAACTTTCTAGGTTGCGTGGTTCGCTGGGCCGCAAGCGGCCCGCGATGGCGAGTGTCAAGCACAAGTGACGTAGAAAAAAGAAAAAAATAAACTTTCTAGGTTGCGTGGTTCGCTGGGCCGCAAGCGGCCCGCGAGGGCGAGTGTCAAGCACAAGTGACTTACCAAAAAGAAAAAAAAAACTTTTTGAGGTCGCGCGGTTCGCTGGGCCACAAGCGGCCCGCGAGGGCGAATGTCAAGCACAAGTGACGTACAAAAAAGAAAAAAAAAATTTTTCTAGGTTGCGTGGTTCGCTGGGCCGCAAGCGGCCCGCGAGGGCGAGTGTCAAGCACAAGTGACGTACAAAAAAGAAAAAAAAAAACTTTCTAGGTTGCGTGGTTCGCTGGGCCGCAAGCGGCCCGCGAGGGCGAGTGTCAAGCACAAGTGACGTACAAAAAAGAAAAAAAAAAACTTTCTAGGTTGCGTGGTTCGCTGGGCCGCAAGCGGCCCGCGAGGGCGAGTGTCAAGCACAAGTGACGTACCAAAAAGAAAAAATAAACTTTCTGGGTCGCGCCAGGAATTTAACTTTAGATCTCCTGCTCATAAAGCACCGTGTATCTACCGACCATCAATATCCAGGATGAAATACATAAAACGTATTTAGTAGCGTCCTAAAATAAAGCTTTTTGCTTAGTACTTCATAATTTTTCCCAAGAACAACACGGGCAAAGCCGCGGGCGGAAGCTAGTAGTTACATAAAACGTATTCAGTAGCGTCCTAAAATAAAAGCTTTTTGCAGAGAACTCCTTAGTTTTTCCCTTGAATAACGCGGGCGAAGCCGCAGGCGGAAGCTAGTTGTAATATATGTTTTTGGGATACTTAATCGGAAAAACGGAATTAGTCTTCGATGGGCGAACTATTGAACTTATAATACTTGGACAAGTTTGTACGGAACCCTCGGTGCGCGAGTCCATCTCGCACTTGGCCGGTTTTTTTTTTGTTTGGTCTTGCTGTCTGAGGGTTACATCTAACGGAACCCTCAGAGCGCGAGTCCTACTCGTACTTGTTTGTCCGGTTTTTTTGATCATGGACTTATAAAATAGTGGCATGACACGATGGCGATTACGCACAATGCCGTTGTAGCATAACACCAATACAGCAAAACGCATAATCTAAACAATCAATAGTAAAAATCTGGGTTTCTTCAAATCCCGAGTGAATCGGTTTCTTCTGGGCAAGCGTGCTCCACCGTAGACCGCATAACATCAGGCAAGTAGGCAATCAAACGCAAGCCTATTATTAAATTTAAAAAAAACCGACCCGTAAAAACGTTAAAACTGAAATAAACATGTACGGCTTTACTTATAAACGTTACTTAAGTTGAGCAATGCCCCAGCTGACGGAAATTGTCACACATGAAAACTTTTTTAATGTAAGGCCGGTAAACCTTAGCCACATAACATACTAGCTTTTGCGCATGTCTTCATGCGCATTGTGTACAAACCATAGCCTATAACACTCAGGGATAGTGTAGCTTTCTATCAATGAAACAGTTTTCCATATCGGTTCAATAATTCCAGATATTACCTAATACAAACAAACAAAATCACAAACTTTACCTCTTTATGATATAAGTGTAGATTTGAGTGACCTAAATAGTTTAGATACTAGAGCTTGTCAAAACCTACACGTCAAACATGAAAGCAAACAACCACGCAATTATCTCACTGCTGGGTATGTAGACGTCTCTACTGCTATACCATCTGCTCCGAGCCTGTGCAAATCGTGGCCAGGTTCCACCCGCGACGTTATCGACTCACTCGAGCTCTTTAATAGTTAGATAGCCCGTTGGTCCAGTTGGTAGTGAACCTGCCTTATGCACTTGGGGGCGTGGGTTCGATTCCCACCTAGGGCAAACATTTGTGTTTGCTCTATATCTGGGTGGTAATTAATATCTATTTCCTATTCTATCTATTATTATGGCCCACTTGGAAAACCCTGAACCGACTTCGGTCCCAAGTGGGCCGAAGTAGGGATAATATGGCAAAGTGGGGTTATATAAAGGGCTCTGACACCGAATGTCTTTGTGGTGTGAACCCTCAAACAATGACACACTTGATGGACTGTGCAGCGTGTCCTACAACTTGCACACAAGACGACCTGAATGAAGCCACGGAGAGTGCCATTGGGGTGGCAAAGTTTTGGTCTAGAAACTTGATTTGAAAATAGAATTGTATTTTGTGGAACATCGACTCGAAAGAAGAATATGTATTTAAGTATGTATTTAAAAATATATATGTATGTATATCAGTCTCTGGCAGCCATATCACAAGCTTTGCTTAGTTTGGGGTCAGATGACCGTGTGTCCAAGAATGTGTGTCTCAACTAGATGGCCAACATTTCGCGTACCTCGGTTCAGCCAAGCAAGCAACTAGAAGTTAATGTGTCTCTGCTGATGGAAAAGATAAAATGTACATTAACTACGCACGCCTCACGTCTTCCCTCACTCCGTCCTGGCGTCCTATTACCGCTAACGACAATCACCGCCAATCTGTCCGGAGACGCTTTGTTACGTTCCAACGAGCCCTCACAATATGCGTAACTATGTCTAACACCCTATTAACTTCTAACATTTACAAACAAACGAATATAAACTCTATTACTATGGCGTAAGATTTAATTTAGTTTTTTGTTCAGATGACACTGACTGTCTTTAAAATTGCAGCTTTATCCAAATGTATTAAAGTTGAATATTGTAAAGGATTGTCTGTGTGCGTTTGACCAGGTATTGGAAATATTGCCCAACTATTTGGAACACAGTAATGAGTGTGGTACTTCAGTAAAAGCCACACCGCGCGCGCTTGAAAGCCACGCTTTGATTCCACATTTATTATACGAACTGCTAGTCTGTGGAATTCGCTGCTTGAGTGGGTGTTCCCCGATAGACACCCAGATTGTACTGGGTGTCTTCAAATCGAGAGTGAATAGGTTTCTTCTAGGCAAGCGTGCTCCATCGTAGGCCAAAAGCAAGCATATTTCTAATAATAAAAAAAAAAAAAAAAAAAAAAAACTATTTTCGTGCAGATCTTGTTATTTCTTTTTGTTTTGAATTTAAAACCAAAGCGAGTATTTCGGTTGAACATGACGCCCCCACCCCGCAGTCCGGCAAATGGCGTGGAAGGTTATTTGAAAAGAATTCGCGTTATCACAGCTATTGTCGAGGTGTGGAAGTGTGACGGCGCGTCATGCCGACATTGTGCGCCTTTGATTGAGCGTCACCTCAATGCTGTGGGGTGAACAGCTTTGAGTGAGCTTTGAGCTTTTTTTGTATTCGCATAGAGTTCAATTTAGTTACAAAATGTGTATGTATATGTAATTTTTGCTCATAATATTTTTAATTGAATATGATTATTTAATTTGAATTATGTACACATAATAATATTATTAACATATACTGTTTATATAAGTTTATATACATCGATGTAGAAAGTGTACTGGAGAAATTTGACTTGTAACTATGGAGTTATTAATAAAGAATTGTATTGTAATTTTTTTCATTTATTTTTTTATTATAGATATGCTTGCGCTTGGCCGCCAACTCGCCCGATGTTAAGCTATGTAAATGGTGCAATAATCAACTTATTCTTATACTAAAAAGTTTTAAGTACATACAAGTTATTTATTTGTTTTTTTATTGTAGTCAAAAACATTTATATTTATTGATAACTAGCGGCCCGCCCGCCTGGCTTCGCACGGGTGTAATTTACGTGCGAAGCCGGGCCGGGTCGCTAGTTATATATAAACCTTTCGTGAAAATGTATCTAACTGATGGTGAAAACCGCATCAAAATCCGTTGCGTGGTTTAGGTGGAGTTAGCGGCCATACAGACATACAGACAGACGCGGAAAGCGACTTTAATTTAATGTAGAGATAGAGATTATAGGAATTACAAGTCAGACAGTATACAAAATAATATTATGTAAAAAAATTACTATATAATAGTATTTTTTTATGGCTAGCGTTTTTTTTTTCCGAATAATGTAAAAAAATTAAAATTAAAATTACGCGATTTTTTTTTATCGAAAAAGTTATATTCAGAAAAAGCTTGCGTTACTTGCGTTGAGCCACTTATTTAACTTGTTTTTGAAAGATACAAAGCTCGGAGCCTCAATGACTGTCTGTGGAAGATTGTTGTAAATATCAGGGGCCTTACGGACAACAGCTAATTGCGGCACCTAATCCGCTCAGTTGCACAATCACGCGACCGCAAACCGTATCTGGGCGCGATAAGGTTCACGTTCGCCGTGGTAGCCCATTTGGGTGACCGATAGATTTGAAAGCGTGAGGTCGCGGGTTCAAACCCTGGGCCCGTACCAATGAGCTCTTTGGAACTTATGTACGACTTTTCATACCACTGGCTTTTCGGTGAAGGAAAACATCGTGAGGAAACCTGCATACGTACGGTGAAGGAATTCAATGGCGTATGTGAATCCAACAATCCGCACTGGGCCAGCGTGTTGGATAAGGCCCAATTACCCTTTCGGGGGTAGGCTAAAAGTCCAGCAGTGGACTGTTAAAAGGCTGATTATGATGATGATGAACTTAACAACCAATACTCGATAACATAAAAGCCAGAGCATGAAAAGTGAAGAGTGAACATAAAGTTGAAAATAACATGTTCTAACTACGTTTACCTGATTTATCTCAAAACATAAGTCTTCCTAAAACGACGTTAACTTCTGACATAAGACATTTTACTGTTACCATTACATTCTAAGTTAACTGCATTTCCCCATTTTCTCCGAGTTTTAGTTAGCGTGCTATACGTTATAAAGTTATTTGCTAACGCTACCTGCTATTATGAACTGCTATTTGCTAACGTAAGAGCGTCTTGGAATTTTATGTTTACCTGAAAATTTACTATCCAATAAAGGGACATCATATTTTAGTGAGATAGTAAAACTTTAACGTATTTTTGATTGAACATGGAAATAATTAAATAATAAAATGAATTTATCAAATAATGATAATAATAATGTTTAGTAGTCATTCAAAGAATCGCGCAGTCGCGGGCATGCAGTAGATGCAGAAGGCAGGCTTTCGTACAGTGAGGAGGTTGAAGGGGGAGGCCTATGTTCAGCAGTGGACGTCTTCTGGCTGATGATGATGATGAGCAAGACGCCGTCTTTTTCATTGCAGTCTAGTAACTGGTTACGAAAATCAAGCGATTTCGAGCGAAGAATTTGCAACTAGTAACGGAAATATTAAAACATAATTTTGCTTCGTTCGTACCTAACTGATTCTAAAATAAGTAACATTAAAAAATAACACTTAATTCGCAACTAATGTCGAACATGATCATCATAATCATCATCATTTCAGCCGTAGGACGTCCACTGCTTGGCATAGGCCTCCCCCATCGATCTCTAAAAGGGCCGGTTGGAAGCGAACAAAACATAGATAGGTAATTATGATTCATATGGTTTTGTTGAAATATCGAACAAAACATAATAAGATAATAATTATGCTTTATTTGTAACTGATTCTAAAATAACGTTTCGATGGAAAGCTAAACGTACTAGACAAGGACAATAATACTTTTATTTTTGCCGTAAAATGGTAAAAAAGAGTATGGTTTCGTATTTTATTCCCCTCACTTTGAGTGCGTTCTATAAAAGCACGCGGTAAACTAGGACAAAGCGGGACAGCTAAGAAACGGGACAGCTGAGCGGGAAGTTGCAGTGTGGTACACCGCTAGGCTATTGATTCAATAATGGCAACACATTTACCAAGCCCTACTCATACATTGCTCTTACAGCTATCTAGCTCAGTCGAGCTGGTTTTTGGGCCATTATTTCTGTCTCCATCACTCCAATGCCTTCTTTACCTAGAGTGACAGGTGACAGAATCCATTTGGGCTGTAAATGAGCTAGATGCGTAGTAATTTCATTGTTTTTTACAAAAAAAATACTGCACAAAAGAAACACGTCGTTAGAGCTAGGTTTCCGCTGTAATTGTCATTCGAGCAGGATTTCTGCGTAACTTGAGATTGTTTTTTAATTGTCGTTTTCCTTTTGACTACACTCGAAACTTTACAAACCTTTGTGAGCAATATTCTGAATTATATTCGTTTAATGGCGGTTGTATTAAGATTTGGGTCAGAAACGTGGCATCAATTATTTTTGTACCAATATCATTGCTTGATTTAATTTCAAGCTACATTCAGAGTGTTTATTCCAACTTGAGTGGAGACCACGAACTGGAAGACGCAGCGTAAGTAGGCCTCCCATTAGATGGACCGACGACATAATGAGAGTCGCTGGCATCCAGTGGATGCAGATGGCAGGCTGTCTTCAGTGTGGAGATTAAAGGAGGAGGCTTATGTTCAGCTGTGGATGTATCTGGCTGATGATGATGATTCCAACTTGAATACAAGTTTTTAGGTCACGGCATCATCTTGTATGTTTACTTAGCCAAATAAATATTATATCAACGTGTTCCATCTTCGGCCACACCGTCGCTTACCATCAGGCGAGTTGGTGTCCGAAATTATCTATATTCTATATTAACAAAAAATAAGAGTTCGCGAAGATGTTGAACCAACTACATACCTCCAACTAACTTCAAAGTAGTAGATAGGTAATAATACAAAGCAAAATCTACTGCATAATCAAGTCAAAAGTTTAGTAGCGAAGTCAAAAGCCCCATCATCTCGCGAGATAAGTGATCAAGTGAAAAAGCTTACAAGTTAGCTCATGCAACAACTTGTAACGTAGTGATAACATGTAGAGGGCGCCTTTGTGCCAAGTTTAAATGGGACTGCTAAGCCAGGTTTGGAGTTAGCACAGTTTATACGCTTGTTAGTACTTGTTTGAGAGTTTTGTTTATTCATGTTTAGTTTTGTCGTGACAGGAAGTGGGAGTGTTGAAAGAAGGGTTATGATTTTCAAGGAAACGTTGGCGTAAAGAATTCAAGACATTGCCATTACTGCTATTTATTAGCACCAAACGTTTTGAGTCCTCTTTCTTAATTAGAACAGCAAAACAATGGAACGCCTTGCCCCTGTCTGTCTTTCCGCAGCATTACAATCTTGGAGTGTTCAAGTCTAGGGTTAATAGGTTATTACTGGGCAAACGTGCTCTATCTTCGACCGCATCATCGCTTTCTATCAGGCGAGTTCGCGGTCAAATGTTAGACTAGTCCGATGTAAAAAAAGACGTTCTAACAGATTGGTTGGTTATGATAGAGAACTTTTTAGTCCAGTTTATTTTTATTTATTTTATACACCATTCGGGTCAATATTTTTACTGGCTGGTATAAGTGTACGTATTGCCCTTTAATCTCTATCTCTACATAGTATAAATTGAAGTCGCTTTCCGCGTCTGTCTGTCTGTCTGTAAGGCCGCTAACTCCTCCTAAACCACGCAACGGATTTTGATGCGGTTTTCACCATCAGTTAGATACATTTTCACGGAAGGTTTATATATATAACTAGCGATTCGCCCCGGCTTCGCACGTAAAATACACCCGTGCGAAGCCGGACGTGCATATAAACAGGACGTGCGGGTCGCTAGTTAAAGATAAAGGACAAACTCTTTCGATAAAAATTACGCGCATTGCGAGCTGTCGACAACGACTCAAATTAGCATTTGTCTTGTCTTTAGACCTTCAACGGTCTATGGGCAGTCTAACTGTATTTGTAGTTTTAGTTTTAGCTTGTATTTTGTTTAGTTAATAAAGGCACTTGCCCAGTCACAATGACTCTATAAATTATATGATTAGATTATTTCTAGTCTGATAATGCAATTATACCATACCAAAGTTTTTTCATCCCAGTTGGTGCAGTTTGGAAGATCTTCGTTAGTTCTTCGCTGCCCAATGTAACAAGAGATGGGTTATTAGATTCAGTGTTACCAACAACATAAATAATAAGACGAGATCCGTATAAAAATACCTTGAACTGAGGGTACTTTCAGAGCGCCATGAACGTGCTCAGAATGTAAGACGGCGCGTAGGAAAACTCATTTGGAGAAGCTAAATCAAGTTTTTTTGTAAAAGGAATGTCTGGAGACGCCCGGTCGGATGTTGGATAAGTTAGATTAAAGTTCACGTAGTAACTATTATGTTATATGTGGCTACTTTCTATATGGACTTATAATTTGTATAACAACACAATAGCGACTATTGCACTGTATTTAACAAAATAAAATACGGGATTGTTTTTTTTTTTTTATGTTACACGGGATTTACTCACGTAAGATTAAGCCGGTTACTCCGACTATAGTTTCAACCCGTTTCAACTCGTAGTGCTATTCGTAGTGCAAAGCGAGACGCAGCCGCGCGCGCGCATTTACCTTGAAAAAGGCCGTGTAATGCGGTTGAACCTATAGTCGGAGTAACCGGCTTAATCTTACGTGAGTAATTCCCGTGTAACATAAATAAAATGTGTGAAAACCACGTCAGTTTCAATAATAAAAAAATAAAAATAAAAAAAAAGATTTGATTGTTTGTTTGTTTGTTTATTTGTTTGCATTGAATAGGCTCCGAAACTCCTGAACCGATTTGAAAAATCCTTTCACTGACGGGAAGCTACACTATCCCCGGGTAACATAGGCTATAATCTATACCCGTGCGAAGCTGGGGCGGACCGCTAGTAATATTATAAAGAGGAAAGATTTGATTGTTTGTTTGTTTGCATTGAATAGGCTCCGAAACTACTGAACCGATTTGAAAAATTCTTTCACTGACGGGAAGCTACACTATCCCCGGGTGACATAGGCTATAATCTATACCCGTGCGAAGCTGGGGCGGACCGCTAGTAATATTATAAAGAGGAAAGATTTGATTGTTTGTTTGTTTGCATTGAATAGGCTCCGAAACTACTAAACCGATTTGAAAAATTCTTTCACTGACGGGAAGCTACACTATCCCCGGGTGACATAGGCTATAATATATACCCGTGCGAAGCTGGGGCGGACCGCTAGTACACTATATACCTAAGTCATCATCATAATTTCAGCCATAGGACGTCCACTTCTGGACATATTAGGCCTCCCCAATCGATCTCCAAAGGGCCGGTTGGAAGCGGCCTGCATCCAGCGTTTCCCTGCGTATACCTTAGTACTTTACACTATTATACGGACAAAAAAAATAACAGTTAACTACAATCCACATGTCTATAGACAAACCACATGCTTCAGACCACTACCAGTTGATAGCTTACCAAGCTGGCAACATTACCCCGTTGAATGGCGATTGTTATACGTTGAGCCAGAAAAATACCAGCATTTTGGTCACGCGTCGCATTAACGAGATGTTTTACACGAGTATAACATGTGTAGCCGGCGCCGGCGCAGCTGAGGACTGTTTTTGAACTCCTTGAAATGCCACATGAATGCATTCCACCAAACGGTAAAATCTATCGTTGTCACAAATATGAAGTAGATCACTGTGACGATTGCCTAACTCTAATGGCGGCACCACACTTCCTTATTTGTATTCGCGTATTCGTCAAATAAAAAGGGACGCAGCTATGCAGCGTACATAGCTGCATCTCTTTTTATTTGGCCAATATGCGAATACAAATAACGAAGTGTAGTGCCGTCATGACAATTTCGGCTGGATCTTAATTTTATTTTGTTTTCAAGTGTCTCTCCTAAGTTCTTAGTCTCAAACATGCTCGGAAGATCACAACCGACAGTAATGTACTGTATCCAACTCTGTTCTGCGTAAGTGAAGCAATATAAAAATCATTGATCACCCGCCCCCGCCCCGCCCCCGCCTCGCCCCCGCCGCGCCCCGGGCGAGGTAAAAATACAACAATTGATCACTGTGCGACGCCGCCATCCATCATACACCATTATCTGCCGCCATCGCGATTTGCCATCAAATACCGTGAAATTACCCAATTTTAGGGGAAAATTATTATTCTCGGAATCACAGGGAGAGAAATATAAAGCGAATCGTATTTTTATCACAGAATTTGTGTTCCTCCGGTGGAGCAAACTCATTGATTCACAATCAATTTATTTTATTTATTTAATACTTTATTGCACACTTACAAATTAAGTAAACATGTACAATTGGAGGACTTAATGCTAAACATTTTCTACCAGTCATCCACCAGGTTGGATCAATGAGAGAATACTTGATCTGTCTGACTACAATAACAATAGGTACTTATATATCTAACAGTAATGGTAAAATTATAAATTTAAAATAAATGCAGTTAAACAAAATAACCTTAATTTAAAATGTATCTGTTTGCAGATATGAAAATAATCCCTCCTTTTAGTATTTTTGTTGAAATTATACTTCTTATGCGACTTGCAACAAGGTTGCGTTAAACGTTTAATGCAACCTTGGAGGGGGAATTTTTCTCTCTCTTATGGTTGCGAAATGCGTATCCTTTTTTCGTACTGCGACTAGCAGACCCGGTAGTGTAATGGTGTCGCTAATGGATTGAGAAGCCTAAGGAGCTAGGTTCGAATCTCGAGAAAAGCATGTTAATAAATTGTTGATATTTTTGCCCTAGTTATAATTTTAGGGTTCCTTGTTGAAGTATAACTTCTTCCGCGCGGAGGGGCTCCACGTACTATTTTTTTTATTTGTATCTTTAAAGTTTTGACTACTTTGTCATCATCAACCAAACCCTTCTTTATCCCACTGTTAGTTAAAGAACTCTATCCGGTAATTTGTCCGCCATCTGCCACAGACTTTGCTGCTGAGATCCATTTTCACAGAACACAGAAAAACTCTCCACAGTAGAGTAATTCCAGATAGCAGTAAAACATAGACAACATGTCTGCTCGTCTAACCGCAAGCCACATCACAAGAAAGCGTAACAAACCGCTCGCTTTAGAAAACACTGGACAAAACGACTCGCATCTTAATACTGCACAGTGCACCGGTACACATACACCGAGGCTGCCCAACTCCAGGCCCGCGGGTCGCAAAGTGACCTGCCAACTGAGCCGCCACTATTCTACTTGGTTTGCCAAAACCTTTACGGCTTTTGGCGAAATGGGGACTGATTAACATAAGATTAAAAACTTTTGAGTCATATTGACGTTTTTTTTGGGCGCAAAATTTTGTTAATATAATATCTCCACAACTGTTGAATGGTTATATATCATTAATGATGTGGCTGGCTCGCAGATATGCGCTCAGGTGGCTAGCGCAATTTTGCGAATTTAGCCGCGCGTGGCAGAATGAAAAAAAAACAGATGACCGTTCGACCTGCGCCCGGCCGCTTGCCGCATGCGGCCCTTTGCTATGCGACCGGCCGCAGGTCACTTGTTCGAAATAGCAGCCTTCATTCAAATCGGTTAGGTAGCTTTGCACTGCACTTAGTACACACGGTTTCGCAGTGACACAGCTCAGAACAAACAGTGTCTCGCACAATGTGCCGGCTCACACACGCATTCTCATTAGGTACAGTGTTTACCTACTGCCTAGTCTGCCTCCACTGCACACTGGTAGCAGTAAGGACACTCTAAAATAAACACGCTTTTTAGGGTTCCGTATCTCAAAAGAACAAATGGAACCCTTATAGGATCACTTCATTGTCCGTAAGTCCGTCTGTATATCTGTCTGTCAAGGTCAAGACTCAAAGGAATCAAAACCTATAGGGTATTTCCCGTTGACCTATAATAGAATAATGGAATTTGGCAAGAAGAAAGGTCTCACAGACATAGGTATATTTTATTTAAAACACCACGCTTTTTGTTTTTATTTACCTATTATTTACCCATTAATCACATAAACGTAAGTATTGCGGTAGCATCCAGTTCTTAACTATATTAAGTCTAAGTTTTAAATCTCTAGCTCATTGGCTCATTCACTGGGATTTTAGTTTCAAATTGATCTTAAAATGTGTGCCAAGAGGCTCATCGACAATGAATCCCTGGTTAAGACTAAGCTCCTTAGTAGTCTTGAGCATCGGCGTAAAGTTGCTAGTCTATCGGTCTTTTATCGAATACATTTCGGAGAGTGTGCATCTGATCTTCATGATCTAATTCCTTCCTGCCCATTTTTCTATCGGACTGCCAGAGCGGGCACAAAAAATTTACACCGCTTTATGGTTGGTATTCCGAAAACCCGAACTAAGCGCTTTGATTCCACTTTTATTGTGCGAACTGCTAGTCTGTGGAATGCGCTGCCTGAATGGGTGTTCCCCGATAGATACAATCTGGGTGTCTTCAAATCACGAGTGAATCGGTTTCTTCACTTTTACGTCTTTTACTTTTACTTTTACTTCTAGGCAAGCGTGCTCCACCGTAGACCGCATCATCGCTTAACATCAGGCGAGTTGGCGGTCAAGCGCAAGCCTATTATTTATTTAAAAAAAAAAGTGATCCGAACAAAAAAAATACTCAAACAAGCAGCAGTAACAAAACGTGGCAAAAAGCGTTATATCGTGTCACGCAAACATACAGATTAAGAAGTTGTGATTAATTTTGTCCAATAAAAATGAAACTAATAACTGTTTTACTATGAAAATTGACGTGGCTTTCACACATTTTAACCGCAACTATAGTCGGAGTGATCGGCTTAATCTTACGTGAGTAATTTCCGTGTAATATAAATAAAATGAAACTGATAACGAAGATCACGTCAGTTATGCCTGTTTTCGAAAAGTAATGATTCATTAAACTGTTTATTTGATAGCAGACATACTCCAAGTGTATTGTCGTCTCCCAGCCGCCCCAGCGACAGGATAAATCAAGATTATTCTATACATTTCAAGTTTGAATTTGTGAAAGCTATCTCAGATTGTCTGACCTTCTCAAAGTGACCTCAGTTCTGGCACAACACGCTTCACTACTTAGCAGTAGATTGTACGTTCGAATCTACACTGAAATTATGAAGTTGTTCATCCTACTAATATTATAAACGCGAAAGTTTGTATGTATAGATGTACGGATGTTTGTTCCTCTTTCACGCTGCAACGGAACAACGGATCGACCTGATTTTTCGCATGGATATAGTTCAAGAGCCAGAGAATGACAGACTATTTTTCATCATCATCATCACCATTTTTCATCACTACGCGGGTGAAAACGCGGGGTGCAGCTAGTAAAAAAATATGTGCAAAAATATAAGAGGTTTCAAGTTATTCAGTTTTGCTACATTTCGGTTCACTAACAACAAAAATAAATAATGTGAATAATAATAAATATTTGGAATATTTTTGCACACACGGTCATCTGACCCCAAACTAAGCAAAGCTTGTGATATGGCTGCCAGAGACTGATATACATACATATATAGGTTTAAATACATACTTAAATAGATATTAACAACCAGATATAGAACAAACACATATGTTCATCACATAAATGTTTGTCCTAGGTGGGAATCGAACCCACGCCCTCAGGCTCAGAAGGTAGGTTCACTACCAACTGGACCAACGGGCTATCTACAAACAGTACGTTGTTAGTGTACTGTTTATCCAACAATTTTGATTTAACTATAGACTACGTCTCGATATTGTCTTACAAAATCCATACAGCCTTGTGGGATATAGTTACGTAACTACTAGGGCGGCCGTAGTTTAGTGGTTAATGCGCTCAAGATGTAAACCGGATGGCACAGGATCGAATCCTCCCGGTCGTCAAATTTTTATTATATTAAATAAATTACCATTATCAAATTAACCATTATCAAATTATTGTTATCATACAACAAACAACAGAGTGTATAAACTCAAACTAAATCCACACCTAATGGCCTTGAAACCTATTCAGCCGCCACGGAGTTGTGCGGAAATACTCTTAAAAAGAAACACACGTATAAAATTTCGTATTATGAAGTTATATTACCTTTTCAAAACTTTTCGCTACATAAAAGCCTGTTTGTCTTAGGAACTCTTCAATTTTCGCCTGCAAATTAAACTCTAGCAATAAATCTAGTGCCTCGATATCAACCAATAACGGCTCTCCCTATACGTATAACGGAGGCAATCAATGCTATACGTTCGGCGTAATCTCCTCACAGATAAATAGCGGCGTCGCGTACTAACGGCGTACGCTGCTACGGCGTAGTACATCTACAGCGTAGCGTAGAGCTAGGGCGTAGTACAGAACGGCGTAGCACCGGACATAGATTAAGTGGTGAAGATGCGACAGCGGATTGAAGGATTACCTACAGGCTGGAGCTATAGAGCTTCGAACATTTAGATATTTTTTAAATGGCTCTAAATAAAATTATATGCCTTGTGCTCTAGAGTATTACGTACTTGTACCAATTTATGAGTGCTTTGCCCACATTACAAACATACCAAATGCGGGTAGGCTTATGTTTACCCGCACAATACATACAATAAGAAACAAGACGATATTTTTGTATATTTTTTTTTCAATGCGTAATTTTATAGTGTCACTTCTGTACCTAATTAATGAAGTAATCCTTGGCGTGAGGTCGCGCCGGCGGCGGCGTCCAATTAACCGGGGCGTGGATTCCGATAATTAGAGACAAAACAATGATTCTCCGCCCTGGTGGCGGCGCTCGGTACCTACTTACCTAGTTTATATAGACAATGTCTTCAAGTCGAGAGTGAATAGGTTACTTCTAGGCAAGCGTGCTCTATCGTAGGCCGCATCATCGCTTAACATCAGGCGAGTTGGCGGTCAAGCGCAAGCCTATTTATAATATTTAAAATAAAAAAAAATTAAAAAAAAAGTGTACTTAGGTAGATTTTCTCCTAGTAGCCAAGATAAGAAAGTACTTTTCCTACGCAGCAAAAAATAAATGAAAATTTAGCTCGTTTTAAAATTATGCTTAAAAAGAGCAACGTCTAATTAAATTTGATAGAATAATACAGGGTTTCTAAAAATACGGGTCAAACTGGAATCCCTCCTTTTTACAGTTGGTTAAAATGCGAGACATCCCAAGTAGCAACCGGGCTCACTTTTGGCTGAGTTCTTCAAGTAAGTTATTTCAATTTTCTTTGTATCGAAAAATTCAAAATTCTTTTAAGTTTTTTTTTTGTTATTTCTTTGTTTAAAAATAAGTATATCGAGCTGAGTTCAGTTGAGAGTGGAATGCTCATCTGCAACGTTAAAGTGTTCTTGGCTAGTGATATTTTAGTAGGATACCCTTTCTGTTTAGCCCTGTAAAGACCTTGAATTAGTAATGGTATTATTGCCCATAACTATAAACAAGTTACATTGTAATGTTGAACAGGCAGCGTGAAACCGCTGAATGTAGAGTACGGACCCTCTTCATACTACGCTATTACAATCAAACAGAGTTCTAACAAACTCTCACTTCGACCAGCGGCGGCGGGGCAATG